>OZ057398.1:30473112-30803112 GCA_964056695.1 Melieria picta | reverse complement strand
CTACACGTGCGCCGAAATGAAATGAAAAAATGTGTACTAGGCAACGGAGGCTTTGTTACATATTCAAGTTGGACTTTTTAATATTTTTTGTATTTTTTTTTGCAGAGATTTTCACATCGCGTGAGCACCTTTCATACAACAAAGAGTTTTTGTGAGTACTGAGATATAAGTATGTTGAGTTTTTCAACAAGTTTTTTATTATTTATAAGCATTTAATGCTTTTCAGAATCAGTTAAATATAGTTTTTATGTGTGGAAAATATAAAGTGTAGTAAAAATAAATACATTATTTGTTTAATAGATGGCTTTAGTAATTCGTATTTCGCGTTGTAT
Organism: Melieria picta; assembly: GCA_964056695.1. Lineage (NCBI taxonomy): Eukaryota > Metazoa > Arthropoda > Insecta > Diptera > Ulidiidae > Melieria > Melieria picta. The sequence continues at coordinate 30,802,780 of OZ057398.1, read as the reverse complement.
AAGTGTGATCGGGTCACGCTAGATGGCAATAGAAAGATAAGAATTCGTACTGAAACAAATTCTTAGACAGTTTTGTGATTGCTTGAGTCAGTTTTGTTTAATCGCGTGTCAGAGGTGGGTATTAACAAAGAGAAAATATGCCACTTTACAGATTTTCTTTGATACAGGCGAAGGTGTAATCGGATTATGCCAGATGGCATTAGAAAGACAAGATGTCGTATTCAAAAAACTTCTCAGACAGTTTTGTGATTGTTTGAGTCACTACAACTGCAAAGAGAAAATATGCCATGTTTCATAGTTTTTCTTCGATAAAGGCGCCTAGAAATGTGAAAAGTCTTTATAGTCCTGATGGTTGGTTGGTTGTAGTGGCTGCATCTGTAGGAGACACACTTAGGCCTATATGGACCCGTTGTGATACCACAAATTCCACCCGTTTGAAATGTGTATGCAACACTGTTTTTTTTCCAACATGTGATACAACACACATTTCAAACGGATGGAGAAAAGAAGGGAGGGGACCTACAGTTTAATGCCGAATCCGAACGGCGGTTGGCAGTTTTTCTTTCATACTTGGAGGTTTTGCCATTGCCTGCCAAGAGCGCACTTGTGCGATTCTTGTAATTCTCATCTGCTTCATGTGGATAGCGATAGAAGTAGATGAGCGTTTTACCAGCCCGAGCGAGGAATCGAACCTGGGGCCTTTGGTATGAGAAGCCAGCGCGCTACCCGCTGGACTATCGAGGCCGACTATAGTTAGTCCTGATACTAACACAATTTTGGTTTCTTTGATTCAGTTCTGGTTATTTTTATGTAAAAAATGAAGGTAATTAACTAACCTTTCCAACGATAGATTGTTCAAATCAGATGAGATTTGGAGAAGTTACTGACGATGAAAATTGTAAAAAAGTGAATTTTTCGACCAATTTAAAAAATCATAAATTTTCGAATGTTTTTTTTTATAGATAAAATAAATGATCTTCTCTGGTTTTAAAATCTAAGATGAAATATATATTATTTGAGCAAATATTAAGCCTAACATCAATAGAATCGAAAGAAAAATGACAAAGTTATGATGCACTGAGTGAAAACACCAACTTTACATAGGCGAAAAAAAAATGCCGAGACCCATCCAAATGTTGATATAGACGTGAAACTAGAGGTCATTTATAGTAACCTGGCATAGTCAGTTTTTCATTTTCTGACCCAAAGTCCTTTTTATAGGACTTTAAAATTTTAAGGACATACACATTTCAAATATTTTTTTAAATATTTGCGATGATGAAGGTATGGGTAACAACTGAAAGAGAAAAATTTTTTCCTTTTAACTAAATTTTCTATTTTGAACGTTCAGGACCAAAATATGTCAGGTATGCAAAACATAAATGTTTTAGATTTCAGTCTGTGGATTCATACATCTTAATTTTATTCTATTTCAAAGTTCTCAAAAAAGTTACACAACAAAAGTTACCCTCCCGAAACAAAATCCTGCGTGCGCCACAGTTTTAGTGCATTAGTAACTCAAAAGCAATACTTTCGAAATGCTTCAGTTTAGTAGATAACAACGTTGCACGTGCTGCATTGTGTTGTGTTATTCACAGTAAATCAATATCAAAGCACATATCATCCGCCAATCAATGCCAAACACGAAGCACAAACGTGCGTGCAGAAAGCCATGTCTGCGATAATATTGTGTGAAGCAGAGCGATTCACACAGTATTCAAAGAGTTAACGTCTTTTCACACATGCTCTATGCTACTCCCAATCACACACACACACGCACAAGTGCAGCCAACGTGTAAACTTCATAATCGAAAAGTTTTGCACGTGTAACTCAAAAACTTGTTTTCATATTTCTCATCCACTTGACTATCTTTTCAAACGCTTTTATGCATTTCGATCACGTGCTCAAACGGATTGGTATGGCACTGTTTTCATGCCAATATCCAGTTCACACGCTCCCTGTGTGTGTTTGTGTGTGTGGGAAACTGTAGAAGATGCGAGAATTAATCGTCAAAGTGATATTGCAAAAAAAACTACGCACAAGTGTAAAGCCTACAATAACACAAAAGCGCACAAGTAAAAAAGTTTTGAAGCCAGATATCGCACAATCGCCTACGTGGCGTATACGCAACTCAAATATTATCTGTGAAATATGCAGCAAAACTTTCACCCAACTCGAACTAAACTTGCTGCCAAACGCATTGAATCAATAAAGTGTGTGTTTTTATTGCACTTACTGGCCATACTACAACAACACTACAAAGGCATTGATGATTTTTTATGGTCAAACTCGGCGAATTAACACCATAAAGTTCTTTGCTCCATCACTTTCTTCATTATTCACTGACTGTCTGACGCTCAACGCAGTTTATTGCTGTCGCATTCGTTTCGCTCCGTCTGTTCGTCGGCCGATGGCTGTAGTACTTTAACCGCTCCAACGCAATTAATTTCCTTACCCTAATTGGCAGCCACAACTGACAGCCGCTAAATATCACAAACAGCGGCGCGTTCAAACGCTGCTAAATGCGTCAAGACCGCGCAATAAGCCCAAATCCAACCCAGCAATTTGTCTTTGCTGCTCTGTGCGCGATTCTCTCACTCTCCTTCGTTCCTTGCGAATCTGCTTACTATGCGGCGCGCCTTCTTTTGTTCTATTTCATTAACATACATTTTGTATATAAGTAACCCGTGTCGTTTTTTTTTGTTACTTTATATTTTTTCACTCAATGTATCAAGCAAACAGCACAAAATCAGCCAATATTGCCGCCAAAAGCCTATTTTCTGGCGTGATTAATGAGCAATGCGCAATGGCCATTGCTAAATTCGTTATGGTATGGGCGATGAGGAAGGAGGTGGGGCGCAAATTTCTGCCAATTTACAAACTGTCTTTTAATAAAAAAAAAATAACAAAATAAATGGTTCGCCTAAAGTTATGTTTGTTGAGGTTTTCTAATCGGCGCCTGAAACGCGCAGTTGCATTGATTAACCATTAACCACTTACAACGAATGTATGCCGAAGCACACTCGACTTAATTGAATAATTATGCGACTGACTGGCAGTGGAGAATTGCATAAAATTTTCTGTACATAATTTCTGAAAATAATTTAAACAACATCTGAATATCTAAAATGACGAGAATGTGTGGTAAACTGCTGGCAGTTGGAATAGTTTGAAAATTAGAGAAAAATTTGTATAATTTGAAGTAAAAATAAATCCATTATTTTTTATGAAATTTAAGGCTTTATTTAGTCCACTGAAAATGATCCATTTCAATTAAAACGCGCGCCTTTTTTTCAATGAATTGTTGCCATTTTGAAACTCTCTTAGAAACCCTCGCCTCATTGACAAAAAAACTGAGACAGTCGATTGTCAGAAGCAGTTCTTGAGGCAAATTTTTAACCTTTAACCTTTTCGACCCCAAAGTTGCCTGAGAGCAACTTCACCTATTTGTCATCTTATAGCAAAAGCTACGATTGATTTATGGGTTTAATTTAAGTAGGCACCAACAAATTAATATTTTTAGAAGTGAATTCAAAGCAAATTACAAAAATTTTACTGTTATCCCCAAAGTAATTTCCAATAATTTGCAGCGATATCAGGAAAAGTTTGTGTTCTAAATGAAGTCTACGAATTGGTGCGTTTCATCAAAGCCCTGTTTCTTTAATAACGGTTAAATAAAATCAAAAGGTGAAAATTTTGTATTTTTCCATAAATATTAAATAATTTTTCTGTAATTAAAAAATATTGATACAAAATTTATTTAACCCGTTTTATGCTATAATTGTTCAAAAGTAAACTAGCTCTAGAACTCTAACAAAGAGGCGTAGCGACTTCAAATGTCGTGTGCACACTTCTTAGGCAAGTTTTTCATGAATTAAATTCCAAAGAGTAATATCGAGACACAAGGTAAAATTCGGGGTCGAAAGGGTTAAAATTGCTCGCCATAGAAAAGTCCGGACTATATGTAAAAAAGGAACACAATAACCTCTCAAACGAGTACCTGAAGCTACTGGCAAGTCACACATGAACACATTTCTTCTCCCATTGGTCAAAGGTGTCCACTTCTGGGCGATTGCATTCTTCAGACATACATAGTCCAACTTCTGACGATTTAATTCTGAATTAGGGATTTTCTGCCAATCCCACCAAACACACAGAAAAACCTTCCTGAGCATCAATCCTGGCTGGGCCACTGCCTGCGCCAGCTCATCCTAACTCGATCACAACCCTTTTTCATTGTCGTTAGTGATCCACTTTTCATCAACAGCTGCCATCTGTGCGATTCAGCAGTAATTCTTAGGTGGAAATTTGGTTCATGACGTTTGCCTGCGTTAACTTATTTGACACCCATACTTACATCGAGTTTTTATTTTCATCCAACTCTGTTTAAATGGTTCAAAACAGTTTTTTGTGCAATGTTTAGCTGCCGATTGGTGTTCTGACGAGTCACAATTTAATTGCCATACACACTCTTAGATTGGAGTGCTTTTAAATCGATTTCTGTCGTAGGTGTATAAACGAAAAAGGGAAGGAAAATGCACTTCATGCACTTCAGGAAGAATTAACTGGGCAACTACTTCTTTGACAGTCTGGGCGATCTAAGACTATTCACAGTCTCCTAGACTTTGTGACAAGTTGTAACTGGTTTAGTGAGTGAGCAGTTTTTTGCTCGTCTGTTTGTGGTATCACAAGGACCCAAGTGGGCTGCGCCTTGGGGCAGCCATTCTTCTTACCTACTTTAGCTCCTGGGCAATTTAAACATTATATTTTGATTGGACTTGATGATTTCCATGATTTTAAAGACATTGTAGACAATTGGCCTTCCAGATGGCAGTGTATTTTTGACATCAAAATTACCGAAACGGAATTAAACAAACCAAAATGAAGCCTGAAATTTAAAACTGAAAAATTGCTTTTGAGTGATTAAAGTTTTTTTACTATTTTCATAGCAAATACTTCAAAGAAAAGTGTCAGGCCTGTTGTATAAGAATTGATTGGATTTTACACTTTTTCAAGACATTCATTTGGTGGTAGTTTGCTCAGCACGCATTAACTTGAGATATGCAATTTCGCACTCTAACCAGTAAAGCTGACTTGTGACTACCTAAAATGACATTTTTTAGTCTTGAATCAATGCGACTATGTTGTCATGTACACAGATTCATAACAATCTAAATGCTTTTTTTACACACTTCAAGGCTGATTGGTAGCAATTCCAACTGTTGATGGAATCGAGTGATGCAATTAAAAGTCAGCCTCAATGTATGTAAGAAAATAATTGAGTTATCAAGAAACATGATTTGCCTCTTTGTGCGTCTTTCGGAAAAAATTTTACTGATCATTTATTGCTTTACACTTACGAAAGGAATTCGTATTCCAGCAATGTCGTTTGAATTTTTTTTGCCAATGTAGACAACTCAATTAAATATTCACTGATTATCACATCGTAATGCGAGCCAACAACAATGCGCCGAAAACAGCAATCAAAAGCAATTGCGAGGCCACAAATTTAGATCAAAAATATGCAAAGAAAAAAACATATCCGAAAAAATCAGAAAGCAATAATTGGCAAAAAATAATAAATTGACTTAATTTGTTCTGTACTTATGTATTTGCTTGTACTTATGTAAGAAAATAATTGAGTTATCAAGAAAAATGATTTGCCTTTGTGCGTCTTTTGCAAAAATTTCACTAAGCATTTCTTGGTTTACACTTACGAAAGGAATTCGTATGTTTTGCAGCTTGCAGCCGAGTTGCGTATTTGCCAGCAATGTCGTCGTTTTAATTTTTTTCCCTATGTAGACAACTCAATTAAATATTCACTGGTTATCACATCGTAATGCGAGCCAACAACAATGCGCCGAAAACAGCAATCAAAAGCAATTGCGAGGCCACAAATTTAGATCGAAAATATGAGAAGCAAAAAACAAATCCAAAAAAAAGAGAAGGCAATAATTGCCATAAAATATTAAATTGACTTAATTTGTTCTGCAATGCTGGGACAATGTTATGCCGCTGCCGCTGCTGTATTGTTTTGTTTTGTTTTGATTTTTTTTTTTTGACAAAAAGCTGTACACGTCGCAAGTGTGCTGTGCCTTCAACAAATGCGAACATGTCTCGCAACTTTTTGCCGCACGTACCAGCCCATAGCGGCAGCTGTTGCTCGCTCGGGTACATTTTTTGACAAAACAAAACATTTAAAACCAACACCAACAACAATTTGTGTATCATTTTTGCACAGCCACATGGCACACGACACAATCTGTTGGCATTTATTTGTCGCATTGTTGTTGAAGGCATTTGGTTATTTTTTTTTTCTTAGTTTCGTTTGCAAAACAGTTGCTGTATTTTTTGTTTTTTTATTGTATGAATTTTTAGGCATTACAAGAGATTTACGGTAATAAAAAAGTCGTTTTTGGGGGTTACACTGTGACCTCGCACGCAGATCAGCTGCCGACTACTTTTTTATTTGTTGCTCACGCATTTCGTACACAAATGAGTGCTGCGACAGCTGTTACACTTTTTTCTTATACTGTTTTTATTGACTTTTATGTCGGCGCGGTATGTTTACACGCATCCTTGCAGCCACTCCTACAGCGAGAGACTACGTTATAAATAACAATAAGTGCACATGTGTGTTCTCAACCCTGTGCATGTGTGTGTGTGCGTGTTGTCATGTTTGGGAGGAGGAACACAGGCAGTAAAGTAATTTATTCAAATATCGTGATTGATTTTTAAGTAACTGAAGACACCCACTGCAAGGCAGCTTATGAAGCTGACTGACAACAAAAAATAACTGTACCCCCTGTAGCCATGTATGACAATGTATGAAGTTTTGGGTGTGTTAAGGTTCAGCAATTTTCGGGGTGGAGATTTTGAGGATTTATGCGTCTTTGCTGGCTTACGAAAAGTAAATGAAGGCTTTGTTTCTTTAAAGAATTTTGGTGAATTTGAAATGAATGAATTTTTAAGGACAGATGTTTTAGTATTTTTGAAGAAAAATACTGAATAATTAGCAATACATGGAATATATTCTCACATAGCTTATTTAAATAATTGCATATGAAATATTTTGAATTTAGACCACTTGAAACGCGAATAAAACCTTCTTAAAATGAATAAAAGATGCTCTGGAAAACATTGTTTAATATTTTAAAAATTTAATCAAAAGCCTATACCCACTGAAAATCCTACAAACGATTCATTCACACCTTCAGCGCACCAAGTTTCTTACATTATAAGAAAAGGTTAAAAGGATAAAATACGCACTGATAACACCGTGCTACAAAAATTAAAAACATTTTTCACACCGGAAAAAATTCATATGGGCGTGAAACTAGAGACCAAATATAGTAATACTGCGTACTCAGTTTTTTATTTCTACAACCTTTGTACTTTTAAAAGGACTTCAAAATTTTGAAGGGGATACAAAATAAAAAAAATATAAAAAATACTTCACCACGTTAGAATATGGCGATATGTATATCAAATGAAAGAGGAAAGGCTCAAGAATTTAAATAAAATTAACTTTGTATCTATTTGTAAAAAAAAGATAGGAAAAAGGTCCTTTGAAAATTTTAACCCTTTATATCCTTGAAAATTTATGCAGAATTTTTTTGAAAAGTAAGTATGTTAAAACGCGAAATCTTCTTGATCACGTGTCACAATTTCATTATTCTCGCTTCATTGATTTTGTATCTTTTTATTATTTAAAATACTGATACTCAAATAAATTAGAATTTTTGCATTTCATTAGAATTGCAGCTTCCACCTTTTTTTTAATAACTTTTGAACTATTGTAATAGTTAGAGTAATGAAATTTTGACACGTGATCAGGGAGATTTCGGGTTTTAACATACTTACTTTTCAAGAAAATTCTGTATAAATTTTCAAGGATATAAAGGATTAAAATTTTCAAAGGAACTTTTTCCTATCATTTTTTTACAAATAGATAAAAAGTTAATTTTATTTAAATTTTTGAGCCTTTCCTCTTGCACGTGATATACATATCGGCATATTCCAACGAGGTTAAGTATTTTGTATATTTTTTTTATTTTGTATCCCCTTCAAAATTTTGAAGCCCTTTTAAAAGGACAAAGGATGTAGAAATGAAAAACTGAGTAGGCAGTATTACTATGTTTGGTCTCTAGTTTCACGCCCATATGGATTTTTTCCGGTGTGAAAAATGCTGTCGCACGGTGTAATAGCCCAAAATATTACGAAATATAACACACCACGAGCGCTTCAAACTTGCCATAATTTATGCAAAACCGTAAATTCAACGCCCACGCATACTGAACTTTAATATTTCGGCACAGTTTTGCATTTTCAACATTTGATACGCATCACTCATACGCACTGCGGTACGCCTCAAAAACACATTTAATGCAAATAATTAAGCACAAGTGACCCTTTTCAAATTCAATTTGCCAACCACACTTTTTCACAAGCACACCCACAGCAGCCACATGATTCCTCACGCCTTTGCCTTACCGTCGCCCGCAATGTCACCGTCAACCGACAGCACGCCGTGATTTGCCACATTAAATGGAAATGCTTAACACACCCACTATGAGTCGGCTAAGGTTCTAAGTAGCTGCAATAGACACTTTCAAAATGAAAGCATCGCACGCACACCCAGACATACTAATTTGTCTCTGTGTGTGTGTTTACGCAGTTTTGCAATTAATCAAGCCTGCCAACATGTAAAGCGAGCCACATTTTGAATTTGCTTTTTTTTGGTTCTCGTTTCATGAAAACCTTTCAACCAGCAACAACCCGAGTAACAAACCAGCATACAAGCCGCAAGAAAAGGCCAAACTTTTTGAACTACCAACAAAAACAAAAAACATATAAAGCAATTTGCTGAATAAAAAGTAAAAGTTAAATAAAAATTGGCTGAGTTGTTGCACTGCTGCCGACACACGTTCAAATCAAATTTGCCAGCAAAGCAAATTCGAAATGACAGCAACACAACACAAATACACAAAAAGCAAAAACGCTCTAAGAGCATTTCATATAAATTTCTTAATTAACTGCGAGCAAATAAAAATCGCATGTGAACCCTTTTTGGCCCAGCAAAACGATACCAACAAAATAAATTATTTACTTTTTGGTGCCAGAGTGTGTGTGTGTGTGTGTGTAAGCGGCACGTCATGAGCAGACATAAATGCGAACGTTGTGATAAGCACTTCAGCGGCACACAAAGCACATACCTGCCTATGTAAATATGTTAATATGAGCCGACAAATATATGAAAGCCTTACATAAGATATGCAAAGCGCTGTGCATGTGTGTGTGAATGTTTTATTTTGCACATAAGCAGCACATTCTCTCATAAATACAGGCGGTCATATAAGTAAGTATATTTCGTATAATTAGCCCCTGACCGCTTTGTCTACGGTTAAATGCTTTTCATACATAAAAGTGTTTCGCCTGAAAACACCGTGCGACAAAAATCAAAAAATTTCAAAAATATATACTCGCGAAACTAGGGGCCAAATGTAGTTAAACTGCGTTTTTAGTTTTTCTCTTTGACGTCAGGTTTTTTTTTAAAGGACTTTGAAATTTCAAGGACATGTTTATTTCAAAAAATTATTTTCAAAATTGAGCGCATTGTAGAATAACAATATGGGTATCAAATGAAAGAGAAAAACCCTTAGAATCTTAGAAAATTTAATGTTTTGGTGCAAAAGGACGAAGAGGTATTGAAAATGTCCTTTTAAAACTTTAGCCTTGAATATCCTTGTAAATTTCCAATCATTTTTTTTTTTTAAATATATCTTAAGGACTAATATTTACACTACCACATCCTTGAATTTTGTCCTTCTAACTTAATTAGTTTAAGATATAAAAAAAATTTAATACCTCTCTCTATAAGATATGGATAATTTCAACATCAATAAGCATGCTGAAATCGTATTTATAGAGCCATTTTTGCACTTAAAAATAACAAACTGACCATATGATAAATGGTTTAAATACTTTAATTGTATTCTATAAATATACAAAATTTTACATTTAGCACACATTTGCAAAATGATTAGGTGAAGTTAGTGATGAACACGGAGAGCGCTTCCACCAAGACATTGCGGTAATTGAAAAACGCTTTCGGGGAAAAGAAATGTGTCACATACTTTCCGAGCATTGCTGCTCGCTGTGCCGTGGCACCTACCAAAAACACAAAGGTCAAAGTAAACGCATACATTTTTCTTAAAAAATTTGTTTTAAAAAAATAATTTATAAAATGCATTCTAAATGCGTTGTAAATGACTTTTGTTAATTTTGTTATTAAATTGTGAGCACTAGTCACAGTAAGTACGTATCCTCATGTATTCATCTTGCTACTCTTGGATGCGTTTTCGATATGCGATATTGAAGGATAAAGTACATTTTCAATACCTCTTCGTCTTTTTGCACCAAAACATAAGAATTTCTAAGATTCTAAGGGTTTTTCTCTTTCATTTGATACCCATATTGTTATTCTACAATGCGCTCAATTTTGAAAATAATTTTTGAAATAAACATGTCCTTGAAATTTCAAAGTCCTTTAAAAAAAATCCTGGCGTCAAAGAGAAAAACTAAAAACGCAGTTTTACTACATTTGGCCCCTAGTTTCGCGAGTATATCGATTTTTTCGTGTGTAAAATTTGTTGTCGCACGGTGAAATATTAAAACACACACACACAGATGCACATTCACACAACTAGCGCATCTACATAGCTCACTGCGTGCGGATTTCATTCGAACTATAATGAATGTACTAATAACTCAAATTGACGCCAATTTGGCTGACATTGTGCGCCGCCAACGGCCATAAATACTACAACAAAAATTGCATATATATATTAATTTACTTATTTATGTACTTTTTTTATGGCAAAATGGTATAATATGTTTTGTGTATTTTAGTGCGATTGTGTGACAAATCAGAGCTACTGCTGCGCCGTAAAATTTGCAATAAAAAGTATAGTCGTAATGACGGATGAAGCGTGATCAAAGTTTGCTATTTTTGTTTAATTTCAAAAATGTCTATGCAAGTTTTGTTGGTGGGAAAATATAAAGCAATTTTCTATTTAATTGAAAGAAATTTCCAAGAAATTTGTTTTGTGTGCTTCTTGCTGCTGTTATAGTAACAACTTTACGTAGATATTTGCATATTAATATATCAGGTGTACAACTTTGCTTTCGCCGTTTTTTTCCAAAATTAAAAGCTTTATTGCGAAAAAGTGCTTACAGATGTATTATTCAAAGTATTGTCCGTCGCTAGCGACAACTTTCTCCCATCTTTCCGGCAATTTTCGGATCCCGGCTCGAAAAAAGGAGTCCTCTTTTGACGCTATCCATGAAGCAATCCATTTTTCCAATTCTTCGAAGGATTGAAAATGTTGATCTGCCAGGCCGTGTGCCATCGAACGGAATAGGTGGAAGTCAGAAGGGGCGACATCTGGGGAATACGGCGGGTGGGGCAAGACTTCCCATTTCAGCGTTTCCAGGTACTTTTTGACCACTTTTGCGACGTGAGGCCGAGCATTGTCGTGTTGGAGGATGACTTTGTCATGTCGCTCTTGATATTGTGGCCGCTTTTCTTTTAGCGCGCGACTAAGGCGCATCAGTTGCGTTCGGTAGCGATCTCCTGTGATGGTTTAACCGGGTTTTAAGAGCTCGTAGTAAATCTTTGAAGGTTTTTTCTCTTCCACCACCATGTTTGTCTTCGACATCGAAATCACCATTTTTAAAACGTTGAAACCACTCCCGACACGTTCTTTCACTCAGAACAGCATCACCGTAAGTTTCTGAGAGCATTCGATGCGCTTCAGCTGCATTTTTTTGCGAATTGTAACAGAAAAGTAAAACTTCCCGCAAATGGCGAGAATTGGGCACATAAACGGACATTTTCGAGCGTGAATAATACGAAAACAAGAACAACTGTCACTGAAACGGCGATGACAATTCGTTAGGCACTGTCCACACTCACTTTAAAGGCATTACCATCTATGTATTTCAACCAGCCTCAGCCGGTACAGCCACCTATCGGAAAACGGCGGAAGCAAAGTTGTACACCTGATATATACATAAATATATAAAGTAAGTGAATGCCAGCAGACATTCGCAGACACGAAAATGCTTTATCCGTGAACGTGTAGACATCAGCAGTATCTAAGAAAATTCGCCAATTTAGCAGCACACACGTGCAAGTGGGCGTTATCAGCCTTTGCTCTGCAATGCTAATATTTGCCCACACTATGCAAACAAGTAAATATATAACTCCCGATTCGAGTCTTACTCGAACTGCAACTTTTTGTTTTGTCTATTTATAAAGTTTTAGCTAAATCCGAAAGGCTTCAAGTTTAACAAAACACTTTAAGGCGACCAACGAGGCGTATACGCTACGCTTTAATGTGTCTCAGTGCCGAAAATAGTAAGATGCAAACATTTCTTCGCATAAAAGAGCAACAAATTTGGCTTTAGAATTACTTAGAGGACTCAAGCCGTTTTGGCTGTCCACACAGTGGTTTCTGCACGATAGACATCTGCCACCAGAATAGCGATCCTTATCTTGGTCTGGTTCCTTTGCTTTGTCATTCAATCATTTAACCAAGTTTGTTGCTGTTGTTGCTCTTTTTTTCTATTTTCGTTCCTTTCTCATTTTTTCTTTCTTTCTTATTTTTTGTATTCATGGCACTGACCATTACTATTCCTTGTTTATTTCGGTTCTTTGCGGCAACGCGCTGAACCAACAAGCTTCTTCTGCGCACATTAGAGTGACTACTGACTGTTACTGACACTGGCTGTTTTATGCTCTTTTTTTTAACATACACTAAATACATACACATACGTCAATGTGTGCTTGTGTCTGTATTTTCTTAAGTAATTAATCAACCCTATTGCCTTCTTTAATAGTATACTTTTTGTTATTATTTGTGAGCTGTAATGCATACATTTAGTTGACTTTGCAGAAACTCTTAGATATCTACACAAGCACACTCACACAGACACAGACGCACACGTGAGATGAAATTTGTCTGTATTTGTGTTGGCATGTTTTGTGCATATCCTATTCCCGTTACCTTAACTGGCTGACAATCTTGATAGATGAGCTTGTCGACTGGCATTGCTTGCAACATTTTCTGCTGCCTTCGAAGCTATCAGCATTTAATCTATTTTTTTTTTGTGTGCTTTGGTATGTCGGCAGCTTGAGAGATACTTTCCGACACAATACCAAATTGATATTCCAGTTGATATTTAATAGCAGCGAAAGAGACAATGGATGGGCCACTTGCTGCAAGGAGGGCTTTAAGTTCAATAAAAGAACTTTGCACAAGTTGAATGTTACTTTGAAAATTGAATTGAAAGAATGATCAATTTAAAAATGACGTAATCTAATCACAATTGTTTTTTAATATGTTTTTAATTGATTAAGGTTTGTTTACTTAAGGCAAATATAAACAAATAGAAAGGTTTTATACTCTGATAAAGATTAAATGGTATTAAACTGGTCAGATCTGGCAAAGCTATTATGAGTTGTGCTCAGTGTGGTCTGTCATTATATACACTAACGCCAGAAAAACACTGTAAAGTTATTTCGAAAATCATGGTTCAATTCGGGAAGATAGATAGGTAGATATAACTGGCTGGCTTGAATGGCCACACATAGACCCTTATTGGGTCCTTAGCGATGCCAGACAATGATCCGTTGATAACACTGTGCGTGAAATTTACCCTCAAAAATTCAGACATGGGCGACATGGGACATACTGAGCGACTTTCTATAGATATACTGAGTTGAGATCCACCAGCCGTTTGGCTGGATTGACTCTGGTTTAAGAGAAATCCGACTTTGAAGTTTGGTCATTTTATTCGAGTTCGTCGCTTAAGTCTTCGAACGTTTAAATTCGAATAGGTCCTAAATCGTTCCGAATATCGCTTTACTGTCTTCGGCAAGTTTGTAGATATTTTAACGACCAACAAATTTGCTTAAGACACTAATCCAGAAAAAATACATTCAAACTGTGTTTTCGACAAAAATGTCCCAAAAACCCCACTTTCGTCGAGACATAACAACAGTATAGCGAACCCTCGTGGAAAAAATAAATAATAAAATAAAATAAAATAAATTAATAAATAAAATAAAAAACAAATGAGTATGCTTTTATACAGAGGGTTGGCTCCTGCATCTAACAAACTAAAAATTTTGCCTGGGAAACGCCCATAAAAGGCGTGGCTCGGCGTCAAATTTCAAAGTTCTTATCAAAAAACTCAATTAATCTCCAACTGATTTACACGATATGGGTATCAAACGAAAGGTATTTTTCATACCTTTCTTTTGATGTGCAACATTAGATACGTAAGATGTACTAGTAAAAAGTTCTAAGAGAAAAAATCATTTTTTTATAAACATTTTTTTTTAACGGATTTTTTTCTCGAAAATATCCATTACTAAGGTACAATAAGTTGCTACCATATTGTAGCCTGTGAAATTCCCTTTATTTGCCGAAGACAGTAAAGCGATATTCGGAACGATTTAGGACCTATTAGCATTTAAACGTTCGAAGACTTAAGCGACAAACTCGACTAAAATGGGCAAACTTCAAAGTCGGATTTCTCTTAAACCAGAGCCAATCCAGCCAAACGGCTGGTGGATCTCAACTCAGTATATCTATAGAATTCGCTCAGAACGTCCCCCCCATGTCTGAATTTTCGACTTGCACAGTGTAATTAGTAAAAGCTTCAGTCTTATAGTTACCACTTCATCTAGTCCAGCGAACTGTTGTTCCCCCTAGAGGATCAATTCTTATCTTGAAATGGCTAAGCCGAAACAGAAGACATGTTATAATGTCTCCAAAGCTTAATTTCTTACCCGAAAATTCTGCAATGTTCACTTTCTGTCAAATCTGCTGTCTGTTAATACGCCTATGATGGTTTTGCAGTCTAAACGAAATAGTTCAATCACAAAGTTTTTGCACCTATGTGAATTTTGCATTACTTTTGCAGTTCGACAGATGCTTAAGTTTGAGATCAGTTTGGCAATGTTATCGTTCATTTTATTCTCGTCATAATCATCTATTCGAACCGGTTATTCGTCTAACCGTCGATCGTTTTCCATGCCCATGCAGCGAACATTCGAACTATGAACATCAAAGTCTTCCTTTCACCTGGATTGCCTAATAACGCCAGATGCAGGACCAAAAAATTACATGGACTTGAGCCTCAAATGTATTTGATTTTGTTTTGATTTTGATTTTATATAGGGTTTTCCAACAAGAGGTGTTATTTTGAATCATCCGGTATTTCGGTAGCTGTCACATTTGTAGCTTTTGTTCTTTGATATTTGACAAGTAGAAACTACGCCATTACTAAAAATGGAACGATACATGCTTCAACAACGCATTGAAATTATTAAAATTCACTACAAAAATGGTGAAAATCTTGCAGTCACAGTTCGCAAAACTAAAGCATTTTTGGGTCGTCGTGAAGCACCTTGTCGGACCGCAATACAGAAATTGGTGGAAACATTCGAGCTGTTGGGACAAGTTAGTGATGCGAAGAATAAAACCCGTGCACGTCGCTCAAGAACAACTGAGAATATTGCTGCTGTAGCCCAAAGTGTTGAAGAAAACCCAGGTTTGTCGATTCCTCGTCGTTCTTTGGAATTGAGCATTCCATAAACCTCATTACACCGTATTTTGCATAAAGACTTGGGTCTTAAGGCTTATAAAGTTCAGTTAACACAAGAACTCAAGCCGACCGATCATCAACAACGTCGTGTCTTTGCTGATTGGGTCCTTGAAATGCATGAAAATGATCCGGAATTCCATCGAAAAATCATCTTGACTGATGAGGCCCATTTCCACCTCGGTGGCTACGTCAACAAGCAAAATTGTTGCATCTGGGGCTCGGAAAACCCAAGAGTTATTGTTGAGAAGCCTCTCCATCCTCAACGTGTGACTGTTTGGTGCGGTTTATGGTCCGGCGGGGTCATTGGACCTTACTTTTTCGAAAATGAGGTTGGATCAACAGTTACGGTGAATGGATTGCGCTATCTAGAGATGATTAATGATTTTTTTATGGTCGGAGTTGGATGGTATTGATCTGGACAACGTTTACTTTCTATCGAGGACATAGGGCAGCCACTTTGCGATTTGGTTATGGAAAATTTCATGAAAAGGATATGGTCCTGTAAGCGTGGTCATGGTGGCCATTTGGCTGATGTTGTTTTTCATTATTAACGGCATACCTTCCTAATAAACATCCGATCATTTATCTCAAAAAATTGCATTTTTCTTTGAATACCAAAATAACACCTCTTGTTGGAAAACCTTGTACAAAACTAAATTTTTCAACTCAATTCAATTTTGCTTCATAGACATAAAACGTGGCTGGTGTCAAAGGAAATTTCGAGCAGGCTACAGACTTGTGTCAGTAGATGCCTTCGTATTATACTGGAATGAGACTGGCCTGACAATTGGTTCTATAGTGATGAACTGCTACCCTCAAGAATGACGCAAACGAGGGAGGCCTAAGGGGTCTTGGTGTAGAAGCATGTAGTTGGAATTCCAAGCGGTTGATAACATCTTTTTCTGGAATCAGATGAAGGCAAAAGCGAAAAACCACCAACCATGGAATTCTTTCAACGTAACACTATGCGCCCATGTTGTGGCTAATAGCAAAGAATTTTAATTTTTTTTTATTTTTTATGGATCGTTTTTGTACCATAAGAACAGAAGAAAATCTAAAAGAGATTTACGGGGCATTTATACTTCCAAAAAAATTACTGTCTGATGTACTCTACGGGTCGGAAGAATCGTTGGTTTTTACTCCTCTAAAAATGAGAACCACGAAAACGCTGCAAAGGCGAGCGCTATAGAGCCGTAATTTAAAAAATAATAATTTATAAACCTACGACGATTATTTCTAGAAAAAAATTTAATTTCTTGAGGAATATCCGCAAAGAGACTATTTCTCAATTACGCTGTGCGTCCCAGTAACTAACCAAATCCAACCCTAGTCACTCAAAAAAGTGGCTTTTGACTTGACTAGTGTTACTGTGAAACAATTTTTGTTTTTGTATTTTTTTCTTAAAAATTGCTTCTATCGACGTGCCGGTAGCAGACTAGAAAGCGGCATCAAGCAGAAAAATAAGTTGCAACCGGAAAGCAGCTGAAACTACCTAAAACCAAATGAAATATTTTTTTTAGAACCATAAACTAACAGCAGATGAATTCAAAATTCACTAATGCACTCACTAAGTAGTCAGAAAAAAGCTATAAAACACACAGCCAGAACCAGGACCAACAACGCTAACGCAACGCAAAGAAGTTGGAACTCAGCAAAAACAAATGAAATTCTGCGAATTTGTTAAAATATCCGCATATGTGCGCATTAAATGCACGTCTAAAACACATATTTATATATGGAAGCCAAGTAATGTGATTGTGTGTGTATGTGTGTGTGTGTGTGCGCGCGATTGTGGCTGGCTTTCATGTTTCTGCGGTTTTGCCTATAGCCTCGAAATTTTCCACACACTTACACACACACTTATTTAGCTACTTTAGACTTGCACACATACATAGGTTTTGTTTATATGTATTTGTGCATGTACTCGTTATCTGCATACGTTGCGGTGCTCCAAACGCGAGTGCATTACTCGCACGCTGGACCTGTCCTTGGCCACTAATGTCGGTGCACGTTCGCTGGGCGCTACTCGGTTAATGCGAATTTACACTGCGAGCAGCTGTGCGGGTCTGCCGCGAGTGTGCTTCTACGTGTAAAGTGCGATAGTGTCGTAAATTTTGCAGTCTGCTGTTCTACTTTTCATATTTGTTTTTGTGTTTTACACGTTAAAATTCTCAAAATGCTGAAAAATTGTGACAATGAATATTTCTGGCCAGCGCCGGCAAAGCTTACAACAATGACACAAACACGTTAGACAGCGTTATGGAGACCGCTCGACTAATATGAACGCTAATACGCTAATGCCGCGTCGACCGGGCCAACACTTTCACACATGTGGCGCTTTATGTTTTCTCTTTCCTTGGCTTATATATTTTTCGTTTTCGTTTTTTTTTCGTTATGCCAAAAACGTAGCATTAAGATATCGAAACGCGTTTAAATAATTTAAATCCGCTGTCACACTGAGTGCAGCTGCTGCGTCAACGCCGACCCAGCGTGTGGCTGGTGTGATGTCAGCACAATGGGTCAAGGATGCGTCAATGTGTCTACGCTGAGGCACAAGGACGCCGTTGAGAGAGTGGTTTGTCGCAAATGGGTACTCGATTATTGCTGCCGCTCAGTATACGGGTATGTGTATAGCTCTTGAAGCGGGTTCTGTAAGGGAAGTCCGCGCGAATAATATGAATTAATTTGAATAATAATATTTATAGAACATAATGATATTGAATATATTTTAATTTTCAGTATCTTAACCCGTTGTACCTCAAACAGAATTTAGTTTATTCCATTTTAAAGTTTAGATTCGTTTAAGGGGGTCCTCTAGTACAAACGGTGTTTTTTAAAGCTTTTTGGGATTTTTTTTGTCAGAAACTGCAAATGATAATGAGATAATTCTTCGTATATTTATTCTTTACATATTGAGTTATTAAAAAAAAAATTTTTCCACGTGCTACCGCGAACACTTTTGGTGTCCGCCAGCTGAGTACCGGCCATGTTTTTTTTGTAAGGGTGCGTTTGCGCCATCCTAACTTTGTCCCTGTTCGTCTGAAATGTAATCCAAAAATTTTCTCTTAAAAAGCATTACTCCAATTAAGGGATGACCTATAATGAACCCGATCTGATCAAAATTGGACCCGCGGCATCGTTTGAACTTTTTTTTCGAAATTCGCCCTTTTTTGCTCTAAAAACTCCCCCCAAAAATCGGCTAGTCAATGGAGCGCAATCTCCGTAGGTTAACCCGTAGAGCAAAAAGTTTTGAATACAACAAAACAAGAATCAAGTGAATCGGCCAATTAGTTTCGACGGAATCATGGCGCGATGGTCAAAAAATATGTTTTCGAGAAAAACGCGTTTAAAATTTTAAAACCGTGTTACCGCGTAGTGAACGAGAAGGATTTGAGGCCCTGTATCTCAGAGACGTTTACGAATTCGACAAAATCCGTTCGTATACTTTTTCTATGATAGTTATACTATAAAAATATCAAAATAAAAAAAATCGATTTTTTCAAAATTTACAACTAGAGGACCCCCTTGATGTGCATAGATTATACTTTAGCCCGCAATATCATAACCACAGAATATTTTGCATTCAATTTTAATTTTTCGAAATTCTTAATGAAAATAAGCAAATAATAAATGTTACTTATACGACCCAGTGAATTGCATTGAGGCATTTCTTTTATCTTTTCATATTATTTTCAGAGCTTAATGATATAGAATGTACTTTAACCCACAATATCTTAACCCGTGATGTGTCACACAATTGCGTTCAATTTTAAAGAAATCGACACGCTTAATGAAAACCACTTTACTTATAAACTAATAAATGTTACTCATACGACCTGGTGAAGTGCATTGAGGCTTTTCTTTTATTTTTTAATATTATTTTCAGAGCGTTTTGATACAGACTGTACTTTAACTGAATGATATTGAGTGTACATTCAGTCAATTTTAAAGTTCAATGAAAACCACTCTTCTTGCGAACTACTAAATGTTACTCATACGACCTGGTGAAGTGCATTGAGGCATTTCTTTAATCTTTTCATACTATTCGCAGAGCATAATGATATTGAATGTATATCAACCCGCAATATCTTAACGTGATATACAACACAGAATATTTTTCATTCAATTTTAAAGTTTAATGAAAACCACTATACTTGCGAACTACTAAATGTTACTCATACGACCTGGTGAAGTGCATTGAGGCTGTTCTTCTATCCAAATATCCTATCCTATACAAATATCTCCTAAATATATAAAATCTCAAATATTAACATCCAAAAACAACAACAACAACAAATAAAACAAAAACATGTTATTTTCCACACACTGAAAGTAACTACACTGCCAAATATACGCCAAGCAATCAGAAAAGGAGAAGTGAAATCATTGCCGTTATCACTTAATTTCTTTTTAACTGCTTCGATTCGTTGCTACGCCATCGTTTTCTCATGACATAAACGGCCAGTACCAGCGTTCATACAACAGCATACGAGCTGCACATACGAGTCGAAGCAAGATATTTTATTTAAAACCCCATTCATATACGACGATTGTTTCATTTAAACGCACAATTGGACGTCGCGCCCAAGGCCGACCGAGCGACACCGAATGCGACAAAGTGGAATCTGACAACGCTAATGCGTTGGTGTTGAGATAGCGCAACACCAGCCAACAGCAACCAGCTATCAGCCGCCAGTCGGCAGTCACCAGCCGCGTACGAACGCAGCAGTGTAAACGAAGCGCCAATGTGCCAGCGCCGAAAAACGTGCCGAAAATAAAAATCGATTCATTTTACACAATTTTCATGTACATAGTTATTTATAGGTATGTATATCTCGTGTGTGTATGTGTTTGTGTGTGTGTGTTTGCGCAATCTATGGCAGCCATTGCGGCGTCACTATTACATATCTCTGGCCAATACCTTAAAAATAAAACAAAACATAAACCCCAGAAAATGTAAAATTTAATAACAACAAAAAATTTACAAACAAAATCAAAATCGAAAACCAAAAAAGTATTTTCCGCCAACAAGCACCACGAAAGCGTAAAGTTGCCGCCTTACACCACCAGCCAATTTTGTTGATAACGAATCAAAACAATTTTTATCTCCCATGTCAAGCAGTTTTTCTTCCTACGACTATTGTTGTTGTTTTTGTTATTATTTTTGTTGTTGTTATTTTTGTTGTCATATCACAATATGTGGCTGGCGGTGCGCTACGCACGACCATATATTAGCTTCGCGTACAGTCAATTTGTATTCGGGCGAATGTAACAAAAACTGCGAGACATTTAGGCGCATCAGCAGTCAAGCAGACAGACGCGACGACTATCGACTACTTGGGCCCGTGTACATATGTACTTGTCCATGTATGTAAATCGCTATAAAGTGAGCGAGTTTTTGTATTTGTGTCTTTGTATGTGTTTGTATGTGTGCAAGTGTAACAATGTGAGTTAAATTTAATTGGCTTTGACATTTCGTTATATTTGTTAAAGTAATATTTTTTTTTCATGGCGCCACAGTTATTTCGGCGCTCTGAAAATATGGCACTACACTCTTTAATTCCTAAGTACTTGTGTATAGATTTTGAAAAAAATGGCTGGTACTTTAATAAATTTCTTGGCTATATAATAGTACTGGATACACCATGCGACAAAAATCAAAAAATTTTAAAACACACGAAAAAATCGATATACTCTCGAAACTAGGGGCCAAATGTAGTAAAACTGCGTTTTTAGGTTTTCTCTCTGACGTCAGAATTTTTTTTTAAAGGACTTTGAAATTTCAAGGACATGTTTATTTCAAAAAAGAAGAAAGAGAAAATCCTTAGTATCTTAGAAATTTTAATGTTTTGGTGCAAAAGGTGCAGTATTAAATTTTTTTATATCTTAAACTAATAAATTTAGAAGGACGAAATTCAAGGATGTAGTAGCGTATATAGTAGTCCTTAAGATATATTTAAAAAAAAAAAATTATTGGAAATTTGTAAGGATATTCAAGGACAAAGTTTTAAAAGGACAATTTCAATATCTCTTCGTCCTTTTGCACCAAAACATAAAATTGTCTAAGATTCTAAGGATTTTTCTCTTTTATTTGATACCCATATTGTTATTCTACAATGCGCTAAATTTTTTAAATAATTTTTTGAAATAAACAAATCCTTGAAATTTCAAAGTCCTTTAAAAAAAAATTCTGACGTCAGAGAGAAAAACTAACAACGCAGTTTTACTACATTTCGTGTGTAAAATTTGTTGTCGCACGGTGTTATATACTGCCGTAGTTAGGCCAATCTTGCTGTATGGGATTATGGTGTCCTTCATTGATCAAAATATGTCACTCGATCCGCAGAATTATTTATATATGTATTAGTGGGGCTCTGTGAACTACTTCCACCAGCGCTCTGGTGGCTTCGGCCAAGCCACAGCTTCTAATAGCAGTAAATGCACGACCACTTGTTGACTGACTATAATTTATCTTTTAAAAATCTGCCACGCGACCATCTCGAGTAGTGAAATCCATATCTACATAGACAGGTCCTTGTTTCTGGGCAGTGTCGGCTATGGTATCTATCCGGAAGAATTTTTCTGTAAATATTAGATAATCTCCAATCTAAGCTACCGCGTCAGTAGGTGCAAGTGGTAGCATTATCTATAAAAGACACTTAGGCCACAAATGCCCTTTGTGATACCATGGGATCTATTCCATCTGATGAATCATATAATGGATAATGAATCATATTAGGCCTTTGACTCAAATTCCAAAATGTCTTAAAGTCTGAGGCTTCCGCTTCTATGTATTTAGCTTCAGATTCTGAAATGTGAAAATTCTAATATTACGTGTCAGCCAATCTGTTCGTTTAATAACATCAAACAGCGTTCATAGCTTCACAAAATCTCTTAATCAGACTACCCGACAACTCTATATTCAACAAAATTCAATGGGTTTCGGCATATTGTAAGAAACTGTAGAAATAACGAGCTTGCTCGACAGGGTGCTCTGGGATTTATGCTTCTAATTTGGAAAATCCTTATTTATAAACGTTCTCTGCAAGAATCTAACTTCCAAAGGGCTAAAGACAATATGGAATTCATCTCTCACTAAATAGATACCAGCTAAAATAGTTTTTGGTATTCTTTCGGGTCACTGTCTTATAGGTACCCACACTAAAAAATCATTCCAAGGAAATAAATAAAAGACAAGCTCGCTCGATAGGTTACTATAGAATAGATGGGCCACGATGTGTCTGTCTGGACCAGGAACTCTGCTTTTAACTTGGATGCTTCCTACTTATTAAAGAGCTCTACAAGAATCGAACTTTCAAAAGACTGCAGGCGATTTGGATGTTGTGCATCAAATTTGGCCAACTTTCAATCTACGCCATTTTGAGTAATTTTTCTTACTATAGAGAGACCAGCTAAGCGACATTTTTGAAATTTTTTTTACTCACTCTCTAATAGGTAGCCACGCAACAATACTGAAACCCACTTGTAATGATTTCTGCAGGAGTTGCAAGGACGAGGAAGAAGAAAATGCTTCAATGCACCTGTCTTGCATTCTCAAAAGAAATTAAATAATTTGAAAAGCATCTTTTTGAATAATCTAGGGGCTCTAGACAAAAAGTAGACTGTCAATAATCCATTTATGTTTGTAGTCTTTGATTTAAAAAAAAAAGTTTACTCAAAAAATTAAATTGTTCAAGTCTTACAGAGTTAAGTAAACTTTGAACGGGCTGTTCACTCAACCTGGTCTTACGTTTTACCTGGTTGTAAATAATTTTTATTGCATCGCTTTCTAAAAAAATATTTTACGTGATTTTTACTAATTTTTAAAGCTAAATGGAATAAATAAATTAAAACTATTGTAAGAAACTTTGTTACCCCAATTTTGCCAAATTTACCTTAAATGCCCAAAAGGAGTCATTTTCACTACCTATAGAACATTTTCAGCAAATCTTACTGATAAATAGACAAATATGCATCTTCAATTGCGAAATATGAAAATTTCTAATAATTGCAAACATTAAAAAAAAAAAATATCATAATAGGCTGTGACAATTCCCAAGTTTTTCTATTCAAAATTCATTCACAAATTCCAAATTCTAAATTTCATTCCATTTTATCCCATTTATGTGGATTTATGGAATAAATAAATTAAAAAAATTGTAAAAAAATTGTTCACCCAAATTTTGCAAAATTTACCTTAAATGCCCAAAAGGAGCCATTTTGACTAGCTATCTAAAATTTTCAGCAAATCTTACTGATAAATAGACAAATATGCATCTTCAATTGCGAAATATGAAAAATAATTGCAAACATTAAAAAAAATATCATAGTAGGCTGTGACAATTCCCAAGTTTTTCTATTCAAAATTCATTCACAAATTCCAAATTCCAAATTTCATTCCATTTTATACCATTTATGTGTAAAGTACGCCATTATATTTTAGTGAATTTACTTTGTAAACCATAAAGAAATAAAAACTAAATATTTATTTTATTTTAATCTCGTGTACATTTATTCATATTTGCTACTTAAAAACCAATAAAATTTAAAAAAAGTCAGTAAATAATAATGTAGTCAAAATGACTACATATGGGCATTTTAGGTATGTTAGATTGTCGGGCATTCTAGTGTTAAAAACAAACACAAAGAAATACTTAATTTAAATCTTTTTGTGTATTTTACGACTACATATTAAATCTCTGTTTTTTTAATAAAAAAAAAATGAAATTTTGACATACTGCACATTTTTTGGCAAACTTTTAATGAGTCACTCAGCATGCGACCGTGGAGCAACATCAGCCACTTGAACCCGACTGTAGCATGTTGATCATGCGCCTAAAAGCAGCCTACGCTGGTAGGCTTTTAATGAGAAATTCTGCATTTGTGTTCTCAAAGCTGCGTCAGCCACTTGAAGCCGATTGTTTGCAGGCTGAGAATGCGCCTAAAAGCAGCCAACACTCCTCACACACACACACACACGCCCGAAAAGCCAACAAGGCAAAAACGCACATGTATCTACAGTCGCACACACATGTCTATGTGTAAAATACAAAAATAGACACACAATGCACAGAAGAAATACAGACAGACTGCCGCCGTGTGTGTGCATTGTGTGAACGGCAATAAAACCTGACAAACTGTCAACTAATTGCTATAATCTGTACATATACATGCACAGCCCGAGGACCGCCACTCGCAAATTGCCGGCAATGCCAATGACAACAATAGCAAAAAGCATCCGAAAATAAAGCCCAAAGCGAAATAAATAAATGTAAGTATGAAAATTGCAAGCAAATCGAAAGCGACTGCGAAAACGAAAACAAAAGCGACGCACAAGCTAAACGCAACGCGTAGGCGTCGAATCGAAAGCCAAGAGGAAAAATTAACAAAAGCTTGGAGCATTTTGCGTTGAAGTATATTCAACACATGCTAAGCTCGCTAAGCCAAAAGGCAAATGCCACAACAATAAGACGTCGTAGTAACTCGAACTGAAACATGTACGAGTAATGGAAAGAGGGAAAGCAAAGGGAAAGGAAGGGAAAGCAACGGCGCAAAGCAATCTTCAGGCCAAAAACAAAAATTATAATGCGTGCTCAATATGTTGTATGTATATGTAATTGTCTATGTATATAAGCAGTGAGAGTGAGAGTAAGTGTGTGTGTGTGTGTGTGTGTGTGGAAGTCACACATTTCATAGCCTGCGCTGTGAGTGCGTACTCAAGCAGCGCGCCGCATTCATATAAAGCGCATACATTAATATTAATTTTCCGCAAATATTTATGCGCATGTGTGCGTGTATGTTTGTGCGTGTATGTGCGTGCATGTCGAATGGTTTAGCAATGAAAATAAAAGTGAATTGTTGAAAAACGTGATGCTGCGCAATATTTGCACACGCCTCAAAGTTGCTGTCTCTGTTTTTTCCGCATAATTAATGCTGTTACTTTGTGTGTGTGTGTGGGTACATGTGTTGTTATTGTTCATATATAAGATTCTTTATTTTTTGCTACGAAAATGAAAACGCAAAAATCACATTGAAAATACGCCAACGCCTTCCTTATTGTTTGTCTGTATGTCTGCTTGTCGCTCATTCACCCAACTCACGCGAAAAAGTCACGCTCGCATAGACGTTTGTATTGCAATTACAATGTGGCAGCCACATGCAAGCAGAACATCGACAACATCTTCAATTTGTATATATTTGTGTGTGTGTGTGTGTGAATGCATGCGTGCTTTTGCCTATGTAAATTTATTAGAAAGTCAACATCTCTTGACATTTCGAATACTTTGCAGTGGTTTTGTTCGTGTATTTGCCGCTGTTATGGGACACGTTCTGGCATCAATCAGTGCAGCAATGAGCCCAGTAATCGGCACTCGTAGACGTGTGCGTCTGTGTTGCAGATATAATGACGCAGCCATGTTGCAGCAGCAACCAATCAAACGACAGGCCATAATTACAAGCATTGAATGAAATCAAAACTCACGACTTGAGCTTGTGTGTGTTTTTTGTGTGGTGTCGAGCATAGCAAAATTGCGCAGGAACTCATTTTGAGCAGCTGTCTCGTTGCAGAAACATTGACGAATTTATTATTCATCAACTCATATTAACTTAGTCCTTTTAAGAAATTAGTATGACAGCATAAAAATTGCTTTGACTTTGGCAATTTTTTGCAATTCCAAGGCATCAATGCGATATGCTTAAATTAATTAATTAAATTTAATTAATTAAATTCTATTAAAAAAATAAGTAAAAATATAAAAAATAAGTTTTAAGGATTTAAAAAGGGTAGCTAGACTCGATTTTGATAGCTTTTCTATGAAGAATCGTTAATTTGTGAGTTGGAGTTGTAGGTTTTTATAATTGTAGGTGTTGAGGTGATATTGAGCTCAATTGTTCTCTCTATGCAAACCAGTTGGAGCTGTTTAGATGGGTCTGCCTAGGTCCTTTCTTTGTCATCTATGCTAACTAGAGTGTCCAAAAAGTAATCTTCCAGATGGCAACTCCATTAAGAAGTCGTCGCCGCAGAAAACGAAGAATTTAATAGCACATACGACAATCATTTTCTCAGGAGACGAAGTAAGCTGCTAGACGCTTTCAATATGCTCATCGTCTCTAAAACTTCTGAAAAAATAATTAGAGAATAGAGCCAGTCCTAGACAGAGTCTATAGCACAGTGTCCTGTGAAGACTTTTATGTACCCACAGGTTCCTATTCTTTTTTCTTTGATAAAAATCAGTTCCTTGGAACGATTTAAATTCAGATTGGGACTAACATATTTCACTGTGTTGCCAATATCACTGTCCAGGCATCTATTATAATATTATAGAATCGGGAGTAACCAAACCAAATTTTTTTTTACATTTGTATACTCTTTCAGCTACCATTGTGCGAGTATATAGAAAAGAATATTGCAATAGTTACCTTGAGCGATTTATATTAAGATTGGGAAAAACATCGCTCAGTGTTGCCAGATACCTCAAATGGCTTTCTCCTAAATTAAAAAAATTTAAAATTAAAAAAAAATTAAATTTCCTCCCAAAAATGTAAAAATTCTCCTAAATTTGTTTACTAATTTTTTTCATTATAAACTAAGGAATTAAACTTGTCATAAAAAATACAAATATACTTAATCTTTTATTGCAGAAGTCTGCAATACTCATACCAACAACATACTCACTCACTCAGCAACAGCTTAACCCTTTCGCTACAGGTTTTTACTGGGGAAAGTTAAAATTTTAAATTTTTCGTCTTAGGCTTTTATGTGGTTATATTAGCAGCATTCCATAAGAAATTTTTTAATTTTTATACTCGGACCCTGTATTTTAGAGTGTTTTTCTATGAGAGCAACCACATCGTTGTGGCTGTAATAATTACTTAAACATAAAACTTTTTACGCATAACGAAAATTTGAATACTTCTTCATTTACTTCAGCCAAAATTAAAAAAAAAAAGTATCTAAATTAAAAGAAAACGTCAAATTAAAAAGTTCTCTAATTTTTTCTGCTTCTTCTTCCTTTACTATGTATACTAAGATATACCATTAAAAAAACCTGTATACTTGTCTTCTTTAAACTTAAATATTCAGTTTATTAATTTCGTATTTTTCCTAAAACTTCAAACCATTCTAAAGACCAACAAAAAAATGTATTCTTGCAACCATAGAGGATGCAGACATCCACAAAGTAGCATGTTGCCATATGGCAACAAAATAGCGAAAGGGTTAACAGGAACTAAACACAAACTAATCCTAAAAAATTAGATCGGTATGAAATTCGCTTTTGTAAACTTCCTTTATTCATTGCATAAATTATACACTTTGAAGCATTCAATTTAATTAAAATAAATTAGGCACTGTAGCCTTCAATACTCAAGGCTTCAGTGCCACGAATCCCCCATCTCCATATCTCCATCAAAATCTTCTAAACTTTCTCCTAAAAAATTCGTCATCCCAAAAACTCTCCTAAAAGGGCAAGAATTTTGTAAATTTGGGAGGAAATATCCTAATCTGGCAACACTGATATCGCTATCCTGCCACATACTCTTATAGAATTTTGAGAAACTTGGTCATTTCGTATAAGTTTTTGTACTTTTTTAGAAAGCAATGTACTATTATAAGAGAACATATGTACGTACGAGTTTATAAGTATGACTCATGGTCGGCAATGACAATGACCGGACACAACATATGACAAACATGCAAATCATCGATGACTCCATACGAAAATTTCGGCTCAAAGACGTTGACAGAACAAAACACTTCGTCTACTTCCACTGTCCAGCGTTGTCGAGAAGAGAAAACGTGCATATTAGACAGTGATGAATTGAGCCAATGATATTTAGTATGAACTTCGCTCATGCTCTACCTCCTCCCGAACTCCTCAGATTCCTTAGACAAACCAGAAAATTCGGAGAGAGAGAGGACCCCTTCTATGAGTCTCCATTCCCCTATTACTGTACTCTCTCCCTCTTAACTTTTCTTTGGATACAATAGAATGCTTTGAAAAGGTTATATAGCCTTCTTGTTTACCCTCACATCAACTCACATCACATAACATAACATCACATATATATAATACCACATATCGCACACGCACAACAAAAGTGACACAACTCAAAATTTGTGATTTTTCAGGAAACGCAAAAAACTGTTTTTGAGCTAAATAAACATTTTTTTTTTAATAACGAATAGACCGTTCAGTAGAAAATCCTTACAGATTATGCTTTTTGATAAATTCTAAGAATTTTTTTTTTTATTTACACTAGAAAATCCAAAATTTTGAGTTGTGACTGTTTTGATGATATTTTAATTCAATAATTACGGAACTATTTCAAGTTATGCCACTTTTTCTGAATTTAATAATTATAAATGACAGTTAAAAAGTTGAAAGAATAATTTTGAAAATTCATAATTAATTTTAAAAATTAAAAATATATACAAATATTGTCAGAATTTTGCTTAAAATTAACTTTAACAAAAATTTATTTCGTCAAAAGTGACACAATTTGAGTTAGGACTCTTTTGCATTGAGCTGCAGCAATCAAATAGCATCAAACTTCTGACATGAAAAGAGACCTAACTGTATTTTTGTAACAGTTAACAACGACAAAATATACTGAGCTTTTGCTGATTGGTAGATTTATGCATTGTGCACAGTATTAACACATAAACCCGAAAATGAAAAATTTTGAGTTGTGTCACTTTTGTAGTGCGTGTGCGATATGTACTCTCGAAAACGCTGATCCTTCTGCAAATCAATGCTCTGTCATATGTTGCAAAAGTCGCCATGTAGACTTTGGAGGTGCTTCAATGGGATGTCCTCTTTATTTACCAGTATTACCCCTTCCAACAGTTACTTGTTTCCGTCAACGACTCATGGCTTGGCCGAGTAGCACTAAAATTTGTACGAAGAAGCCAACAATTGGGTAAATTTTTGGATCACCTCACAAGAAGAGGAATTCTTTCAAAGCAAAATGAAAAGGATAATAAAGGAAATAGAATACATACAGAATACATTATAATGTACCAATTTTTTTAAACAAAAATTCAAAGTTTCAAAAAAAAGCTCAAAACATATTTGTATTAACCCTTTCGCTACAGGTTTTTACTGGGGAATGTTAAAATTTTAAATTTTACGTTTTAGGCTTCTATGCGGTTATATTAGCAACATTCCATAAGAAATTTTTTAAATTTTATACTCGGACCCTGTATTTTAGAGTGCTTTTCTATGAGAGCAACCACATCGTTGTGGCTGTAATAATTACTTAAACATTAAACTTTTTACGCATAACGAAAATTTGAATATTTCTTCAATTACTTCAGCCAAAATAGAAAAAAAAGTATCTAAATTAAAAGAAAACGTCAAATTAAAAAGTTCTCCAATTTTTTCTGCTTCTTCTTCCTTTACTACGTCAAGATATACCATTAAAAACAGTGTATACTTCTCTTCTTTAAACTTAAATATTCAGTTTATTAATTTCGTATTTTTCCTTAAACTTCAAACTATTCTAAAGATCAACAAAAAATGTATTCTAGCAACCATAGAGGATGCAGACGTCGACAAAGTAGCATGTTGCCATATGTCAACAAAATAGCGAATGGGTTAACAATATTTTTTAGCCAACTGCCGAGTTCCCTAATTCATATCTTTGTTCAGATCAGAACTTATCTCATTTTCCTCTCACTTTTTTGCTATCAATGGTTCACACATCAAAATATTTCAGTGCATATGAAACTATTGAACTCTCTTATCAATTTCAATTGCTTGCGAATTGTGCACACTCATCGTATTATCAAATGGCAATCATATTTCAACGATGCGCCACTCAAAAAGCCATTTCGAAATTGCCAATCAATCCGTTTTAATCGAGCACGCAAACCTTTTCCGCCAATTGCCAAGGAACTGTTTCTCAGCAAATAACGACGTGCAACGTTACCGATTTTTCAACTGCACGTACGCTGCAAGCAAAACTTGCCAAAAGTAGTAACAACAATAGTGGCAATTTTGGTAACTGTGGCAACGCTGTTATCGTGCAATCGCTTCGCTGCCATTAAATTAAATTATTCTGGGAGGATTTCCAGTTGTCAATCGTTGTGCGCGCTTTGCTTAAAAAGCATTTGTCGCTAAATTCGCAACGATTTGACAATTGACAAACATACGAAATGCGATAAAAAGATTTGAAGTAAGGACAACGTTAAAGGTTTAAGCATATGGAAGAACGACTATTGAACTATTGGCAGGAAATTTGACAATTATTTTGAGATTTCGTGGTGACAGCAACAATCATCAGGCAACTAGCAAAACTGGACAGCCAAGCAACACCGAAGGTGGACAACTTTTATTTATTGATTTTGTGTAAACTATTTTCGTGTTACAAATTTCGTATTAGGTATGCAAATTCTCGGAGTTTGGTTCAGTATTTCTGGGTGCATCGAAATATATGACTGACTGTGTTCTTCAAAGGTTTTTTTTAAACTTGCCAACCTACTACTTTGTCTATTTGTTCCTTTTGTGAACAAATTTTCTGCAATTTTTCCCAAAGCTCACTTCCCTTCTTCAACCTCACCCGACCTTCTCCACAGCTGTATTTGAACCGTGGCACACAACAAAACCGTTAAAGGATCGCAGTCATCAAAATTAAGGGAAACAATATTAATTTCATTTGATTGAATATTGATTTCATGCCACCAAATGTTGCGATGTCGCCGCTGCTGTCGCTTAATCAAGTGTCGACCAGTTGACAGCCGCAGCGACATGAATTGGAGCGCTGTCTGACTTCTGACTCATGGCTGCAAGTACAGATGGGGGAATTATGTTCTTGGCAGCCACCCACAACTGTCTCGAAGACAATGGCAATGGCGACGGCAATGTCAGTTGCGTGCAGTTTGTTGTGATTAATTATGCAAATTATGTTGTTGTTGTTGTTGGGGGAAATGAACAGTTTACGTGAATAGTGAAATGTCTCAGTGGCTAATTTTGCGCGCGTTTGACGCAAATTTTGATTGTTGTGACAGTTTTTGTGATTATGATTGTGATAATCATTAAATATTTATGCGACTCTGTTATGAATGATTATTGAATTTGTGCGACTTTATTGAGATTTATTTAATTGAAATTAACTGCGTAGGGAGGACTAAAAAAAAAAAGAAAAATATTGTACGAGACTAAATTTTCATTTATCGACTAATAGGAAACATAAATATGAAATATATACTATATATCAGTTTCTTGTATCAATTCTCCTATCCACAACACTGTAACTCGACCCAAAAACACATTTGAAGCAATGGAAATGAAAATTTGCTCCACTAACTAGTTGACATTGCATGCGCATTGAATCGCTATGATTTGGCTTTCACAAATAATTATCCTCTGTAAAATCATTCAAATTGAATACATTATGCAAACACTTTAACTGTGAATCGCTTCGCTGAGGCAAATGGCGAACGGCGCCAATGATTACACCGTGCGACAGCATTTTTCAGACCGAAAAAAACCATATGGGCGTGAAACTAGAGACCAAACATAGTAATAATGCGTACTCAGTTTTTCACTTCTACATCCTTTGTCCTTTTAAAAGGACTTCAAAATTTTGAAGGGGATAAAAAATAAAAAAAATATAAAAAATACATAACTTCGTTAGAATATGGCGATATGTATATCAAATGAAAGAGGAAAGGCTCAAGAATTTAAATAAAATTTATTTTTTTATCTATTTGTAAAAAAAGGATATGAAAAAGGTCCTTTGAAAATTTTAATCCTGTATATCCTTGAAAATTTATATAAAATTTTCTTGAAAAGTAACTATGTCAAAACCCAAAATCTCCTTTATCACGTGTCAAAATTTCATTGCTCTAACTTTATTGGTTCGAAAGTTATTAAAAAAAAGGCGGAAGCTGCAATTCTAATGAAGTACAAAAATTCTAATTTATTTGAGAATCAGTATTTTAAATCATAAAAAGATACAAAATCAATGAAGCCATAATAATGAAATTTTGACACGTAATCAAGGAGATTTTGGGTTTTAACATACTTACTTTTCAAGAAAATTCTATGTAAATTTTCAAGGATATAAAGGATTAAAATTTGCAAAGAACTTTTTCATATCCTTTTTTTAGATATAGATAGGAAATCAATTTTATTTAAATTCTTGAGCCTTTCCTCTTTCATTTGATATACATACCGCCATATTCTAACGAGGTTAAGTATTTTTTGTATTTTTTTCATTTTTTATCCCCTTAAAAATTTTGAAGTCCTTTTAAAAGGACAAAAGATGTAGAAGTGAAAAACTGAGTACGCAGTATTACTATTCTTGGTCCCTTGTTTCACGCGCATATGGATTTTTTCCGGTGTGAAAAATTTGTTTAATTTTTGTCGCACGGTGTTATTTGCTTCCCACTCGCAGCGTTGTGTGTCGATTCTAAGCGCCGTAATGCGTAACTTTTAATTAATGATGATTTATTATGCACTGCAAAATGCAAATGAGCGCCAAACACACACACACACAGATACATGTAAGCATGAAATCGCTTAAAACCATACATGCGGCCTGTCAGGCAAATGTCGATAATTTGTAATAAAGTCATTACAAATACAAAACGTGCACACCAACTGCGGAGTGCGAGTGGGATTTTAGACAGCAAGCGTGCAAATCTGTGTGAATGTCAAAGTGTTTTTGCGTGTTTTGTATGTATATGTGTGTATGTGCTGTACAGTAGCACACCTAAGGGTAGGTTTTGAGTGTTCAAACCCCCAAAACATTTGTTTATTATAAAAACTGTGTGTGGCAAATATTGTTTCAAATAGTATTGAAACAGCCTCTCTTCAAAATGAAATAAGCTATAAGCGCCACTGGTACTGTATGTATGTATGTATGTGTGTGTGTGTGTGATTGGCGTGACTAAATAAATGTAATAACAGCATTCGATTTTAATTACAATTACATTGGGCAAAGTTAATTTGACTGATTGTGTAGCCAAATGGCAGCGGAAAGGACATTGAGGGGATAGAAATGAGTATATGACGGCTTGGTGCGCAATTTTAAAACTGAATATTTGTGCAATTTAGTGCAGCTTTTGAATGATAACATCAAAAACAGTGATCAACTGCCGCAGAACCCTTGATGAGATAACCAAGCAGCTCACTATGCACCCAGTTTGGGTCCCAGATCAATGAGAAATTTCAGGGAGCAGAGTGGCAGACGAACTGGCCAGACTAGGCACAACTAAGGACTTATCTTCAGAATACGCTAGCTTAGGTATTTCACTGAGGACTTGTATTTTGACAATAGAGGAAGCCGTGATAAAAACCACCAGCATTACCTGAGCTGCCTCTGAGACAGTCAAGATGGCGCAACAGAACTGGCCAAAGCTGAAATGAAGGCGCACCAGAAGTCTGCTAAAACTCAAAGGGACGCGCTCACGGTGATTGGTGAAGTAACACCGTGCGATAGCATTTTTCACACCGGAAAAAATCCATATGGGCGTGAAACTACAGACCAAATATAGTAATACTGCGTACTCAGTTTTTCATTTCTACATCCTTTGTCCTATTAAAAAGACTTCAAAATTGTGAAGGGGATAAAAAATAAAAAAAACATAAAAAATACTTAACCTCGTTAGAATATGGCGATATGTATATCAAAAGAAAGAGGAAAGGCTCAAGAATTTAAATAAAATTAATTTTTTATTTATTTGTAAAAAAAGGATATGAAAAAGGTTCTTTGAAAATATTAATCCTTTATATCCTTGGAAATTTATATAGAATTTTCTTGAAAAGTAAGTATGTTAAAATCCAAAATCTTCTTGATCACGTGTCAAAATTTCCTTTCTCGAGAGCTGAGCCATCTGGCCAAGGATTTCTGCCGAAGCTGTAGGCACGTTCTGCTCTTTGCAGAATACGTAAAAAACACTTTGGGTTTTGCCATACCGCCGACCTCACCGACATATCTGAGGTCGACTTTAAGGGCCTAATTAATGAAGCTTAATTAATTCTTCAGAATGGTTCTGGACCTACTAACTTGAAGCGACTAGTAATCCAATGACATTACAATGGGTCTTATTTGGTACATCTGGCGCCACATTTACCTACCTGCCTACCTGGAGTAGAGTCAAAGATATTTTTAATTTTTTTATTTTTTTTATTTTTTTATTTTTTTTTATTTTTATGTTATTTGTACAACAATAAATTATTATACAAATATCACAGTAGTAGCACTAGCGACTTTGGCCATCGTCTGTCCTAAATTTATGCAGGGCGTAGCAGTTAAGTAAAGTCAAAGATATATTAAATGACGATATTCCTTAATTTGAAGTATAGAAGTTGGACCAACCCTATACTACAGAACATAGAAACGTCATATCAGTCAAACTGTTTAAAGTAAACATAAATAAAAAAAGTTATTTCAGCTGATTTTTAATAGCCTTGAAAAGCTCTGCGTAAGATTCCTTTTCAGTTTAAGTCAAACTTTCCTTTTTCGTATAACAAGCAGTTACCAAATAACGTTACTTATAAATTATAAGTAACATAGAAAAGTAAACAAAAAATTTGTATTTAATTTTTGAATATATTTTTCTTGATTTGACAGTTTTAAATGAATTTAATTTCTTTTAATTTTTTCAAAATTAAGACGTTAACTGCTGCACCACTGTTCGTGACATTTGTTTTCCTTGTTAATTTTGTGTCATTTTTCTTTTCGTCCGTCGTGTTTTTTTTCATGTAAATCTCAATTTACAGAAGATGGCAATTTGCTTGCCAACTTCTTGTCATATTTGTTGTAATTTGTTGTCAAAATTTCGGCTCTGCGTCCTTTGCACAAGAAACGTAAGAAAAAGCAATTTCATTGTGCGTAATTGTAGTTGTATGTGAGTGTTTGTGTGTATTTGTGTGCGTGTGTGAGTCGGCAAATGCGTCGGTGGCATACTTAACCATCAGACCCAGTCCCATCAGTGTTGTTGACTGTGGGCGCGGCAGAATGCTTTATGAGTAATGAGTCCAATTAAATGCAATGAAATTCGCTCTACCAGTCAGTAGCGAACTCAATGCGCAAACATAAGCAAACGTTAAAGAATTTAAAAATCAAAATTAATCCTCACATTTTCACTCTCCTTGTACACTTTAATTCGATTATAAAATTTGTAGTAAATCTCAATTCTCAAATCAATAAAAGATATGAATTTTCATAACTTCTTAGTTCCGCCTTTTCATTTTCCAAGACAATAAATTCGCTCAACTAGCCAAATTCATGAACCGAACATCACTTCATAATCATCAACAACAGCAGCAACATTCTCGCCACCAGCAATGAACAGCAAAAACCAACAATTACAATAATAACTATAACAACAACCACCTCGTCAAGCAGACAAAGGTAGCGAACTGGCGCGCCGGCACAAAACGAAACTCTGTCGTTTTGTGGCCATGCTTTAAAATGCCATAACACCAAAGTTAATAAACCAACGTTATACGAGTATTTCGTTTGTTTTGTTGGCGGTTTCGCTTGACTCGCCTGCTGCCAGCGCACAACTCGAAACACGCTGCTAGCCCACTTAGGTGACCAGCCACAGTAGCGCAAATACCACCAGCCTCCAAACAAATAACGTGCCGACGACCGACTGGCACACAAACCGCAGCCAAAGCCAAAGCCCCCAAACTACCTTAAACCCTTTAACCGCTTCGCTAAGCGTTCTGGTAAGCGGCGCAAAGCCGAAGCAAAAACAACCAGCGGAAGGCAGCGACTGCCAACATTCAATCCGGTGCCCAGCTCAGGGTAAATCATATTTTATTCAGCAACAACGACTGCCTCGTGCACCCGCACCACCATCACCACCGACTCTGGCGAATGGCGACCAAAGTAAAAGCGTCTGAATGGGGCGCTGGACTCTGCTGTTGCGGTAGCGGGCAGGGGGCAGGGAACACAGGACATGCAGCTACTTCAAAGTTTTAGCACAACAAGTGAAAATTGAATTTTAGTGGAATTTCCATGGCCAACATGATTGACGTGGCACCGAATGTGAATAAGAAATTTATGAAATGTTACAAAAATTGTGAGAATAAAATGCGAAGAAAATGGAAAGCGTAGAAAGAAATGCAGTCTTAAAGAAAAAACTGCAAGTTTAGATATGCCACGAATAAAATTGAACTTCCAATAATTTCTATCTACTTCAAAGTTTCTATCTATCATATTTTCATATCTATCGTATCTATCATATCAATCATATTAATCCTATCATATCAATCATATCAATCATATCTATCATATTAATCATATCAATCATATCAATCATATCTATCCTTTCAATCATATTAATCATATCAATCTTGTCACTCATATCAATCATATCAATCATATATATCATATCAATCATATCAATCATATCTATCATATCTATCATATCTATCATTTCAATCATATTAATCATATCAATCATATCAATCTTGTCAAACATATCAATCATATCAATCTTGTCAATCATATCAATCAGTTCAATCATATCTAGTATATCTATCATATCTATTATATCAATTATTTCAATCATATCAATCATATCAATCATATCTATCATATCGAGCATATCTATCATATCTGTCATATCAATAATATCAATCATATCTATTATATCTAACATATCTTAGGCGACTTAAAGATAAACATAACTTTTAGGTTGCTTGAGACGACATACCTCTTGTGAAATTTTTTATTGAAAACTATAACTATTATTCTTTAAATTGTAAAATTTTTTAAGGCCTAATTCATAATTGAGCGTATGCAAAACTTTTAGTTTTCCTCCTCCTTCTTTGCCAACTTCAATCAAACTCAGCTCAATTGGCAATTAAAAAACTGGCACAAATTGGTGCACAATTTCGCCAGGCATTAAGACCGAAAATCACACAAGTCAAAGCATGAAAGTAAGACTCAACACCAAAACAACTGTAAGGAACAAAAATAAGATCATCATCCACATCACACACACTCACTCGCACACGCACTCAGTGAGTCATTCAATCTTTCACTTATTTAGTACTTGGCGTCGCCTTCAAGGGGCCGAGCCACAATTTCCAAACTGGAATTCAAGTGCGAGTACGTACAACAGCAATTTTGGTGAATTTTGGCCATGCTATCATCGTAGTCGAGTAAGAAGGCCAAACCTCAGACGCGGCTCTCCCACACCCACCACTACTTAGCTGCACTTCGATGGTCCCTTGGCGTTGCTTCGTTTGGGTTCGAGCTGCGACGGCGGCTATTACATTGAGGCAAATACTTCAATTTCATGCTGTGCCGCATGCCGCACAACACACCAAGCCCGCAGCTGTGCCGCATTCGGGCAACTTAAACTTTACCCGCCACAAAGCAGCTGGTTGAGGAAAACTCGCAATAAAGACTCGAAATGAATTGCAGTCAAATTGAAAGTGAGCATGTAGGCCGCTTTTTGTGCCAGCCGAAGTGATTTTTGGCAGTGCGGCTGCCAACTGCCAGCTACCAAGTGCCGGACAGTGGCACGTTCAAGTGCAAGTGTGTATGTGTGTGTGTCCTGTAATAATAAGCAATTTATTTTCTTTTTCCAACGCAACTTCACGGCACTGCTACGCTACGCTGAGTTATGTGAGATGGCGCAAGCGGCAAAATTTAAATTTATTACGCAAATGAAGGACATATTTCTTTGAGGTTTTCTGTGACTTTGGCTGTAGTTGCAAGAGATCTTGTTTCTGTTTTTGTTGTTGTTGTAAAAACATCTTCTCAAATTGTTGAGTGGCCAAAGAGGCGCAAGGGCGTTTGATTAAGATTAAAAATAAACATAAATGAGCTCAGGACACTTGCAAGTTGCGAAAATGTTTGGCATTTTGCACTCATTTTCCACATGAAGAAACGAAAAAAGAAACAAAGAAGAAAAGTAATCGGAATTGGCGTATTCTTTACACACTTTCAATTAGTCTCCTGTGTCGTTTCAGTGCAGCAGCGAAGAAGATAAATTTCATGCATTGGAATTGCAGTGGAAAAATGTGAGGAAAACATTTTTCGTTTGCGATTTTCATAAATCAATTTAATGTGAAAATAAAGTCCAAAGAGGATATATGAGAAAATAAGAAAATTGGATAGTGCCGAGCCCGACAGAGCAGAGTCAGTGGGAAATTGTTCGCACTTTCGTTTTCACAGATGCTTGGCGGGCATTGGTTTTGCAGCCTGCAGGGATCGAATCATTTTGGACATTGGGATTTAAAACTTCAACATGCCACAGAAAATGCTTCATTTCAATTAATTATGCTTCTGATTCCTGGAGAATAACTGACATGCATACCTGCAGAGTGAGTTAACGGGAGATATGTGCATCGATATTGTATGATATTTGTAATGCGAAACAGATGGACATGGCGAATGGTGGAAAAGGAAACATGGGGCAAAATCTTATTGCAGGCATTTGGGTTACGCATTGGACCAAATAGCAAGTCGAATGAAAAATGATTGAATGTGCCTGGTTGGTGATAATCGGATAAGACTGCAGTAAAGAAAATAGGAGAGAATGAAATAATTAAGGAAAATTTATGTTTTATTTGGATTTAAGATTTAAATTCTTTTATTCTTTTATTTTATAAGCATTTTTGAATAAGCCGGTCATTTGTGATATGACTGCTGCTTACTACAGGGTGGCGCAAAAGTTGCCACCCAGTGTTATTTGGCTCTAATTTGTTTATGAATGAATAAATGAATGAATGAATGAATGATTGAATGAATGATTGAATGAATGATTGATTGAATAATCGAATGAATAAATGAATGAATAAATGAATGAATAAATAAATAAATGAATGAATGAATAAATGAATGAATGAATGAATGAATGAATAAATGAATGAATGAATAAATGAATGAATGAATGAATGAATAAATTAATTAATGACAAAGCAAAATTTACTTTTGCCACCATTTGCAAAAGTTATAGCATCAGCCGATAAGGTGATCACCTGTATATGAGTGAATGAATGAATAAACGAATGAATGAATGAATGACTGCCGTGCTTTCGGACGTTCCAGTTACATGTGATTTGGCAGAGGACTCTAGTTTAGGATGAGCTGCCGGTTATCCCTAAAAGATTCCCAGTCTCTGGGAAATTTGATGGCCAGGATTGCCAGTTAAAGACCCAACGGTAGAGCTGGCCAGATCTGCTTTAATGCTGCTTTTTTTAATAACTTTCGAACTAATAAAGTTAGAGTAATACAATTTTGACACGTGATCAGGGAGATTTGGGGTTTTAACATACTTTTCAAGAAAATTCGATGTAAATTTTCAAGGATATAAAGGATTACAATTTTCAAAGGACCTTTTTCATATCCTTTTTTTACAAATAGATAAAAAGTTTATTTTATTTAAATTCTTGAGCGTTTCCTCTTTCATTTGATATTCTAACGAGGTTAAGTCTTTTTTATATTTTTTTTTATTTTTTATCCCCTTCAAAATGTTGAGGCCCTTTTAAAAGGACAAAGGATGTCGACATAAAAAACTGAGTACGCAGTATTACTATGTTTGGTCTCTAGTTTCAAGCCCATATGGATT
The DNA here is from genome assembly GCA_964056695.1 of Melieria picta. NCBI lineage: Eukaryota > Metazoa > Arthropoda > Insecta > Diptera > Ulidiidae > Melieria > Melieria picta. The sequence continues at coordinate 30,762,557 of OZ057398.1, read as the reverse complement.
TTTTCCGGTGTGAAAAATTTTTTAATTTTTGTCGCACGGTGTTATTTGTCATAATGCTCAAAAATATTAATCCTGAGTAATAGACAATAGTTTCAAGCTTGGATGGATTTAAAAAAAAAATTTAAAACTCCAAGAAAATTCTAGGAAATCGTTGCTGTATTGGCAGCAGCACATCTGATATGACAATTTTTTTAATGTCCAGCATGTCCAACGAATCGCAAAAAATTGATCGAGAGTGTGAGTTGCACTTCAATGAATCAAAGAGCGATTTGTGGGGTAGTGGGTTAAGGGAGGTTCTCACCTTGTAGATCCGAAAAAGTGCACTTTTTTTAGGAATTTTTTTTGAGAAAACGGTTAAAGATACAACGCTAAAAAAATTTTTTCTGGATATGAACACACATTTATTTAGAGAATACAATTTTTCAAATTGAATGAATCAAAAAAGGGGGGAGGGGGCGTCCATCAGTGGCGGCTTGTCGGCGAGGAGGTTTCCCGCTACCAGAAGTGATTCCGTCAAAACCCGTGATCTGAAACACAAAAATCGAAGACATTCTTAATGTGTACCGTATTATCTATTGAATGAACTAGATCATGAAAAAAAATCAAAATTACAAAAGTTTTGAAAAAAATTACGATTTTCGCATTTTTTTGTTCACTTATTATTTTTTTAAATAAACAATTTTCAATATTTTTGGCTGATCGTAGTTCGTTTATCAGAAAAAACCCTAAGGAACATTTAAAAAAAAATTTGGTGACGATTAGTTCAATCCAGCGCCTTCAATCACTTCCGTTAGGTCCGAAAATGTGGTTCTCAGAAAAACGCGTTTAAAGTTTTGGCTTCGCTCGGCCGGTGCTCAACACTGGCCTGTAACTTTTGTAATTTTTCAGATTTTGATCTGAAATTTTTGGAGCACATTTTTGAAACATATACCTACACGATAAGGCAAAAAAATACTTTTTTTTCCCCCACAAGGTGAGAACCTACCTTAATGCAATAGAAAAACTTTTTGACAAAATATGTGTCATGTTTTTCAATTTAAGAAGAAATATGAAGCCGTGTTAAAATCTGGTTGGTTCGGATCATTTTTTGTTGTTGTTCTTAACATTCGAATATTTCAAATATAGCAATAATTATAAAAAATACACGTTGATGACATTCCAATGAAATTTCATCCATATGCCAAAATTGTATTCATTCAAACATTTAACCATTCAAGTTGTCGTTTCGCAAACCTAATATGAAGAAAAATGTAAATAAACTTTTTTTTAGCATATAATATCAAAATATTTAATTTTGAATATTAGCGAGTAAGGTACGAAAGGGTGATTTTTTCATGTTTATATTTTTTAAAAATGAATAAATTGTTTTTATTAATAAGTAATTATTTATTTATGTTATGCTTGTTCTTTATTTACTTAATGTAAAATTCGTTTGTTGATAAAAATGCTTGATATGGTGATTTTTATTTCAACTAGAATGTTTCGGTTTCGGCCGAATATTAAAAAAAAAAAACAAAATTCGGTTTCGGTTTCGGCCCAAAAAAGAAGTTTCGGTCGAACACTAGTCAAAACAAATGCGCTCCTGGTCGTTTCGAACCTCTGGTCAGGAACGCAGGACTTGATATATTAGCACCATTCGATCTTTGTGAGGAATATGGATAGATATTAGCTGAGAAATATCCGTGGTACCAAATCATAAAATATCCAGCAAATTGTCTTCGTTAAATCGCACATAGTCATACAACTTTTTCAATAGTCGAAATACCATATGGGGGAATTTTTACACGCCCACCTTTTGTGAGATTCTTTTTGAACAACGGGTTAAGATAAAAGAACGATTGGATGTCTATGAAGACTTTAGTATCTCAGGAGGCAAACATTTAATTCTGAACCTACAAAAATTTTATTTTTTCCAGGGACCGTAAAAATTATGAGCTAAATATAAAAATCAAAATGTAAAACTTATTTTTCGATTTTTATTTTCCGCTCACCGAATAAAAATTATTTGTTGATTTTTTTGTTTTGATCAGAAAATAAAAATTATTTGTTGAGTTTTATTTTTTGGGGGGAAAAAAATCGAGGAATTTTGGTTTATTGCTTGTTTATTGCTTTCAAAATCAATAAATCACTTTATTGCACTACATGATATATCTGCAATGCTTCCTTCATCTTGATTTTTTTGATTAAAAATATTGCGATAATAATTATTTACGGTCCCTGATTTTTTCATAATATTCGCAGATTTTTCTCTGTTCCCTTCTCAACTGACTGACTTCCAATAAACGTTTCAGATAAGTAAATTGATCCAGTACTCTTCCTAAAGCAATTCACAAAGAGTCACATTCACAGATAACTGCAAAGTACTTCAGAAAGGTCGATTTTAAGCCAAGCTGTCATAATCAAAACACCGAATCTGAATCGAATCGAATCATCAGCCTCAAAATCAAATCAAAAGGACAATCTTTACTCTCTATGTTCCATAGAAGAGAGAACACATAAATAAATTATTTTTACATCTTTATCAGATTTAGGTTGCCACCATTGATTTGCATAAATATTTGCATAGGTCAGCCACAGCCGGCATCCGCTAAGTGTCGCTTATAGCTGCTAAGCTGCACAAATCTGCGTCAGCAAACAGCAAAGCGATCCACTCCAAGGCTGGTTGGGCAGCCACGCGTATGGTGACTGCGTCTATGTTTACCATTCGCTTTGGCAATGAGCCCAGCAACGGCATAAACGCACTTAAACGCAACGCAAATATTTATTGATGACAAAATAAAAACATTCATAATTCTATGAATATTGGAAATTAGACAATCTGCTAGAACTTTCTACATACGCTTCAATGTAAAAATGAAACTACGAAGAACGTGGAATTTTAAAGCAATAAAATGGAAATGGCTTTGATTGCAACGCCGCCGAAATATGGATTCCAGTTGCTGCGCTCTGGGCATGCAACGTGCTGTGCAGCTGAAAGCTGAAATTTCCGCAGTGGCGACTACGTGCTGCAAAAATGCGCATATGTGCGGCTTTTGCCGGATTTAAATCGAATAATAACTGGTATTGGTATTGAATATGCAAAAATATATGAATCTATGTCTCCTTACATATTTACAATCGTAGTTGTATAAGCAACCAAACAAACCTCGTCTAGAATATTCATTAAATTTTTGCCCACATTTAAAAAACAAATTTAAAGATTTCAAGCAACAAAATTTAACAGAAGGAGAAGAATATTCATTCAATTTTTGTCCACATTTCAAAAAGCAATTTTTGAGATTTCACGCAACAAAATTTAACACACGCAACATAAAATTTCCTGCAAAAAAATTAATTTACTCTGTAACCAAATGTCGTTGAAAACCGCTTGACCCAGTCGCAATCGGGTCACAACCTTACCACACATTCGCAATTACGACAGCAGCATATTTTATTCATTCTGTGCGCATTTCTATGCGTCAACCAGCGCAGCGCTGCGCTGTGTTTTTTGCAACCCATTCAACCATTCTGTCATTCGGCCATTCAGAGCACTTATTGCATTCACCAGTTTTATCGGCAATTGCGCAGCAGTGGGACAGCAGTGCGACGTGGTGACGGAACCTCGAATATTTGCCGACTGAAATATTATACGAGTGAACAAAAACAAAAGCCGAACACAGGTTGAAAGCTGAGGAAACGTGCCGCAAATTGGGTCAACGTCTGCTGTGCATTGTGTGGCAACTATTTAGAGTAAATGTTGAAAATGATAGAAGGTAGACGAAATTAGTTTTAAAATGGTATGCATTATAAATTTTACTCATTATAGCTAAGTTACAAAAAATTACAAAATTAGTTAGCAAGCTTTGAATGATAGTTAATTGCATAGATGAGAAGTAAATCGTGTTTGTGGAGCAATGAGTCAGTAAGGTCCTTTCAAAGATGTATCTTTCAATATCCTTTAAGTTTTCTAACGAATCATTTTGGGAAAATTATATATTTTGGTTCTTGGTGTGTAGTATAATACCTCAAAATTAAAAAAATAAGTTTCCATTTATACGCAGGAATTTTGTATGGAATACGCAAAAATTTGTTGTCTACGAAATTAGATAGAAAAATACAATTTTGAGGTATTATACTACATATTACTTACTGATATATTTTGGTCCTGAAAGTTCAAAATAGAAAATTTAGTCATAAAGCGACAAGTTTTTTCTTTCATTTGGTACCCATATCTTCATCATTGCACAACCGGAAATATTTTAAAAAATCTTTGAATCGTGTATGTCTTTGAAATTTAAAATCCTTTTAAGAGGACAACGGATCAGAAAATGAAAAACTGAGTATGCCATGTTACTATGAATGACCTCTAGTTTCACGCCTATATATAATCTTTTGGATTGGCAAAAAGTACTGTAACACGCTGGAATAACAGAGAGCCACACTCTCTATCGGGCATCACAATGGGCCGTTGAGGCCTTCGAGTGTACTAGTTGACATATCAGAAAACTGCTTGCCTTACCTAACTAAACCTATGGCGACAACGTTGTCAAAGAAAAACTCACCCAGGTGAGTCTTTCTTCTTCAAACGAGTGCACAACATAGAAGGAGAAGTACACTTTCGTTCTTTTCTTTATTCATGTAACTTCTTCAGTTCAGTCATATTGGAAAATAACAATAAATTTTTTTATTTGACAGATTTTTCATGTTCATTCATCTGCTGAAAATTGTAAGCTCCCAGAATAACAATCAAGGACTTAGCTTAGATCCTAAAAACTGTTTTGCTAATCCTGTTGCCAAATTTCCTTACAGAAGAAAAACAAGCCGTTCTGGAGATAAAGCTCCGTCACGAAAGGGTTAAAAAATATTTTAGTTGAATCTCTGAATCGTGAACCTCCCTTGAATCGTAAGCTTCTCCAACGTGTAATTATTTGTTGCTTTCAATTGATCAATGATAACATTTTAATTCCAGGATCCAAAAATTCTAACGAAGCTATGCTTTTCGCTTTCACTTAAATTAATAAAAAACACTATAATAACAAATACAACAACAACTATCAGCCAATAATTGCAAATACAGAAACAATTATCAGCTTATTAGAGCAAATACAACAACAACTAATAACACACACACACCAAACTTGTGCACATTGCACAGTGATACGACTCCATACAACCGCGGTACAAAATTAGAGGTAGTGGTCCGTTCTTCATAAAATTTGGTATACTTGTTATTCATGGTCTGCTGAATTGAAATCTCCATTTTGTTTTTCTTAAACTTTTGCAGTTTGGCAATGGCTGAAACTTAAATTTGCAATTTTCGTCATTTTTGAAAAGCTATAGCAAGAAGTGTGTTGGCTAGATTTTTCAGATTTTATATATTATAATATTACTAGCTGACCCGGCGAACTTCGTCCCGCACGACATTTGTTGTTTTTTTATAATGAAATACGCGAGATGACGAATCAATGGCGATGCAAATTGACGAAGAAACCCAACTAAAGAAGAGGAGGCAGCTACTGATTAACGCAATCGAGGCCCTCAAATAAGCAATGTTTCTGCTAAGTTTCAGTAAAGAAATGGATAGCGCTTGAACCATATTTAAATTATATTGGCAGGGCTACGCCCCCTTATTCAATACCCGCACCATTCCCTCTGTCGAAAGGGAAAATGGTAGGTTCGTACTTAATTTCATTGCTTCGCGATTTATAGTTCAGCGGAATAATTGGGTCACAAAAAATTTGCCACGCCCCATTTCCAACGCCCATCAAATCTTACCAGTAGAATGACTCATCTATGGGACGACGGGGTACTAAATTTCAGTGTTGTACGACTTACAATTTCAAAGATATTCTCTATTAAAAATTTGGCTTGTATGGGCGGTGCCACGCCCCCTTGTTCAATACCCGCACCATTCCCTTTGTCGAAAGATATGAATAAATGGTAGGTTCGCACTTAGTTTCATTGCTGTGCGACTTAAAGTTCAGCAAAATATTTGGGTCACAAAAAATGTGCCACGCCCCTTGTCCAACGCCCATCAAATCTTACCAGTGGAATCACTCATCTATGGGACGACGCTATACCAAATTTCAATGCTGTGCGCCTTACAATTTCAAAGATATTGCATTATTAAGATTTGGCTTGTATGGGTGGTGCCACGCCCCCTTGTCCAATACTCGCCCCATTCGCCCTGTCGAAGGACATGACTAAATAGTAAGTTCGTAGTGAATTTAATTGATGTGTGACTTATGGTTCCAAAGTTATTATCTGAAAATGTACAAAATTCACGGTCAAATATCGCATGGATTTTCCGACTTTTCCAATAGATTTTCCGGAATTTTCTTTTCGCACGAACCTGAACTGACTTAATACGAATCGAACAAAACAAACCCCATGAAAATCGGCCGTTCCGTTTGACCGTGATGCTATCACACACATACTGCCACTCTCTTTTATATATATAGATTACATTTAATCGGCAACGTCAACATTGATAATTCCAAAGAGTAACAGAAATTGTCTTAGGACCCTCTGGTTTTGCAATCAAAGTGATAATAATAGATGTATTTTTGCATTTGTGCAGATTTTTTCATTTTTCATGCTGATTACATACTTTTAGGGATAAATAAAATAAAATTTGTCGAAAAATAGGTGTTTAGGCCACTTTTCAAATAGATCTATTTTCTGAGATGGGAAGATATCGGAGGATGTAATTACATTATCCGACAAAGAAAGAATGCTTCTTAAAATAAAAAAAAATCCAGGAACATACTTTCAAATACTTTTTAGATATTTTCCACTAAGTTTTGCCAATTTTCAGATTTTTAATTTAGAAAACTATTTTGAATTAAAAGTGAAGTTAAAGCCTCAGCTTTGCAAATTTTGAGAAAACATTAAAAGCAAAAATGGCCATATCATTTCTTAACCTATATTGAAAGTTTTAGTAGCTTCTTGGTAACCGTATATTTTTACAATTTTTTGTAATCAATAGACTAAAAAACAGAAAATATGTCTTTAAATTTGTTTGTGAAAAAAGTTTCAACTTTGAACCACTTTTGCACAGACACTAATTAATTTTTTGCACAGATTTTTTGGGGTTTTCTTAGTTGGAGTTTTAGCTTTCAAATGACATCAAAATCGTGTAAGGTCGAATAATTGTTTAGGACACTTTATTGAATTTGAGTTTACATATTGTAAGGTCGAATAATTGTTTAGTACACTTTACTGAATTTGAATTATTTAAATTGTAAATTGCTCGACGTGCGCGACAATACATGTTGCCTTTTCCGACGACCGCCTTCGGCTCACTCCAGTCACAGCGTTGCCACCCTTACAATCGTTAAATTCTGAGACTATAAATTTTTTGAATTTTGTCTATGGAACGAATCACTGTGCATTGGAGCAGCCAATTCCACTCACAAAATATATTTAATACGTCGCTAAAGTGGGGACAACACTGAAAGAGAACAACAACAACACCAACACTAAATTCACTTGTACATACACAACGCATCAACAATGCAACTACAATGCCACAACACTTGTGTGCAACACTAATCCTGCTAAGGTCAGTTGAGTGTGTTTGTGTGCGTTTGACATGTTGCTAATAATCCTTATCGGTGATTGCAATGATTGGATTACAGTGTCGTTGTTGTAGTTGTTTTAGCCGGTGGTATTGTTGTTGCTGCTGTTCTAAATTTGCCTATAATTTGCCTATAAGTACACAGTACACAGCGGCTGTTGTCATATAGTTACTTATGTCAGCTGTAATAACCTGTGATGCCATTCTCAAAAATAAATAAAATAAGTGTGTTTTTAAGGTAATAACAAAGGTTAAGGTTAAGGTTAAGTTTAAGGTAATAAAACCAAATAAAATCAAGAAATGAATTAAACTCAGCAGTTAAAATTTTCTTTAGACGAGTTTAAATTTCATTACAAATTGCATTTTCATACTGTGTGCCACCTAAAGAGTGGACTCATCCAGTGGGCTTTATAATTCGAAAGCCTTGTCCATTAGTTTTTCTAGATGCCCATTAAATCTATTGAATCTTTCTATGTTACCTCAACTATTCAATTCCTCACATTCCGTTTGAAACCAATGCAATCTTTTATTTTTCATGAACGCTGGTCTGTTACCAAAAACAACAGACAAATTATATAAACTCTCAACCCTTTGACCAAAATTCTAAATTCAAAAATTCTTCTCTTTATTCACTCGCTGAAGTGAAAACTTCAACATTTTGCAATATTTATTCTCACATTTCGTCACATTCAATCATTTTTTACGCTCACTTTGCCCGTTGTGTTTCTGTTGCTGGCGCCAAATTGGTCAAGTGTACCAAACAAATAAATAGACATGTTTTTAAATCTAAAAAAAAAAACAACAATACACATTCACTTGATGCACACAAAGCTACACAGTGCACACAAATCAAATTAAATCAAATCAAACAAAACAAAAAAACACTCATCAACATTGTAGCGAAACAATGGCGCGCGGCAATTTTTTTCGCAGCAACACAAAACAATTCACAAAAAAAACTACAATTCTTGTTAGCGGATTTTTTGCGAATATTCTATTTGAACTATTATTAGTTTTTGCAATCCGAAACATTGTTTACATTGACGGCGCGCTGCTGTTGCTGCTCCGCCTCTGCAACTGCGCGCCTGACTGCATCGCTTTGACTCGAATGGCGCAAAACTGTTGCGACAACAGCTCAATGAACATTTTTCAGGTCAAAACTCAACACGATTAGTTTGAATAATTGACATTGACACTTGTTTTCATTTTTCGTTGCCATTTCCAGCGGTCGGCGTTCGGCGTTCAAAGCGTGCGCGCTCCCACCGCCTCTTCTGTGTTGCTTTGTGTTTGTGTGTTCTTGTGTTATTATGCTTCACGAATGCTTTACTCTAGCTGGTAGTTGTTGTTGTTGTTATTGTTGTTGTTGTTGTTGTTGTTGTTAGTGATTGTATCGTTTGCAAGTGCATGAACTGCTGTCGTGTTGCTACTCGTTCAACTTGCAGCACGGATTGAGCTACAAAATGCTTTGGTATTTTTGTTGTTGTTGTAGTTTTTGTTGCAGCCGCCGCTTGTTGTTATTGTGTTATTTGCTTGAGATTTCAAGTGAAAATGATTTAATGGTTTTGTAGTTTGTGTGCGCATTCATGCCAACAAGGACACACGACACTGACAACTTGCACGGCAACTGTTGCTTTGTGCGCACATTCAATTTTTGTTGTTGTTTTTTCTATATATTTTTGCCTTTTCATTTTGCTAGCTGGTGATTTTGTCTGTCTCCTTGGTGCGCTGGCTCACTCTTGGCTTGCTTGATAGTGTTGTTTTTATGAAGCAACTTGTGTGTCTGTGTGTTTGTGTGTGCGGATGCATTTTGGCAGAATTTTAGCAGCGTTGTGATTACTGAAGTATGAAGCGTAAGTGGAGTATGAAAGTGGCGCCTGTAGTCGTGCTGCTGTGTCCCCACGGCAAACGATAGCAGCAGAGGTCGAATTGAAGCTGTTGAAACGTTAGAGATGCTGTGACTTTCATAAAACTCATTAACCCCCCATGAGCTGCCAAGGAAGCGTTGAAAATTCGAGAAGATTTAGTTTGATTTTTTGGTATAAATTCATCTAAATTCATGCTTTTTTTATACATTTACCACTTTATGATACAATTTGGTGATATATTTATTGTTGTTTGTTTGTAAACATTAATTTGACACCAACAACGTGGCTCGAACTGTATCGCTGTCATTTATTTTTGCAATTTATATGCGCATTGTTGTTTTTCTTAAATATATTATTGTCGTATGTGTTTAGTAAAGCGACTGATTAATCTTTAATTAATGCCAGTTAATTACTTAATTACCAAATTAAAATAATAAACAAAGCAGAAGTCGCACGAAACCTGGGTTAGGGACTACAAAAATAAAAAACAGCTAAAAGCAAACGTGTTAAAAATATGCGCGCACACGTACCTACTTAACCCATCAAACGCCCACTTGCCTTATCTACACACACGCATACCAACGCTTATTTGCCCATTTATGTAAACGCTGTCAAATGTGGCTGATTACAGCCCCGCCTTGCATAATTAAATGCTAAACGACTAAAATGGTAAAAGCAAACCCAGTCTCAAAGCAACGCAAGCAGCACGCAGCATGTAACGCCGTTTTTACCTAATAAAAAAACACAACAACACACTCTTAAACACACGCACACACACACACACTTACCTGTATGTGTATGCTAAAGAGCGCTCGAAATTTTGGCGACAAAGTGTTGTACCACCACAAGCCAGGGATTTGCTTTATGCAGTATTTGTGTTGTCTTTGTGGGTTTTTTTTGTTATTGTTGTTTGGCTTTTGGCATAATTAATGAGTAACCAAATCATACCGTTTACCCAATGACATCCTGACATGCGAGTCGCACAAATTCGCCGCATATCAAGTCGGCCAGCAGGCGAACAGGAAAATCCCAACAACAAAAACAAATATGTAAAAACATAATTGGTGAAAAGAGGTAGCGAGAGGAGAGAAAGAAGCATAAGTGGCGCTTTTATGCTTCACACCCTTTGGCCACTCAACTCGCTGAGGCTCACCGCACTGCGGCTGTAAATTGTCTCTCAACTCAAACACGTGAAGCGCAGTTGCGGGCTGCCGGGCCGCAAACGGCTTTCAAAGTGAGCACAAGGAAACGGTTAAGCGCCTGTTTGAGGTCGCAGGTGCGACTATAATTAGAGCGTTGTGAAAAAACACACAGCACAGCAGTATGAACGATTTCTAAGGGTGCCATACATGGCGTATGAGTAACATTAATAGGTGTTTAGAGCGAAGAGGAAACTAAAGTAGACGGAATCAGCGTGTTTATGATGTCACTTGATGCATTCAAGGAGCATTGTGAATTATTAACGTTAGTGTTTGATCAGGTGGAACTAAAGAGCTGTGTGGTCCCTGCGTGGTCTCATAGTCAAATATAAAATAAGCACAAAAAATTAAATTTAAAAAATTGTATGGCAGAATTCTGTGTATTTTTTATCAGAATTTATTTCAATGACTGAAATCATTTGACTGAACTTCATTCACATAGAAAATTGGTCCTAGAAGAATAAAATTAAATGCTAAAGAAATTTTTTAAATTTATTTAATTTAAAAAAATAAAAATAAAAAAAAATAATAATAAAAGAAAAATTATTATCCAATAATAATAATAATAAATTTAAAAAATTAAAAATATTAAATAATAAAATTAAAAAAATAATAATAATAATAAATAAATAATAATAATAAATAATAATAATAATATTAATAATAAAAAAATTCAAAAAACTTAATTAAATAATAATATCTAATAATAATAAATTTAAAAAATTTCATTAGCATTTCATTTTATTCTTCTAGGATCAATTTGCTATGTGAATGAAATGCAGTCGAATGATTTCAGTCATTGAAATAAATTCTGATAAAAAATACGCAGAACTCTGCCATAAAACGAAAACAGTTCTATTATTTTTTGATATGAACTTTATTTTCTTCAAAGTAAAATGTAAAACAAGTACTCACACATATTCCGCACCTTCTACGGTGATTCGACTCCATACAACCGCGGGACAAAATTAGAAGGAGTGGTCTGTTCTTCATAAAATTTGGTATACTAGTTAATCATGGTCTGCTGAATTGAAATCTTTATTTTTTTTCTTAAGCTTTTGTAGTTTGGCAATGTCTGAGACTTTTATTTGCAATTTTCGTCATTTTTGGTGAGCTATAGCTCCAACTGTGTTGGCTAGATTTTTCAGATTTTACATTTAATCGGTAACGTCAACATTGATAATTGCAAAGATTGTAACAGAAATTGTCTTAGGACCCTTTAGTTTTGCAATAAAAATGATAATAATAAACGTAAGTTTTTCTTTTTTGCAGTTTTCTCAATTTTTCATGATGATTGCATACTTTTAGGGATAAATAAAATACATTTTGACGAAAAATAGGTGTTTAGACCACTTTTCAAATCGAATTATTTTTTGAGATCGGAAGATATCGGAGGATGTAATTATATTATCGGACAAAGAAAGAATGCTTCTTAAAATTAAAAAACTTTTTAGATATTTTCCTCTAAGTTTTGCCAATTTTCAGATTTTAGTTTATATTAGAAAAATATTTTTAATTAAAAGTGAAGTAAAAGCCTTAGCTTTGCAAATTTTAAGAAATGGCCATTTCGCCATCTATATTCAAAGTTTTAGCAACTTGTAGGTAACAATATATTTTTTATGATTTTTTTTACTCAATAGGCTAAAAAACCGAAAACATGTGTTTAGATTTTTTTTTGAAAAAAGTTTCGAATTTGAGCCGCTTTTGCGCACACACTAATTAATTTTTAGCACCGATTTTTTGGCGTTTTCTTAGTTGGAGTTTTAGCTTTCAAATGACATCAAAATCGTTTAATTCTGAGACTATAAATTTTTTGAATTTTGTCTATGGAACGAATCACTGTCCTTCCTCCAACCTTAAAAACACTTTTCATAGGCTTACTTTAGGATCGCTTTCAGCTTTCTCTGTCAATTCTTCTTTATTGCCCTTAATTGTTGTAATTAGTCGCGAAAATAGAAAAATCACAAGAAGCCATGTCGGTATGAACGTTGCTTGAAATGGTATGAACGTTGTTTGTGGTCAAATAGTAGCACAGAGGATGAGATGAGGTGAAGAAATCACCAGTTCTTTCTCCAGATTTCTGGCCTCTGGCGATGAACAATTTCCCCTTAACGTTGTGTTAAGAACACAAAATTTCAAATAAATTCTGTGGTCAACTCAATACGACTGACTTTCATACAAAGCTATCACGCACAAACACCGGATACATGGCACTCAAACCGATGTATCAATAAATCTAACAGATTTAACAGATCAATAAAAAAATATATTTTGGTAATATTCCAAGTGTGATTTATTTCATTAAGAAATTCCAGGTTATTTTTGATCAGAAGGTATATTTGGCCTCTCTTAGTCTTTACAAGCTGACTGTAGTATAGATTTAATAAGAATTTTCTCTGAGGATATCAAAAAAATTAATCCAGTCGAAATATTTCAGTCACAGAAAGATATGATTGAGCCTTTTAAAGCCAGGAATACATTGAACACATTCTCCACGCACATTCTCCACATTCTGTTTATATCAGAATAATTACATATATGTAAATATTGCCTGTCGAAGGACTTTTACTGATTTACCTTAAATGGGTCTAACTTATTTAATGCCTCGTTTGCAGCTCCACTTAGTTTCGATATCGTATTTTCATGGATTTTCTTATCGAATGTTGGCATGCCAAGGATAAATTTAAGCATAATTTTTTTTATCAAGTGATTTAACTTATCAAAATAATGTATACTAATCAACTAAGGAATTCGGCATAAAGCAAGAATGCGGAAAATTATAGACAGAAATATTATTTATACAGACGACGGAAGCTTAAATCGTTTTATTACAGTCACCATGAAGGTGTTGATTAACTTCATAAATATTTTGAGTTTGAGTGAAAGCACAAATATAAATACTTAATATACTTTAAATATATATTTTTTTTTTATTTTTTCACTCCGCCAGAAAACATTTGCCTTGTTGGGGCCCTACGGTATGAACATATTTTTTTCGTTAATTTCCGATTTGTGGATATTGTGCATCTTTTATGCGTTAATTAAATAAATTGAAAAGCGGCCATTTTGGGTGAATCACTAAAAATTAAATATTAAACAATAATTTTGCCGCGCGTGTTCTAATCAAAAGTCAAATCACATAATTAATATGCACATTCTCTCATATCTACTAACTTTTATATACTAACACATACAAATGCATGTACGCATGGCTGCAGCTGTTTTTATATATAAAACAGCTCACAACACGCACCAAACCGGCACCAAAACTGCGTGGCCTTCGTTTGCCAGATGTTTATTTTTAATTTTCACGCACGTACCAAAGTTATTTATGACTTTTCAGCTTTAAAGCCAGCCACTTTATAGGCCGTCCCACGAAAACGCGATAAGTGAGTGGCGCAATTTATGCGCGTCGCTGCAACTTCAACCTTTTACCAAATTTATTTTCCTAAAAAAAAAAATCCTACATACAACCGCCAACTAGTGGCAGCAGAAATTCAAAAATAGGAAAACAGAAATTAAACCCGCCAGCACGAAATTTTGTCGCGTACAAAATTTTCATTTTGCGCCCCCCAAAACGTGATATAACTCATACGCCGCGTTGGGCACGCACACAAGTCTGCTTGGCTCAGTGCGCGTAAATAAGTGTGTGCGTCCGTGTGTGTGTGAGTGTGTGTGAGTGTGCTAACAAAGCATCGCGTGCGCCAGACATTTTGCAAGCGAAAGGACAAACGAACCGCACACATGGCGCACACACACACACACATACCATCACAACAAAACGCAGCGCCTGTTCATCAGTTTGCGGCTATTGCTGTCTGTTTTGAAAAACAAAAAAAAAAACAATATATGTGACATAGCAAACGCGCGACAGCCGGCGAACGCGGACATAGGCGGCAAACTAATAGGTTCCACCTTTTTGTTGTATGCGATTGTGGTGTCTTTTTGTGTTTGTATTGCTTTCAATTCTGCTTTTGGGGTTTTTGTTTTTGGTTCGTTTCGGTCACAAACGAACGCCAACAAAATTTTGAAATAGAATATTGGGAAAATTGGCGTTATGTTGGCAGTTGTTGTGCGCGTCTGCTGGCATTTGGGTTTTTTTTTTTTGAGGCATTTTTAGCATTTGCTTGTGTTTATGTGTGTGTGTGTGTGTGGGACATGATTTGCAACATGTGCGCCTCTTGTATGGTTGCCCGGAAATAATTTCGCCATCAGCACCAACAACACAATGGTCATGATGTGGGCATTTGAGGCACAACCAATCGAAAGGATGAACGTGTTGCTGTAAGTGATTTGGCAAAAACATTACTAAGCTCAATTTAAATGGAACTTATAAATAGTCAAATAGGGGTTTGAAAGCGGTACAAACTATGTGTTTTGTGTGTTCGTTGGAATTTTTAAATTAATTTATTGACGACTATTTTAAACTAAAATGAAATATAAAATTTATGTACAATTAGAATTATTTAATAGAAAAGGGTTTTTAGACTTTACCATCTTTCAGACAGCAGACGGAGACAATAAAAAAATCTACTCAATTTTTGGCTTCTTCGTACGAACTGAAGTGTTGCTCGGCCAGGCCATGAGTCATGGACCGGAACAAGTGACAGTTGGAAGGAGCAATGACTGGTGAATTCACCGGGTAGGGTAAGGTAGGACATCTCAATGAAGTGGAATGAAGGATGAAGGAAAAGGAAACTTTGGATCCTTGACGATTTTGGCAGAGCGCTGTCGTGAAGAAGGATCAGCGCTTCTTGCAAATTGTGCTTGGTTGGGACAACGGTTTACATGGTTCGAGTACAAAGAAAGAATGTTGTTTACACTTTAATGAACTGGCACTGACCGATGTTCAGGAAATGCTGAAGCTTCAACATGAATACAGTTACAGGATGGTCCAATGCAATTCAATGCTAGTTGCGCCATCTTTTGTAATTCTTTCAAAATTTATTTGAAGGAATAACAAAAAAATTAGAATCGAGCGCTCAGACAGGGTGTTTTTATTATGCTTGATGGCTAAATTACACATAACTTTACTGAAATCGTACATGCCTTTGGATCAATGTGAGCATTTTCCATCAGATCGGATCCAATCAACCAACTAACCACCAGAAAACTAATGACAGTAGTTTCCACCAAGTCGGAGCTGGACAATTTCTCTTCAAGTGGCCAGTTCTGCCCTCGTCTTGACGAACGGAGCTGCTCAAGCAATCCTGGAGAAGAGTAACGGCCGAGTTTTGGCACAGGAGGTGGAAAATCTTCATAGAAACTAGTAGACCTAGAGAGGGCCCCGGAGTTCACTAGTAGATCGATAGACTTGCCTGACACAACCTACGTCTAACCTAACCTAACGTAACCTATCAAAGTTGACAATGGGATTGATGAAAGTCCTGAGCGCAGTCTGACTGTCGCTACATACATACATAGACCGTACTTCCAACACATATCTGGAGTCTAGAGAGAGTACGATTCAACGTGTTTAAATAAACACAAAATTTTAAGAGTCCATAATGCATTTGATTGAGATGCATATTATGAAAATACAACTCCTCATTTACACCCTTTGTAGGTAATTTTTCATCCTGGTAGAGTTTCTCCTAAAGGTTCGTAATTCTTTTGTCACTACGACGCCGACACTAGAAATTACGCCTGAAAACAGTTGCATACCTTCCTAGAGATAGAAAAACTTGACATTGTCTTCCTCGATAAAGATCACCGCACCTGAGCTAAAGTCAGATATGGATCCATCCCAGAAAATTCATAAATACATCAAACCTTTGAGTCAACTAAATCTTCGGTTTACATGAATCAGAAGGCAATCTGTAACCTCTAAATGAGGTAAGGAAATATTACTAATACGCCTCATGGTGCCAGGCGCACAGATAAAATTTGCAAACAACCAAAAAATAGAAAAGTTTTCTAGAGTATAGAACACATTGTATTCCCCGACAAAGATCAGCGCACCTGAACTAAAGTTAGATATGGATCCATTCGTAAAGATTCAAATGTGCTGCATACTCGGTTTCAATGTTGTTTGTCATTATTCAGTGTCAGATGTTAGTATTGTGCGTCGAACCTTCTATTAAATTGAATTTTTAAGGCATTCTAAAACTTCTAACTAATTGTGGTCACAATGCCTGTATGCGTATTATAAGCATTAAAAGAACCTGCTTATTATTGTTTAAACAATTTACCAACCAAAAATTCGTGCTCCTCTCACAATACCAAAAATATCACTCATACGCCCCATGACACCACACTTGCCGCACGCGCATAAAACTACAAACATTGATCTGCTAAAACAAAGATATTCATGCACACACTCAGTTATTATTGTAAACGAATACAGCAATAAAAATTTAGTGGCCATATTCAGAATTGAAGAAAATTTCAGTGAAACAGTTGTCATCACTGAATATAAATAACATTCAAGTAAATATATGTAAGTATTATACATTTCTGTGCGTGTGCATGCGTACGAGCACGTTTACTAGCTCCTTCTCATGGCTGTAGTGATTGAAATTTATATTGCGGATCAATTACATTGAATGGCAAAAAGGGCCCAAAGCAAAGAAGCATACAAGAAACCATACAGCAACAGCGACCGTAACAGTCACATGAGCGCCGACAACGTCGCGGTGTGAGAAAATGTAAACACAAACACAAATAATCAAGCAACAGCAACACATGTTAATGCGGCATTGCTTTGCAGCAGCACGCCAGCCTCGCCAATGGTTGAAAGCTTGTCCGCCGTTGCAATTCGCACTGCTGTTCGGTGCTTTTGTTTATGCTTCCGCTTTCCGTTTGACGCTTTCTTGTGCTCCATCTTGTTCAGCTGCTGCTTCTGTCCAGCTTTTGTTTGGCCCTTGTTTGCATTGCTTCTCGTGTTGCCCTGTTGCTGTCATTTAATTCATTTGAACAAAACGAAAACCTCACA
The DNA here is from genome assembly GCA_964056695.1 of Melieria picta. Classification (NCBI taxonomy): domain Eukaryota; kingdom Metazoa; phylum Arthropoda; class Insecta; order Diptera; family Ulidiidae; genus Melieria; species Melieria picta. The sequence goes on along the minus strand of OZ057398.1, from coordinate 30,745,001 downwards.
TTTGTTGCGGATGTAAATCGCTGAAAATGAACAGTAATGTATGTTGTTGTGTGTGTGTGAATGTGTATGTGCACATAAATAGCTTCGTTTTGAGCTCGTGAAAATGTGAAAATGTTGATTTCCTACGCATGTGTTGCACATGTTGTCGCTGTTGAAGCGTAAATTTGCTGCAAAAATCATTAGAAAAAAACCTAAATTGGCAGCAGAAAAAAGCCGATTTGCCATTAGGGCATCATAAATAAATTAAATGGCAAGTTGTAAACATTTCTTTACACATTTCGTGCCATTTCGATGTTTCCCCACATCGAGCGTTTGTGTTTGCCGACAATGTGTGTGTGTGTGTGTGTGTGTGTGTGTATGTGTTCGAACGAAGAAAAGAGGGATGAAGAACCACGAGAAAGAGGCTAAAGGGCCATATTTAGGAAACGGCTTGCTGCCATTGCTGCTTGGGCGGCGGTGATTTACTGGACCTGCCTTGCTAATCACTTCGCACTGGCAATGCCTGCGTCTGGACCTTTAATTGTTTACATTGCTTTATGTTCGGCACAAACGAAATTCGTTTCGGCTATTTATTTATGGCTGCGATTATTCGATAGGTGTGGAACATACAAAGTCGGCTGTTTGCGGTACTTACAGATAAGAGTTATGTGTGGCATGGGATGCATAAGAATGACTCGTACCTGAAATGTAAAAAAAGAAAAACACATATTTTTTTATTACTTGTGTTTTGCGAAAGTTTTTAGTGATCACATTAATTTTGGTAAATTTTTTGATGAAGCAAAAAACAAAAATTGCCGTGACTTATATTTTAAGGCTTAAGAAATATAAAATTTAATTTAAAAAAAAAACATTTTATATTTAACAGAAAATATAGTTAAATAAAAAATTGAATGCCAAACCGCATATTTAAATTCTTCTCACACTTTTAATAGCGCAATTTCACTTTAACGAGAGAAAAGCAATTTTCGTTCAAGCGCCTGAAAGTATGTCAAAAACAGTGTATTTCGTTTTTATTATTAATAAAGCGACGCCAAGTGAATGCCACAAAAATAGCAACTACCATACTACACAAACATATATTAAACTGTACAAAAATAACAAAACAGCTCAGACGCATAAGTAATAAAAAAAATAAATAAAACGTACCTATGCAAAATAATGTAAAATTAAAAAATTAAAATTCATGAAAAAACGCAGAACACAGTCAGGCGCTAAGCTCGGCGTAAAAAAAATACTAAAGAATAAATTTTGTTTTTTTTTGTTGTTGTTGTTGGAATGCCATATGCACACCTAGTGTAAACACAAAATTTCCATATTATTAGGTCTTTAATGTGGCGTAGTAATGTATGCAAGGAAATGGCACGAAAAGAAAATGAAATGACGTGCAAAATAGCAAAGGGCAAACATAGCCACACACACACACACACAAACACACACACTTGCAAGCAATTGGGTGTAAGGAACTGTACGACGCAATATTATGATCACTTTTCTTTTCTTAAGGACTTTTTTATACGAAAAATTGGGGTTAACGGTAGTACAGGGTGGCGCAAATATTGTCACCCAGGGTTCTTTCGCTCTAATTTGTTTATGAATGAAGTAATGAATGAATGAATGAAAAAGTGAATGAATGAATGAAGGAATAAATAAACGTAGGAATGAATGAATGAAGTAATGAATGAATGAAGGTGTGAATGAATGAATGGATGAATGAATGAATGAATGAGTGAATGAATGAATTAATGAAGGAATGAATGAATGAACGACTGAGTGAATGAATAACTGAATGAATGAATGAATTATTGAAGGAATGAATGAATGAATAACTGAGTGAATGATTGAATGAAGGTGCGAATGAATGAATGAATTAAGGAATGAAGGAATAAATGAATGAATGAATGAATGAAGGAATAAATGAATGAATGAATGAATGAATTATTGAATTATTGAAGGAATGAATAAATGAATGAAGGTGTGAATGAATGAATGAATGAAGGAATGAATGAAGGTGTGAATGAATGAATGAATAAAGGAATGAATGAATGAGTGATTGAATGAATGAATGAATGAGTGAATGAATGAATAAAGGTGCGAATGAATGAATTAATTAATTAAGGAATGAAGGAATAAATGAATGAATGAATGAATAAATGAATGAATGAATGAATAAATGAATGAATGAATAAATGAACGAATGAATAAAGGTATGAATGAAGTAATAAATGAATGAATGATTGAATGAATGAATGAATGAATAAACGAAGGAATAAATCAATGAATGAATAAACGAAGGAATGAATGAATGAATATTTGAATGAACAAACGAATGAATGAATAAATGAATGAATCAACAAATCAATGAATGAAGGAATGAATGAGAATGACTGAATGAACGAATGAATGAATGAGTGAATAAATAAATGAATGAATTATTGAAGGAATAAATGAGTGAATGAATGAATAAATGAATGAATGAATGAATAAATGAACGAATGAATGAATGAATGAACAAATTAATGTATAAGTGAATGAATGAATAAATATATGAATGAATGAATGAATTATTGAAGTAATAAATGAATTAATTAATGAATGAATAAATGAATAAATGAATGAAAAATGAATGAATGAATGAATGAATAAATGAATGAATGAATGAATGAATGAATAAATGAATGAATGAATGAATGAAAGAATGAAGAAATAAATGAATGAATAAGTGAATGAATGAATAAATGAATGAATGAAGGAATAAATGAAGGAATAAATGAATGAATGAATAAATGGAGGAATAAATGAATAAATGAATGAATGAATGAATGAGTGTCAAAGCAAAATTTACTTTTTCCGCCATTTGCAAAAGTTATAGCATCTGCCGATAAGGTGGTGACTTCTGCGCCACCCTGTATAAGTACTTTTACGAACATTACTTCGCGAACCACCGCAGGCATAGTTCGTATTTCTGAATTGTCCTAAAATATAATACACTGAAAATCTTTAAAGCAGTTTACCACTGTTGTGAGTTTATTAAAAATATTCCAAAGTTACTTTAAGTCACTTCAATCTCAGCAAATGACAAAGATATCAATGACGTTCAAATGTCAACATATTTTATGTAGTTTGTCATTTCATTATGCAACGTATTACGCCTGTCAAACGTGTGCAAATTATTAAGCAGTATTATCGAAATTCCAGTTCAGTTGTAAATACGCAACGTGAGTTTCATTGTGAGGTTGGCTTCAAAGTGCAAGCAATTCGTTGTACCGTTGAAAGGTTTGTACGTAAACTGTTTTAGGCCTTAAGACACCAACCGAACAGAGATTGTTGCAAAGCAAAAATAAAATAATCGCCGAGAAGACCCAGAAATGTCGTCTCATCAACCGAGTCATTAATAACTCAACCAATCGCCCATTTGAATGATGTGCTCTTCTATACAAAATGACATAAGTGTAGCTTCAAAATAAAGCCACCATCACTTTGATATCTCACACCGTTGTGATTTCATTGAAATTTTTTTCTTATGGCTCTTATCTGGTCAACCTTTAGATATTTTTTATGATTTCATTATTTTTTACAGCCTAGTAATTAGTTGTGAATTTACCTAATTCCAAAGCAGTAAAGGTTAACAATTTGCGTTCTATCAAAATTAGGGTCGCCAATTTTTGGTGGCTTCCATTTGTCCTTTATCAAGAGTCAATTACTTCAAGTGTCAGCAAATGAAATTGAAAATTGAAAAGCATTCAAGCATTACATCAACACGTGTAGGAGAAGCTGCTCAAGTAGCTGGGACCGCAGCTGCGGCCGGATGATGGGCGCACAATGGGATAGACAGCGAGGCATGATTGAGCCTAATTACGGTCTCCTGCCATGCTACAAACATCAGCAAACGGTCCACACCAAATAAAAGCTGCACAATTTGAGGAAGTAAGTAGTATGTAAGGAACAAAGCAACGCTTAAAAAAAGAATTTTACAAAAAGGACATCTAAGCTGTGCTGCGATTGACAGTGAGGCCCGCAGCGACAGCGCACTTCTAATATTGTTAATGCTGAACGAGCTAAAAGTGCGCACGCGGAAAATGCCCATTCGAATCCATCATGTCGAATTGTGCGCGCAGCGTATGGCGATTTCATGCCAAAGCGCCTTCAAAATTACAAAATCATAAAAATCAATAAACATTCGACAGCCGCACAAACACACAAATACAACACATTTACATGGAAATTTATGCTAATAGCAATGCAAATCGATAGACAAATAAGAAAGTTGTCAAAATGGCCAAAAGTTCCATAGTGTTAGTGAAGTGTAAAAAAAAGAAGTAAATAAAAAAAATGCAAAATCATCCGAAAAAGGAAAAAATGCCAACAAAGCAAAGGAAACACTTGGGGCGACCAAAAATAATGAAGTTCGAAATTGAAAATTAATGCCAAAGGCTTTGGCAATAGACATTGAGATTTTGTTGATGTTGTTGTTGTTGTTTTGTCACGCTGCACTGCGTGTTAAGTGCTAACCACATTTTTGCGCCAAGCGACGGGCAGAAGGAGATATAGAATGAAGCAGCAAGTGAGGCAAAAGGACATCGAGTTGCCGCACAAGTTTCGTCAAATGCGTCGGCATATCAAATTATTTTTGATGGCATCAGAAATCCCGGCCGCATTGACACTGACGTTCACGTTGACGTCAAAGTTGACGGGGCTTAAGTTCGTCGGCTCTGCAGCCCAAATGACACGCCGCATTTATTGAGAGCGCTGCATAATGAGCTGCGGCAGCCCAGCCATTCAAGTGTGCCGAATGCTGATGTCGGTTGTTATAGTTGTTGTTGTTGTTCTTGCCACGGAGGTGGCTTAAAAAATTCAATTGAATTTAAAATGCCAACGCGCTGTTAAATGCTTATTAAATTTCCACAATGCCAGCGCTAACTGTCAACTTAAGCAGTTTGCACGAAAGCGACAGACGCTGAGTTTCGGTCGCGTCGGCGTTTCTACTTATTGGGCAATGGCCGGCACAGCGGGCACACAGCGTGCCGCAAATTCGCTTTCATTTATCAAATATTTGAATATCTACTTAGTTGTTGGTGTTATTTGTTGTTGCATGTGGCGAGCGAAATTGTTGACCTTCGCAACTTGTGCGGAATTTTGCATTTATCTCGCAATTTCCGACGCTTCAACGCGTTTTTTTACATTTTGTTTTTAATTCTCTTATTTTTTTCCCCTATTATGTAGTTTGGTTGTTTTGCAACAAATTTTTGAATTTTAATCCACCGTACTTTTTTGCATCAATTCTGGTTGTATAAGTTTGCAGCTTGAATTTTGTCTCCGTTTTTTTTCCGTATTTCACATCAGTATTTAATAATTTTGTCGTTTTCTTCTTTTTCTCACTTATTTGCTTTTATCATTCCTTTTTTTTCTTACTTGGCCATTCTTTGGCTCCATTTAAGTCTATCCAAGTTTATCTTTCCTTCTTTTTCCCCTGTCCCCTTCATTCCACCCTACCCCTTTCTGTCCTTTCGTTTTTTTCTTTTCCTTTTCCAGAATTATAGAAAATAATAACTAAATATTTAGTCCTAATTTGTCCCATTAATTTTTTTAATCCATTAATTTTTTAATTTTCCATATATTTTTTTATTTTTTCCTCCGTACTTTTTAACATCGTTTCTCGCATAAGTTTGAAGCTTTATTTCTAACTTTGTTTCTCTCTCTGTCCTTGGCTTCACTTTAGTAATTAATAATTTTGTCGACTCGTTCTTTTTCTTACTTCTTTTCTCTCGTCATCCCTGTTCGTTTCTTCCTTGGTCGTTCTTTGGCTGTCTTTGGCTCCATTTCTGTATCTAACAAGTTTATCTTTCCTTCATTTCGTCCTCTTCCCCTTCATTTCCTGCTACCTCTTTCTTCTTTTCTTTTTCTTCATTTCCTTTTCCACAATTCTAGAAAATCATAACTAAAAATTGAGTACTAATTTTTTCCATTAATTTTTTCCATCCATTAATTTTCTATTGATTTTTCATTAATAATGTTTTTTTCTTATTTTTGCATTAATTGTAGATAAGACGTGGGTGTGTTGTGTAGCCTAATGGGGCTGCTATTTTAAACCTTCCTACCAGCTCATACGGTGGCAGACAAAGCTAATATGCCGCCCGAGGCAAGTCACCCGAGTGCCGTCCCTAAATTTTTGTATTATTTAAATACTTACGAAAATTAGCAACCACATGTGATCTGTTTAGATTCAATTTTTTCATACAAATAGATCGATATTCAAAATTATAATGAAGATGTGGGAATACACTACTCGACACGAAAAATCCACCTAAAATTAAAAATGTTTTCTAGAATAACTTTGGCTGCTGAACACGAAACTGAAAATCAAAACATTTGTTTAACACTAGAATGCCCGACAATCTGACCTACCTAAAATGCCCATATGTAGTCATTTTGACTAAATTATTGTTTACTGACTTTTTTTTTTAATTTTATTGGTTTTTAAGTAGCAAATATGAATAAATGTACACGAGATTAAACTAAAATAAGCATTTAGTTTTTATTTTTTTATAGTTTACAAAGTAAATTCGTTTAAATAAAATAGCGTACTTTACTGGAATGGAATGAAATTTGGAATTTGGAATTTTTGAATGAATTTTGTGAGTGAATTTTGGATTGAAAAACTTGGGAATTGTCATAGCCTACCATGATATTATTTTTTTTAAATGTTTACAATTATTTGAAATTTTCATATTTCACAATTGAAGATGCATATTTGTCTATTTATCAGTAAGATTTGCTGAAAATTTTATATAGGTAGTCAATATGACTACTTTTGGGCATTTAAGGTAAATTTTGCAAAATTGTGGTAAAAAATTTGTATATAATATTTTTAATTTATTTATTCCATTTAGCTTTAAAAATTAATAAAATTCACGTAAGATATTTTTTTAGAAAGCGATGTAACAAAAGTTTATTTAAAGTTTTATTAAAATGACTACCTTGGGCATTCTAGTGTTAAGAAACGTTTTCGAAAAATCCTCAATATATCTAAAATAGAAAAAAATTTAGAGATTTACAGGCTGCGATCAAACACATATTTTTTCTTTACCTGACATATTTTGATCTTGAATACAAAAATTTTCTTCAATACCCTCAATAATGGGTCTACAGTCATTGAGTATCGCATTTAATCAAGTTTTTGTTTTGAATTTCACTGATTTTTCCTTGATCGGCTCATGGGCAAAGGTCCAATAACACAGTACAACAATTTTAAACTTTTTGTGTGCAACAGAGTAACGACCATATATTTCTGAAACAGGACGTCATACTGATCATTTTTGCCGAACAAAGTAAGCAGAAGCAGAGCTAGCAATTTATGAAAAAAGTATTAAATGAAGGTTTCGTGTTTAAGGCTTTTTATTTATTTTTTGGGGGAAGTTTTGAGAAAGTTATGGTGTTTGAAGACCCCCTTTATTTTTTAATGAGGAATATTTTCCCAAAAGACAATATGGCATTTTTTCAATATTTTACTCAATAGAAGCTTTTTATGAAACATTTTTCCGAAAAACATGAAAAAGGGGTGGTAAGGAAAGGGGAAGGGTGGTTCATGTGTACACAAAAAGATTCACACTTCTAATGCAAACAACTTTGTCTTAGACATCAAAGCTCTATCTCTTCAAGTTTTTATACTTTCCGTGTAAAAGTCTATAGGGACCCTTTAACCTTTATTGTGCAAATTACAAAAAACTCAGACGTGCTGGACTATTACTTTGTTCGGCAAAAATGATCCGTATGACGTCCTCTTTCAGAAATATACGGTCGTTACTCTGTTGCAGAAATGCTGTTGTACAGTGTAATTTTTGTCGATTTGATACTTCAAAATTCATTCACAATCAGCGAAAGTTGCATTGAATCTGGTTTTTGTTTTGAATTTCACTGAAACATTTTTGTCAACTAGACATTTCAAAATTCAGCTCGAGTTTGGGTTTATTATTTTTTAAAAAGACTATAACTAATAACAACTATAGCTCCGACATTAAATAAATAAATAAATAAAACAATGGCAAACTTTGCACTTTATGCAGCGCACATCCAAGTGACCATCACTCGACACTCAAAGTGCTGGTGTAAAAACGCGTAGAACCGTACAACAGTCAAGGAACGACAGGACACTAATCAACTCCTTCTCCAGCGCCTTTCGACGCTGCACAAATAATAAAAATCCACTTTCGTGCGTGACGACGTAAGCTTTTAAGCAGATTTCCGCACCGTTATGGACAATAAAAATAAATTTCACATTTTACTGCCCTTGCCACTTGTATGTGTACGTATGTGTGTATGTGTGCGGCCGCAGCTTTATTTTTGCGCTCATCCTGCGACGCAGTGCTGATGTGCACTGACATAAATTCTCGCATTTGTCAGCATTTATGCCATTTTAGTTTGAGCTGCTCGTCACATTAAAATATCAAAAACAAAAACGCATTTCCGGCTTTTATAGTTTTACATAAGCGACAGCGGTCACACCCTAATCGCCGCACTCGGACTACTCAAAATTTGATTTGTATTATTGAAAACGCTACAAGTACTGTGTGCGTTTTAGTGAAATTGATTTCAACTGTTTGCATTGGGCAACATTTATCACCACATAACATAAAAGTCAATAGCAGCAACAACAAATTCGAATCGAACGATGGCAACAGACAAAGCGCCAAGCAAACAATGCGCACACAATTCCAATAACAGCAAATAATTTCCGCAATTAATTTTTGTTTGCCTAATGAGACACGCAGTTCTGGCGCTCTGGAATCGCCAAAGCGTGGGTGCGTTGTGTCTGCGCGCCCAATTGAATTGGCAGCAGTCACGCGAGCGCCACAACAACACGAATTACACGCTGCAACCAGCCGAGTGGGGGGGGAACAGGTGGAAAATCAAAGAGCCAGAGCGGAGGCAATGGTTCAACAAGGCCCCAGACACAGCCAACTTCAGTTGTCACCTCCGTACTAACTGCTCCCTCAAAAGGGAGTGGGTAGTGTTTGTGTGTGTGTGTGTGTGTGTGTGTGAACAAGCCTAATTAACGCACAAATTTCAGTGCTCCCCTTTGTTTCTATTCGATTTCATTTTTCCCCCTTCAAGCTTTATTGTTATTATTTTTTGAAGCCAATTATGCTGAAAGGATACGCCTTGGCTTTGAAAGTCTGTCAATGACACGATGCCATGCAGTTTCGCCATTCCATTGAAGCGCGTTGCCCTTTCTCTGCGCCTACTCACAGCAATGCCAAAGTCAACAAAAGAAAATCAATTCAATGACCGAGTGCGAGTGCGAGTGCGAGTGACGCAGGAAGAAGAGCTGCGTTTGTGTTGTGGTACTTCAGAAAATTATTCTTGAGATGGCCAAAAGCAAACAGACACACAAATGTTGTATGTACATGAAGAGAGCATGGAAAAAGTTGAAGGAGTTTTGAGTCGGTTGAGCGTAGCAGCAACGTTCCTAAAAGTAATAAAGACAGATTTAGACTTAGACTTCCTGAACCTAAATCACGGACGCTACGAACATGAAATTTGAACTAAAGGATTATTGAGGAAACGAGTCTGGACTAACAAGGAATTTTTAAAAATTCGGGCAGGTTTTCATGGGTTAAGATACCACCGTGCGACAGCATTTTTCCCACCGGGAAAAATCCATATGTGCGTCAAACTAGAGGCCGAACATAGTAATACTGCGTACTCAGTTTTTCATTTCTACATCCTTTGTCCTTTTAAAAGGGACTTCAAAATTTTGAAGGGGATAAAACATAAAAAATATATAAATATAAAAAATACTTAACCTCGTTAGAATATGGCGATGTGTATATCAAATGAAAGAGGAAAGGCTCAAGAATTTAAATAAAATTAAATGTTTATCTATTTGTAAAAAAGGGATATGAAAGAGGTCCTTTCAAAATTGTAATCCTTTATATCCTTGAAAATTTATAAAGAATTTTCTTGAAAAGTAAGTATGTTAAAACTCAAAATCTCCTTGATCACTTGCCGAAATTTCATTACTCTAACTTTATTGGTTCGAAAGTTATTAAAAAAAATGGCGGAAGCTGCAATTCTAATGAAGTACAAAAATTCTAATTTATTTGCGTCTCAGTATTTTAAATAATAAAAAGATACAAAATCAATGAAGCGAGAATAATGAAGTTGACACGTGATCAAGGAGATTTTGGGTTTTAACATACTTACTTTTCAAGAAAATTCGATGTAAATTTTCAAGGATATAAAGGACTAAAATTTTCAAAAGACCTTTTTCATATCCTTGTTTTACAAATAGATAAAAAATTAATTTTATTTAAATTCTTGAGCCTTTCCTCTTTCATTTGATATACACATCGCCATATTCTAACGACGTTAAGTATTTTTTATATTTTTTAATTTTTTATCCCCTTCAAAGTTTTGAAGTCCTTTTAAAAGGACAAAAGATGTAAAAATAAAAAACTGAGTACGCAGTATTACTATGTTTGGTCTTTAGTTTCACGCCCATCTGGATTTTTTCCGGTGTGAACAATTTTTTTAATTTTTGTCGCACGGTGTACTAAGATGGCTTCAAGAATTGCCTACAGGTGTGGCCAAATATTTGAAAAAAATCCCGCCGTTTACATCTCCAAGTGATTATGCTTTGTGCTTTCTTTAGTGACCTACAACTACTATTAACTTGATCAAAAAGCTGACTTCGAATGGTAAAAAAGGACCTTCCCTCTCCTAAAGGGTTTAGTGAAGCTATGCTAATTGGGACCTGAAATCGAAGGCCAAACATCCAATTCCAATTCCATACCAATCTTTTTTTGTATATTTTTATATCCACTACAAGCTTTTTTGTCATATTTTTCCACAAGCTTCCATGTTTTGTTTTGTTCACAAACTCATAAAATCGATTAATTCGCCCCAAGCAAACAAACTTTAAATTATCACATTTCACTATTTAGCAAACGCCTCAACTACCACTAATAAATTACTCGTATACGCTTTCTGTCAGCTCTAAACGGAAGTCTAATTAATAAACAATTCTAACTGAACGGAATGTAATAATTGGCCGCATCCTGGCTGAAGGAAACACGCTGCGTAGTTGGTTGCCTTGTACGTTGTGGTGGGACGTAGCATGCATAAATAATTTGGCTTACATTTTACCATGGCACATGCAGCGTAACGTAAACATTAGCTGCACATAAACAAACATGCGACTAGGCTAAGTGCAGGTGCAAACCGGCACACACACATACACACATGCACACGTAAACGGACGCCAACTGTGTGTGTGTGAATAGAAATGTACCATTAGGCAAATAAACAAGCAGGAAGCCACAATAATAGCAAAGCGTCTAGAACACTGCACATGCCCCCAACTGTGTCGCTTTCACCACTACCTCTCTCCCCCTACTTCCCTACCAGCCTACTCCCCCGTCGCACCACTCTTTCTCTCCCACATTCAGCACTGCCAAGCGGCAAATTGTAACCGAAACGCTGACTAAAACTACACTTTAAAACAACAAAAGCAACTAAACTTACAATAGCAATTGAAACAATAATAACAACAACAACAACAACTGTAATAATAATTTTTCATTGCATACATTTAGGCAATTATTTTGGCAGCTTGCAAATCGCCGCCAGCAATGCGAAGTTGGCTCATGTGAGTTGGTTACTGTTGTTGCTTCAGTTGAAACGTAGCTGTTATTGTTATTGTTGCCGTTTGCATTGGCTGTTCTCATTGCCAAAGTTGTTGTGCCGCTGGTGGTGATGGCCATTGTTGTTATCGGACTCGTTGAATTGTTCGGTATCAGCAACAGCCGAACGAGTACAAGCGCCCAAAACAGCAGCAACAACAACAACAGCGACGACAACAATGAATGATCATTAAAGTAATAAAAACAACAATGCCAACCGTAGCAACCACAAAAAAATCAACAATAATAACAACAAATAAAAGCAACTGCAATTGCTACAAGCAACCGGAAGTGGTTAATGTCTAACTGCAACACAAAATAAACTGCCGGCAAGTCGACAACAGCCAAAACAGCTACTGCAACAACAACGACAACAACAACAGCAACAGAAGCCGCAAACACAAACACACATTGAAAAATGTTTGCTGACACACATTTCAGTTGTGTGCGTCGGGGTTCGATACCTGCCAGCTACAACAGTTGCAACATGCAACTGCGACAGCAGCAACAACAAACTCAAAACAAGAAAAGTTTATCCTTCGTAGTAAAATCTAAGCCGGCAAACACCGCACACTCAAAGCAGCCCAATGCTCAGTGTTGGTGTCAGTGTTGTTGTTTTTGTTGTTGTTGTTGTTTGTACATTTGTTCTTATTTTCCATTTTTTGGCTTTCCATTTGGCAACGCCACAGTTGGCCACATAAAATGTGCATTTAGTTGGGCATTGCAGTTGTGGTTGTTGCCATTGTTGTTGTTGTTGGTTATTGTTGTAGTGGCCTTAACAGTTTGTGACCATTAAAATTGTAGACACTGGCACAACTAACTCTGTTGCCATCTCAGTCGGTCACGCAACAAATGTCGACAAGGCGAAGCCAACTGCCGCACACCCGCCCGACCGTCCAACTGACCGCCGTGTGATGCCCTTTGAAGTTTATTAGCTACCAAGCTGTCGACTTAATCTTTCTGGCAGATACAACGATCTGTATTGCTGTCGGGCGCAGAGCGGCTGTCGGTTTGCCGTTGCATGCGAGTACAAATGAGCAAACTGGCAAACAGAACAAAAAGTAAAAAAAACGAAAAATTCACCAACTCAACCGTAATGGACTGCAGCCCGTGAATTGACTGACTGCCGAGCATCCAACAAAACCAAAAATAACTTCAACTCCCATGCGAAATTCCTCACCATTCCGTCTCCTGCCCACCGCACTGGCCTTAAGTTGCATTTTTATTTATATTGTCTGTTTATTTTTTTGTTGTTTTTGTATAGTTGATGCAGCAGCAACTACACCGACCGACGGCCAAGGAGAAAGTTTTTTTCAAATTACCGCAACTAAGTACAAATTATGTCAAAGTTGTTTTTTTGTGTTGTACTCTCGGAATATTATTTTGATTTCATTTGCCTAATGTTTTTGAAAGTCCGTTTCCGGCGAGTGCAAAATGTTTTGCTCTGACAAATTTTCGTTAAATTAGTGAATACGAAAAAGTTTCGCTTCGTAACGATGACGTAAACAATGTGAGGTATGCAATTTGTTAGCTTAACTTTGGTTGACGTTTACTCGCAACGTAATGGAAATTTGCAAACGCATTTTGAAAATAGATAACATGCTGAAATTGTTGAATTTCGACATTCTGTATATTATTGCTTAGAAGATAAAAGGCAATAATGAAGTTGGATGCAATGCATGTGGACACTCATTGCCATTGCTTTAGCAAATATGAAATATATGAAAATTTTTTTTGTGAGGCGTTCACTATATTGGGAGAAATGTGCAACCTTGTGGAAACTTTTTTCAGCTCTCAGAGCCGTAATATAAGATTACTGAGATTTACAGCCATCGAAGGGCACAGATAGTTTTTCCTCATAACACCGTGCGACAGCATTTTTCACACCGGAAAAAATCCATATGTGCGTGAAACTAGAGACCATATATAGTAATACTGCGTACTCAGTTTTTAATTTCTAAATCCTTTGTCCTTTTAAAAGGACTTCACAATTTTGAAGGGGATACAAAATATAAAAAATACTTAACCTGGTTAGAATATGGCAATATGTATACCAAATGAAAGGGAAAAGGCTTAAGAATTTAAATAAAATTGACTTTTTATCTATTTGTAAAAAAAAGGATATGAAAAAGGTCCTTTAAAAATTGTAATCCTTTATATCCTTAAAAATTTATATAGAATTTTCTTGAAAAGTAAGTATGTTAAAACCCAGAATCTCCTTGATCACGTGCCAAAATTTCATTACTCCAACTTTATTGGTTCGAAAGTTATTAAAAAAAAGGCGGAAGTTGCAAGTCTAATGAAGTACAAACATTCTAATTTATTTGTGTATCAGTATTTTGAATGATAAAAAGATACAAAATCAATCAAGCGAGAATAATGAAATTTTGACAGGCGATCAAGGAGATTTTGGGTTTTAACATACTTACTTTTCAAGAAAATTCTATATAAATTTTCAAGGATATAAGGAATTAAAATTTTCGAAAGACCTTTTTCATATCATTTTTTTACAAATAGATAAAAGATCAATTTTATTTAAATTCTTGAGCCTTTCCTCTTTCATATGATATACATATCGCCATATTTTAACGAGGTTAAGAATTTTTTATTTATTTTTTATTTTTTATCCCCTCCAAAATTTTGAAGTCCTTTTAAAAGGACAAAGGATGTAGAAATGAAAAACTGAGTACGCAGTATTACTATGTTTGGGCTCTTGTTTCACGCCCATATGGACTTTTTCCGGTGTGAACAATTATTTTAGATTTTGCCGCACGGTGTAATATTCGCATCCCTTGCCGCCACCATTTTTTTTGCCAAGTCCATAAGTTTTCTTAGTAACTTAAACAGTGACAATATCCACCTTTATCACTTTACAATTTGTGCATTCAACTGGAAGCAGAATAATGCTCGCATATTTATAGATCAATCTATAATTTATCTCTCCAAATGGAACCAACATAATGTTTAACAATTTCTTATCATCATTGGTTTCACAAAGTCCATAGAATTTCCCAGAAATTTTAACCTTAGCAAGTTTCACTTTATAACTCAGTCAGTAAATCAGTTAGTAATTTATCAGTCCTAATAGAACTAGCAAAAAACTCGCATATTCATAGATCCATCTCTTGCTACCATCACCAAGTTGTTCAGTCAGTCCATAGGTTTTCGTAATAATATAAGTTATACCCTTAAATTTTCGTCACATCATAATTTATTTGTCCAAATAAAATCAACGCAATGTTCGCATATGTATGGATCTATTCATATTTCATTACCAGAATAACGTAATATTTTTTTACTGAGGCCATCTCTCAGGTTATGCGCAAACATCTGATTGGTTTTAGATGGATTTGGGTGTTTGATATCGATGGATCTAGGTGTTGGTTATGGGTAGATCAGTGTGTTGGATATGAAGGTATCTGGGAAAGTATCTGAACGAATGGATGCACGTGGGTGTTAGGTATGAATGGATCTGGGTGTTGGATATGAAAGTATCCATGATGTTGGTTATGTATGAACCTGGCTGTTGAATACAGACAGATCTGAATGTTGGATATGGGTAGATCTGGGTGTTGGATGTGAAAGGATCTGGGTGGTGTTTATGGATGCATATTTTTTTCCTTGTTCACTCCTCTCTGTAGCATACATCCTCCACAAGACTCATTGCCTTGTGTCGGTTTCGTTAATCGGTTGTGTTGCTCTGCTAGGGTAGGTGATTGGCCAAGTACTCCTAAGTGATGGGCTGCCATCTAACACCGCTTAGGAACGTAGCCACCGTCATTTCGAGCTACGCTTATAGCGCCATCTGTTGTGTGAGGGGAGGTTACAACAGAATGGTTGGTGATCTCGCTAGATCATTTTTGGTGCGCTGTTTTCGCTGTTGTCCGCTTCCCCATTGATGCATATAAGTGTTGGTTATAGATGGACCCGGCTATTGGGCATTGACAGATCTGGGTATTCGTTATGGATGGATATGGGTGTTGGGTATGGATGGTTCTAGGTCTTGGATATAGATAGCTCTGAGTTTTGAATATGAAATTATCTGAGTATTGGATATGAAAGTATATGGGTTTTGGTTATGGATACACGTGGGTGTTGGTTATAAATGGATGTTGGTGTTAGGTATGGATGGATCTGGGAATTGGTTACAGATGGGCTTGGGTTTTGCTTATGGAAGGACCTAGGTGTGGGTTATGGTTGTTCTTGGGTGTTGAAAAAGGTGGTACGTGGGTGTTGGTTATGACTGAACATGATTGTATAAATAGGGTGTTGTGTAATGATAGATCTGTGTGCTGGATATGGATGGACCTGGCTGTTTGTTATGGATGGACATGGATGTTGAGTAAAGACAGATCTAAATGTTTAGTATGGATGAATTTGAGTGTTGGTTATAAAGTAGATGGACCCAGCTGTTGGGTAGAGACAGATCTGCGTGTTTGTTATAGATGGATCTGGGTTTTAGGTATGGATGATTCTAGGTCTTGGAGATAAATAACTCTGGGTGATGGATATGAAAGTATCTGGGTGTGTTGGTTAAGGATGGATCTTGGTGTTAGGTATAGATGGATTTGAGTATTGGTTATGGATGGACCTGGGTTTTACTTAGGAAAGGACCAAGGTGTTAGTTATGGTTGTACCTGGGTGTTGGTTATGTGTGAACATAGCTATTAGGTATAGAAAGATCTGGGTGTTGGATATGAATGGACCTGGCTGTTTGTTATGGATGGGCCTGGGTGTTGTGTATCGATAGATCTGAATGTTTGGTGTGGATGAATCCGAGTGTTGGTAATAAATGGACCGGCGTGTTGGTTATAGAGAGATCTGGGTATTGATTATGGATGCCCCAAGGTTTTGGTTATAGCTGAACCTGACCATTGGTTATGGATTGGCCTATGTGTTGTGTATTTTTTTCCTTATTCAAGGGGAGCAAAGGGCCTCCACAAGACTCTTCCATCTTACACGATTCTGTGCTGTTGTTTTCGCGCCGTCCCATGTTTGTGTTGTCTATATTGTAAATAATTTTGCGTGTTGGATATGAATGGACCTGGGTATTGGTTATGGATGGATGTGGATGTTGGTAAAGATACAAAATACCTGTGGAAAAAAATGTGCCACTATTGAAAGGAAGCTTAGGCATGTAGGCCACTAATCCATTTTTACTTTTATTATTATATTTTTATTATTAAACCTTTCGCTATTTTGTTGCCATATGGCAACATGCTACTTTGTGGACGTCTGCATCCTCTATGGTTTCAAGAATACATTTTTGTTGGTCCTTAGAATAGTTTGAAGTTTTAGGAAAAATTCAAAATTAAAAAACTTAATACTAAAGTTTAAAAAAGAGAAGTATACACGTGTTTTAATAGTATATCTTGACATAGTAAAGGAAGAAGAAGCAGAAAACTTTAGATAACTTTTTAATTTGACGTTTTCTTTCAATTTAGATAATTTTTTTTTTAATTTTGGCTGAAGTAAATGAAGAAATATTCAAATTTTCGTTATGCGTAAAAAGTTGTATGTTTAAGTAATTATTACAGTCACAACGATGTGGTTGCTTTCAAAGAAAAACACTCTAAAATACAGGGTCCGAGTATAAAAATTAAAAAATTTCTTATGGAATGTTGCTAATATAACCAAATAGAAGCCTGAAACGTAAAATTTAAAATTTTAACTTTCCCCAGTAAAAACCTGTAGCGAAAGGGTTAAAGCGTTAAGAGTGTCCAATGAACACAGAAACTTAAACGTTACTATCTATTGTACCTCGGCTATTGCCTCTATCTTTAGCTAGCAAATGCTCAGAGCCACGACTATTTGAAGTAAATCTATCAGGTCTCATCGTTGTGTGATCTTGCTGTCTCTAAACAGGTAATCTTTGTCGTTTAGTCTCTTAACTCAGTGTTCCATTATATCTACGCCTCCTGATTCCTTGTATTTCTGTCTCCTCATTCCCTATAATTCTACCTCATCTATTTGCTACCCGTAGGTTCCTATTTTTAGTTTCAAGCTTTAAATGGCTGCCACAACTGCCAACGGTCTCATATCTGCCTAACCACAGACAATAGACTACGAAATCGCCTGACAAGTGATCGCTGAAAATTGGCCAAATTTTCAAAACCAACAAATCCCTGCAATAAGTCACTCAAAGCAAAAACGCACATCGGCAGCGGCAAAAACGCACATCCACTGTTGGACGCATCCTTTTTCGCGCAACCACTAATCCTGCAGCTAATTCACAAGTAAACAAATAATTTTAAACATAGCAAACTTATTTCTTGCGCTTCGTTGCTGTACCAATAATGCTGTTGTTGCTGTAATTAATCCAAAAACTAAGTCCGTTGCGCTTTTTGTTTTGACAACAATGAAAACGTGCCAACCGTCGTCACCCAGTCGCGTGTCGGTGCGGCGCTCATCTCGCATGTGCAATTAGTATCTGGTTGCTGTCCGCTGTTGGCTGACGATTGGTTGATGAGTGGCGCCGGGTGCGTAATGACAGTGGCATTTTTGGTCGGTCGACGGCATAAACGCGCCTAGATTTGTTTCTACTGGGTATTTGCTTTGTTATTGCCTTATGTTGCTCTGTAATTTGTGGCCATTTTGGTTGCTGTCACAGCTGCTGTCATCACGTGCACTCAATTATTTCGGCATCGTGGTGTGCGTGCACGCTGGACTTTTCAGTTTTGTCATTTGTCAAATTGCAAAATTGTTTGCGTTCGACTCGATGTTTGGCCTGTTTGCACATTTGTAGCGCGAATTTTAGCTCAAATGAACAGCGTTGATATGCTCGCTTCTTTTGTTGTTGTTGTGCCATTTGCGGTTTTGGCTTCATTTGACAGCGGCGTGGGCACCATTTTCCATTACAAAACATGTACACTAACAGTTGTTGGTATGGCGGGGGACCTGAGGGTTTTTGTGCATTTTCAATGTCGTCAAACAGATGCGCCGAACATTTGATTGGCGCTTGTTGTGGGCTGTTGATTTTCTGGTCGCTGTTCGCGTGATTTGCGCCGGTTGACCGCACGCGTGTGCGGGCTGTAAATACGCCGAAAAACAAAATACCACCAAAAATGGTCATTTTGCAAAGGCAACATTACCAGCAAATTAATTGAAGCTTGCCAGCTTGCCAGTCTTTGTGTCCTCAATAATTTCAGTTGGCATTGCGTGGCGGATTTAGTTTGCAATGAGCGAAATATGGCCGAACAGTGGTGCGGCATGCAACACAAACCGCATTTATCAATCAACTGTTACACATAGATACCTTTACAGGGAATGGGGCTCGTTCTCTTTGTGCCTTTGTGGGGAGTAAGCGATTATTTTTGGGTGAAGTTTCACCTCTTAGCTTAGACTGCAGTTCAGCAGATTTTTCTGAAAATTTTAAAATGGAAACACTTCATAATCCAGCCCGATTTGTTTTTCACTTAGTTCAGTGCATTTTCCAATAATGCTTTTTGTCTCAATTTCATATGACTTTGAGAACGCATACTGCAAAGCTCGAAAATTAGAGAATGTAAGATGAAAAAAGGATGAGACAAACTCCTGCCTGGAGCACAAATATTCAAATATTATAAGTTTTTTAAGAAATTAATTGCAATGTAACTATGACAATGCAACATAAATTTTATTTGTTGGTTATAATTATTATTTGCGACAATTAATTTTTACGTTGCATAATAACTGTTATGAGAAATAAATATTTGTTTCATCCTCGATAATTATTATTTGGGATTTTTTTTTGTTTACGTTGCTTCATAACTTTTATTCATGACTTTTTTTATTTACGTTACCGATAACTATTATTTGAAAGAAAATTTTTTTTACGTTGCCTCATAACTTTTATGAAAGAAATGTTTTTTATTTACGTTGCCTTACCACATTTTGAGTATGAATTGATTTTTAATTGTTTAGTTGTTGGTGGGAATTAGGTTTCTGCAGTTAATTTGCGTTTGTCAATTTTAAACAATTAAAAATTAATTCATATCCAAAATGTAGTAATTCAACGTGAACTATTTTTTTTCAAAATAATAGTTATCGGCAACGTAAATGAAAAAAAATCATAAATAAAAGTTATGAAGCAACGTAAAACGAAAATTTCTTAAAATAATAGTTATCGGTAACGTAAATTAAAAAAATCATAAATAAAAGTTATGAAGCAATGTAAAAAACAAAAATCCCAAAATAATAATTATCGACAACGAAAATTATACTTGTTACTTATAAGAGTTATTTTATGCAACTCAAAAATATTTATTACATGATAATAGTTAAAGGCGACGTAAATAATTTCTTATTGAGAATAATTATTATAAAGCAATAATTATAGAAATTTCTTAAATTAGGGCAATTTTGTATTCCCAAAAATATGGATAATAATTATTTTAGGTCTCTGCAAATATTGCAGTCAAAAGTCAGAGCAATACTCTTAAACTATTTATTATTTTACTTTAGATTTTCAATACAACAAATTCTCCAAATAATCTTAAAGCCTTCAGTGCCTCATACCCACACATACAGCCATAACTATTCTCCTATTCAGCCCACAGACGCTTCATCACTTTATTGATAAATTTTAAAATAGCTGTCGCTTTTGTTGATACTATCAGCAGCAAACTATTAAGCAAATTGCTTGCGTTTTATTCAGAAATCGCCTTTTGCCTCAATGTGTCCAATTCCCCATCGAAATCCATTATCCTGTTCTCAACACACAAACTGCAACAATTTCTTATGGCAACGGAAACTCATGAACTGTTGCAGCTACACACACACACACACTAACATTCAACTATATACATCTATGTATGTACGAGTATATATCTGTGTAGAAGTGAGTGAGTAATTGTGGTTGTATTGTCTTTTCGCCATGCTGCCAGTGCAAGTAAACAAATTTCCTTATTGTCCTTGTAAATTATTTAAAGTATAAAAAATTACAACCACATCCTACACTGCGTACTGCACAATGGCAACAAAAAAAAAAACTAGAAGCTTTCAAAATAATAAACAACCGCCACTCACAGGATAAGAAAGTCACTACTAATAATTTCCTTGCACATAATTTACCCAAAGGGGGGGGGTAGCAACGCAGGCGGTTGGAGCAGAGTACGACAACGACTATGCCACAAAACGACAAGAGCAACAACAACAACAAAAACACAACAACAACAACTAACTTCAGCCATAACAAGCCAACAGTCAGCCAGCAGCCAGTCAACGAGCCAAAACATCCTTCCTGCAGCACAGTGGTGCAATTTACCAGGAAATACTTTCATTTTTCATATAATTTTCCATGCTTGCTAACGGTACATTTTTTGTTTTGTTTTTACTCAGCATTGCGCGCTCTTTGCGGCAATTTTTTTGTTCATTATTTTTAGTTTTTTTTATTTGCCGAACGCAGTTTATGGGACACGTTGGCGACGCACGAAGACGACGCAGTGGGGAATAGTTTGCGTTGGTAGTGAGCAGGGAAAAAGTGGAGAGAAGTGGTCACAGAAGCACCTAATGAAGAAAGTACACAACACACTCGAGAAAAATGTGTATCATATGGCAAATTAACACTCGAATTAAATCAGTAAAAGTACAAATCGCAGCTCGACAAAATATCAAAAACAGTTTATATGAAAAGCACAAAAACCGCAACAACCCTTTAACTTTCCTAAACTTGCAGTTTAATATTAAATAATAAATAGCCATAGTATTTATACCATTTTATGCCCCTCTTGTGTGCCAGAAAGTACGCCATGTGCGCTATGGACCCCTAAAAGTATGCTATACAATGACCCAATTCGTTCTGAAAACCAAAACTAAGTGACTGCATTGTGTACATTGGTGCTGGTTTTGATTAATAGCACTTCATACATCTACTATTTGTTGCTGCACCCCATTGTTCGTTTACCCCTCCTCATGCTCCGGCGCCTACAAACATAAGTAGGTGCGTACGTAATATTTCCACTACACTAATTTTGAAAATTTTTTCGCATTTATTTTTAATGCACTGCACTGTGAACACTCGGTTTATTGTGGAGTTTGTAAAGGATAGAAAAAGGCGTGGTCGGTATAAATTAGTGTATATGTATGTGGGCGACGAAGAGAAGGCAAAGCATTGAATCGTTTCTTGCTTTGCCTCTGAGTTCATCACGTGTGATATGATATAATGTAATGTAATGTAAAGTAATGTGATGTGATGTAATTTAATGTGATGTGATGTGATGTAATTTAATGTAATGTAATGTAATCTAATCTAATCTAATCTAATCTAATCTAATCTAATCTAATCTAATCTAATCTAATGTAATGTAATGTAATGTATTGTAAATGTAAGTGATTTGATTTTATATGATATGATGTGATGTGATGATGTGATGTGATGTCGTGTGATGTGATGTGATGTGATGTGATGTGATGTTATTTGATGTGATGTGATGTGATGTAATGTAATGTAAATGTAAGTGATTTGATATGATGTGATGTGATGTGATGTGATGTGATGTGATGTGATGTAATGTGATGTGATGTGATGTAATGTAATGTAATGAAATGTAATGTAATGTAATGTAAGTGATTTAATATGATGTGATGTGATGTGATGTGATGTATTGTAATGTAATGTAATGTAAGTGATTTGATATGATGTGATCTGATGTGATGTAATGTTATGTAATATGATGTGTTTTGTCAATGTTTCACTCAGTTTTTTCAAGGCGCGTCAAAGATGTTTTACAGTTTTTCTTTGGTAGAGGCTGAATAGTGTTAAGGGTCCTCATACTGTAAAAGTCAATCATCCACAATTTTGGTTTAGCAATTCCATTTCAGTCAAAAATGCACTACGCTCGGGAAGGCCAAGTATTGAAAATGTCCATAAAATCATAGAAATCATCGAGTTTCAATTGCCCAAAGCTAATCATTGCACAAAAAACCGTTTGGAACCATTTGAATAAAAAAAATCTCGATGGATGGAGTTAATGCAAGCAAACCTCGAGAACCGAATCCATTTGGGAATCGCTGCTGAATCGTAAAAAAATCGATATATTTTTGAAACGGAGGATAACTGGCAAATGATGGCCTAGCCAGGATTATCGGTCAGGAAAGCTTTGATGTGTGTTTGTTGGGATTAGCAGGGAATCATCTACTACACACAGAAGTGGCAAGCTTTGAACAATAAGAAAGCAATTGTGTTCCATCATCTTGGTTGTTTGGTTCTTAAGCAACTTTTCCACTCTTGTTTTGAGAAAAGTTCTAGCCAGCAATATTTCCACGACTACCTAAAACCAGCCGATCTACTTAAATCACGCTGTGACAGTCGTCGCGCCTTGAGCAAATTACTTAATTTCCTTTTTAAATTCACTTCGTTATTCAATTCTTTGGCCTTTTGAAACTATTCTCTGTTTTCACTTCTTTTATTTGAGTTTCACTGCGATTTCTGCATTGCAAAAAGTTAATATTAAGCTTTTATTATTATTATAAGCCTACAAAAACAAAACACGACAGTCATGTTAGCACTTCAAGTTCAAGGCTCATGCGGGCGTTGCGCCCCACTTGGCCAGCAGTCTGCCATGTTGGCAGAACACAAGCAGCCAAATACGCATAAAAGCCGTTGAGCAATTAGAAGTATGGCCGAAAATGGCATGAAATTGCCAAATGTTGGCCGCATTAAACTGAAATTAAGTGGCCAATTTTATGGCCACTTTTTGCCAACATAAAACCCGCATTAAAGCAGACTGCCGCATGGCGCAATTCTTCTCATAAAAAAATTGGCTCAACTGCGCTAAAATGCTGCAAATTTAAATTCTTTAAAAATTTAGCATTGCTGTTTAGTTTTGTGTTTTATATATTTGAACATATTTATTTTTTTTTTGCCAGTTAGATTTGCTCATGCGAACAGTTTTATAAATTTATTTATTTTTATTCTATTTGTTAGATTCCATTTTTTGGTAATGAGTTCGTTTAGTAATTAATCCCAGCTGCATATTTATGCATCATTTATTAATATTTCGAAATGATGTGATTATTTTTTATGCAATTATTTGTCGCGAATGCAGCATGGCAAATTACATTCGGAATGTGTGGCGAGAAAAATTGTAATATACCATAAATCAACATGGAATTGAATTTATTTTTGTTGCCATATATATGTATTGCTACTTTGTGCAGTTATAATAAAAAAAAATATTATAAAAATAAATTTGCAGAATTTGTCATGGAACCTGGCAATTTAAGTGTAGTTTTTACAAATTTTTACAGATTTTTTTGTATGAAAATTATTTGCATAATTCGCAGAATACTTTATAGTTATAATAAGTACATTATTACAATTAGTACAGTATTATAATTAGTACAAATTGTTGGGGTAATTATTTTTATGCTCGTAAAAAAGGAGAATTTACAACTTTGTTGTAGGTTAGGTTTGGTTTGATTATTACAGGTTTACTACTTCAGTCTAAAATTTCTATGTACATTTAAGTCATAATTAAGTCCAAGAATGAATAAGAAAAAGAAAAGGTTTCATGCTTAATGGGTCAAAGTCGTCATTCCTGGACTAGATAAGACCATACTTCTAGGCTTCTCATTCTTCACTGAGTTTCTACTTTAAACGAAATTGTGATAAACAGATTATTGATGTAATTCTTGTGGTTCCTAGCGCCCTAAATTGGGACTGGCGCCTTCCTTATTTGGTATCATAATAACTCATTTCATATAGGCACAACCTATGTGGGTTTCTACAAGAACTCTGCCACTCCAACACAACCAAACCAAACCAAAAGGCATGTTTTTACGACCTTTTTGTTTATAATTTCCCTAAAGATTTTTGCTGGAATCGTTCTGCTTTTCAAAGCTGTAAATGGGGGACTGGTGCCGTCCCAATTTAGTGTCACTATAAATTATCTTTTTGTGCTTATGTGAATTTTTAGATAAATACTGCCACTCCAACGAAACTGCCAAACCTAACCATATCAAATCAAATATGTTTATGACCTGTTCGCCAACAATTTCATTGCTTGAGATCTGAGTTTTGTGCTTAAGAACAAAGAGTTGGTATGTCAGCAGCGAATTAAAGAAAATATTAGATACACTGTTGTACATTTGCATTTTATGAAAACCTATTTCTGAGTGTCCCATGATTTAAATTTTGTGGCAATTCTGACTTTTTGCAACTTTCGTCTACGATAGCTTCGGTTATAAAAAAAGCATTTCCCAAAGAAAAAACTAGTTTTCATTTTGAATTAATTTATTGAAGCAATGATCTCCAGACCGAATCCAATGTCTTCTGAATCCAACAAGATTCTGCGATTTAATGCCGTGTGATTTTTTTCTTTGGATTATATGAAATTTCTGATCTATCCAATTCAAACGCACAGTTTCTGAGCTCTAGGCCGATATCCAAAGCTTTATCGGTGAGTTAAAACCAAATTTTTGTCAAAATGTCGAAAATCGAAAATTGTACGGAAAGTTCAGTGTCCTTTGATGAAAGCCTAGGGGCCATTTACGGCATATTTTATTATTGCAATGCAATAGAAATCTCAGCACTAGTTCAGTCAATAATTTTTTTATTTTAAAATTAAATGTTGAACTTTTATTGAAAGAATACTTTTAACATAACTCCGTAACGATATGTTATGGCCAGTTAACACTAGAATGCCCGACAATCTGACGTACCTAAAATGCCCATATGTAGTCATTTTGACTACAATATTGTTTACAGACTTTTTAAAATTTTATTGGTTTTTAAGTAGCAAAAAAATTAATTAAAATAAAATAAGTACTTAATTTTTTTTTGGATGGTTTACAAAGAAAATTTATTTAAATATAATGGCGTACTTTACACATAAATGGGATAAAATGGAATCAAATTTGGAATTTGGAATTTCTGAATGAGTTTTGTGAGTGAATTTTGGATTGAAAAATTTGCGAATTGTCACAGCCTACTATGATATTTTTTTTAAATGTTTGCAATTATTTTAAATTTTCATATTTCGCAATTGAAGATGCATATTTTGTCTATTTATCAGTAAGATTTGCTGAAAATTGTATATGTATAGGTAGTCAAAATGACTACCACTGGGCATTTAAGGTAAATTTTGCAAAATTGGGTTCAAAAATTATTTACAATATTTTTAATTTATTTATTCCATTTAGCTTTAAAAATTAATAAAAGAAACGTAAGATATTTTTTAGAAAGCGATGCAATAAAAGTTATTTACAATAAAATACCTCAATGTAGTCAAAATGACTACCTTGAGTATTCTAGTGTGAAATAATTTTGTAACTTTTATTGGTACTCGCTACACATAAAATGCAGCTGTTTAATTTGCCCCTTTTGGAATCAGTTGAAAAGAAATCAACACATTTTTTGGCACAGTGTAATCAGAAGATTTTATTTTTGCGTATTTTAACTCGAGCAGCGCGCAAACCAAACTGTAAAAGTAATAAACTGAAACTGTAAACTGTCTTTTTCATTTGCACCTTTTACAGCGCATTATGCCACCAACCA
Organism: Melieria picta; assembly: GCA_964056695.1. Lineage (NCBI taxonomy): Eukaryota > Metazoa > Arthropoda > Insecta > Diptera > Ulidiidae > Melieria > Melieria picta. The sequence goes on along the minus strand of OZ057398.1, from coordinate 30,718,847 downwards.
GTCAACTGCACTTTAATGCACATCTTTCCTGTCCTCCATATCAAACACTAACTTCTTACTATGTCAACATAAACAGCGAAAAAGTTATACGATTGCCGTACATTACGAAATCATCCATTTACGTTGCGTAAATGTCACACACACACACACACACATACACAGACACATGTTAAAGTGTATGCAATATGCATGCTATTCAAAACATTTTATAACTTTGCACACATACTGCACTTTATATCATTTGCAAACGACAACAACAACAACAAGACGGTTGCCACCCAACAATGCCAAAGCTGCGTTCTCAAGTCATTGATACATAGCCTCCAAGCAGCCACCAGTCAAGCCACACCCTACCAACCAACCCAACACGCCCAAACGGCAGCCTTGAACAATGCTCAAACTGTCAACGCGGTTGTACTTATTTTTCCATATGGCCCCATCGCTTTTATGATGCGTGCATCTTCAGTTCATTATCCAACACCGCCCGCACTCCACCAAACTCCATCATCCCACCGCCCAACAAACCACCACCAGCGCTTCGCACAACAAAGCAACGCCAACCACAACAACAACAACAACAATATTGAATTGTTTAAAATGTTGCCTCGATTTGTAGACACACACACGTTGCCGCCATCGCCGCCGTTGTCGCACTTAAACGACATCTCCACTCGTACACGCGCTACCACTCCAACATTACTTACCATGTCGCAAATCAACGCTCCATCGCGCCCACGTTGCACTGCTCCACGTTCAACACGCAAGACATCATCTTTGTTATTTCCCGCCACTACACGTCCCACTCTCTCTCTCCCTCTCTCTTTCCACGAAACAGCAGCAGCTGCAGTAAGTTGCAGCTTCTTCAACTTGTCGCGCAAAATCCTTCCGCCCGCCACTCACTCGGCTGTCTGGTTGGGCTGCCTGCAGCACTTAACCCTGCAACAAGCGTGCAGATTTATAGTCTTATTGTTGTTGCTGTTGTTGTTGTTAGTGCATGTGTTGTTTTACTCAAAATAAAGCATGCACGGCAGCGTGGCGAGCTCGAGTGCCAAGCGTAGTGGAATTCAATGCAATTTCGCTATTTGCTTTGCATTCGCAAAGAACTTGCACAACTTTTTCCGCTCGCTTCTGCCACACTCACTTTCACTGGCTTGCTCACTTGCCTAATGTGTCGTCGAAGCGTAATGTGCATTCGACACAGTTTACAGTTTTTTCCACGAAAATGGGGTTTCACACTTGAGTGCACTTGCAAAAGATTCCGAAATTTAATTATATTCGTTCTACGAAGCTCTCCATTTCATTTACATGGTTTCAATCCTTCAAGTGTACAGAATATGCAAAGGATTTTAGCTTTTGTTTTACGAATGAAAGTTATAAATAAATGCAAGAAAATTACAAAGCAGGGATTATTTATTTTAAGTATTTCAAAGGTAAGAATAATGTATTAATGCAAAGCATTGCTTTGGTTCTGAAAGGATATACGAGACTCTACGATTTGTAGATTCTCAAAGGAGACACGATTTTGAAGGTCAAATTTTAACATTTGACTTCAATCTGCTTAGAACATAGGTGCATGGGAAATTCCCAAAGGGAGACCATGTTACGTACGGAACAAAAACGATCCCTCTACTGCATAATGCATTGGGTACATTGCGATGATACAGTCTTATCAATAAATAAAGAACATTTAATTAAATAAAGCAAACAAAGCATTAAAAAAAATACCACCTAAAGATTCGAAATCGTAGGGCTTAGTCCAGTTGTAAACTTAATTATCATCGTTGATTAGGTTAGGTTAAGATAGATTATACTGGCTGCCAGTAAGGCCCCGTATGGACCCTATTGGTTTCTTAGCAAAGCGAGTCAGAGTTCCGTTCAGGTGTGGTTGAAGTAGCGATCTGTTAAGAATATGTTGACGATAGCGCAACTCGATGTCAAGCCATTACTCCACGCATTTCTATCGATCATCGATTTGATACTTTTGCCACAGTTCAGAGTCGAAATCCTGTAGTTCAGATAAGCCACAGTATTATATCAGACTCACTATGTCCAAAGCTATTACACCTGAACAGCCTTAAACCTCCCAGCCGATTTCGAAAATGAAGAAATTAACAAAAAATTAAATTTTAATTTTATTTTAGTTTTTTAATTTTAATTAATTTAATTTTAATTTAGCATGCTTTGGAAAAGAACTTTGCTAAGTTCATCAACAATTTTTCATAATAATTATCTGAAGAAAACTACATACAACCTGATCAATCAAGGAATAATGGAAAACGTTTTCTTAACCCTTTCGCTACAGGTTTTTACTGGAGAAAGTTAAGTTTAGAGTGTTTTTCTATGAGAGCAACCACATCGCTGTGGCTGTAATAATTACTTAAACATTAAACTTTTTACGCATAACGAAAATTTGAATATTTCTTCATTTACTTTAGCCAAAATTAAAAAAAAAGTATCTAAATTGAAAGAAAACGTCAAATTAAAAAGTTCTCTAATTTTTTCTGCTTCTTCTTCCTTTACTATGTCAAAATATACCATTAAAAAAACGTATATACTTCTCTTCTTTAAACTTAAATATTCAGTTAATTAATTTCGTATTTTTCCTAAAACTTTAAACTATTCTAAGGGCCAACAAAAAATGTATTCTTGCGACCATAGAGGATGCAGACGTCCACAAAGTAGCATGTTGCCATATGGCAACAAAATAGCGAAAGGGTTAAGGATTATTTCTATGATTTGAAATAATAAATCCTGTTATTTCACTCCAAGTTCAATTTCATACAATCTGCACGCATTCAGTTTGACTAATTTTGTCGCAACTCATATAAATTTGAAATAGAAATTTCTCTCTCTTACTTTCTCTCATCCTCTCCGCCCAACTCATTGCACAGTGTTTCAATTGAAATTCTCCTGGTGGTTGTAATTTCATCCAAATTAAATATGTACGCATTCAATTTGTTTATTTTCGTTGAAGCGCGCAAATTAAAGCACCAACATCGTCAACGAAATTCAGCAGAATTGTCTGAGAATTGCAAATCTCTGCCGTCCGCGGTGTGCAGTGCGTTTTAAAACATTCCTAAAACTCATCAAAATTCAATTTCAACGCACACACACACACAGCGACCACCGCTCGCCGCAGCAGGCGACGACGCAGTATGCAGAAATCTCAACACGCCATTAACCAATGCTAAAATGCTGCTGAAGCGACGCACTGCAGCGCTGAACCCGCCACTGACTCCGCACAGCGGCGACGCGACCAAATTCAGAGCGCAAACAATGGCGGGAAATCAACTTAATCCCGAATGGAAGCCGATTAGGCGCACAAAGGCAGCCAACGCAACGGGCGGCAGTTGGCAGTTGAGTTGCAAAGCGACGGCAGCGACGGCGACGGGGCCCGAAGGCAACGTGGCACAGGTATCTACGAGTGGAATGCTGTGAATGTTGTTTTTTGCGCAATTTTGTATTACTTTTTTTTGTCTTCTTTTCCATTGACACGTAACGCAATTCGTATGAGACAAAATGCCGCGCCAAGACAAGTCAAAGCGAAACGGCAAATTGCAGAAAGAAAATGCGAGCAGCAACGAAACTGAGTAACGAAATGCGTTCAGAGGAGATGGAAAATCAAAAGTGCGACACTCATAAAACCAACAACTGCTCGTCAAAGGAAGGGGGGGGGGGGTGAAGTTGAAGCGAGCTGCGACAGCGGCACAACGGCAAACAGTCATTAGACGTTTGAAGTGTCATCGCAGTCATCAGCATTCACAGCGAGAGCAGCCGGAGTGGGTGCGAGGCATGCTGCGCGAGTGAACCGCAACCCAGCACACCCCTCCCCTTCCTCACTAAGCCAGTCGGCAGCGCATTCCATACCAAATACCGCAAGTCACGGCCAAAGTGATTCGCAATGAGTTGCGGCGCGCAGTAGCGCGGAAATGATTGAAAATCAGACGCGTACGCCGGCAATTTCCTGTAGCCGGGCAATTTGTATTTATGGCTCAAACGGCGGACCAAGTTGAAGGCAGAATGGCAGGCGAGCGCTGTGGGCGGTCAGTATTGGCATTGGAAGTGCAGAAATGCAGAAGACGATTGCAATTCTTCAATAAAAGTAAGACAGTATAATGGAAGCGAGGGAGGGGAGAATGGCAAGTTGGGGGTTGTCACAATAAAAGTGCACAATTCAAATTTTGTGGCATTTTCTTCGGCGCAAGTGGCAGCACATTTTTCATTATTTCATTAACAACAATTTCCATAAAAAACTGCCAGTATCCCTCCGAGGCACCCAAGCCCCCTCACGTGACTGACAGCATGCGTGCGCAATAGACGACCGCATTCTGTGACAGAATTCCGCGAAGCCTTTTAGTGTCGCCTTAGCGCTAGCTAAAAGCAAAACAAAGTCAACTTATTTTCAAGTGGGGATTTTGCGGGGAACGCAGACGGCCAGTAAACCAGTGCGCCAACCATGCAGACGCGCACACACATCATCGCAACCGCTTAAAATTCACCCACATCTTGCTGCTGTAACCTGATACTAAAAGCATGGGAAGGGCTGTTTTAAAACAAAAACAACAACAACAACAACACGAACAACAAACATACTCTACAAGTAGTCATTGTTGCTGTTTACATAAAGTTGTGCTGCGCCGTCAGCGACACTGAGTGAATGCGCTCAGATTTACTGCGACCATTTGTTATTGCTTTTGGTTATTTGTTACATTTTAAACCCACTTACACTTTCTCCCTTTCTTTCGCGCACCATTCTCCCCCTATTTTTAAGTTGTTTACGTACTGTTCTCAGCTGCTGTCTGTTGCTCTGTCAGCGCTCAGGTGCACTGAACTTATTAATCAAATTTTAACGCCATTTCTAGACGACAACAGTTAAGACAACAACAGTTAAAACAACAACACACATTAAAGTATCAGCTTGCGCAGTGACAGTTTTTGGCAATGCAACAACAACAACAATATTACTAAAAATATTTAAAGTACAGTCGAGTCCGCACATTTTTGATTGATCGTGTCTATGGCAGCTATATGATATAGTCGGCCGATCTTGTTCAAATATGGATATGTGATGTGGTATTAACTGAAAGTTACTGAAAAGTTGTGGTATTAAACTGAAATACGAAATATTGTGAGAATATCTTTGAAAATGCAAATTTTATGTCATTTCTTTTGAAAAATCAACTAATTCGCCCACCTTGTGGGCGCTGAAACCTCATTGATCCCTTTTCCCCCTTCCATGTTTGGGCCTGAAATCTCTTTGGCACAGTCCATTTCCTGTTTTTGCTTACCAACTTAGCTCAAAAAATGAAAACTATGTTCATAAAACAGATGAAAAGAAAAATATTAACATATCGTCGCCTGAGAAAACGAATGTCGTACGTTCCATTCAGTTTAATGGCACATACGACAATCGTTTTCTCAGGCGACGATATGTTAATAGTGTCGGTTTCCTTATATAAAAATTGGTGTCGGTGTGAAGGTTAACGATTTTTTTTGGATCTTTTAGTTGCAGTTAACACTAGAAAAACAATTGCGGTAATTTTGACGGGTTTTTCAGTTAAATATCTGCATTTTCTTTAGTATTTCTATTAAACTTTGCTGTGGTGACTTTTTTATCGTGAAAAATTTTATATTTTCTTTAAAATTTATTTTGTGAAAAATTAGCCAAATCCGATATGTACTCTTCGAGATATCAGCGGAGATGGTATGCAGTCTTTGTAAGTATGGAAAACTTGTGGTCTTTCTTTCTTTCTTTTCGGTTAAGCGAACTTCGGTTAAATGAAATTCCTCTCAATTCTAATTTTGAAATTTTCTAATTTCGTTGCAATTTCAAAAGCCAACCACGCAACTAACGAAATCAACTGATCCACTTATCAGGGATGTAATAATACGGCAATTTTTTTATTATTATTATTTTATTATTTAAATGTGTTACACATTTTTTTTACTTAGACGAAGTTGAAATAGTGTAAATTTATGTTTTGAACCCAAAATAATCTTTATTACTTAATCGATTTTTTCAGCTATGCAAAGTTTCACTTAAACGAATTAATTTTCAGTTATAACAAAAATAACAAATAATAATGGCACCTGAACTTCTATTTCAGTTAAGCGGATTTTTCAGCTAAGCGACTGGCAGTTAATCGATTTCGACTGTAATAACAGCAAAGACAGATAAGAGCAACAAAATTTACAGCAACAGCAATCGGTGTTTAAAGTACCAACCACACGAAATCGTCGTCATCGCCGGTGACAGACATTGCGCACACAATTTAAATACCAACAAAAAAAATTGCAGATAATTCAACAACAAAAACAACAACAATAAAACCCACAATAAACAGCACATAAACCAAATTCGAATGCCACCCTCACAACTAAAAGCAAAGTACACAAGTACAACAACGAAAACGACACGGCCAACAACAACATCACAATGATTGCCGCTGCCTCAAAGCTTCACTAATAGAATATTCAGCTTAACCTGCACTTTGTCTTTTCCATTCGCGAGTTGCTTTTACATGATGACTCACCGATTTCGGGCATTTCAAAATTTTGTAAATTAAATATTTTTTATTTATTTATTTATTATTAAATCAGTTTCAAAACTTACAGACCACAAAAAGTAGGCAGGTAGTTAGGCAGAAGTGACTGCCGTAAGACTTGGCCCAATTATAGGCAAGAGATCTCTTAGACTGTCGAAGAAAAAGCTTGCCCACGTAATTCTTACTTCTTCTGGATAAAGCATTGGATTTTTTTAGTTCTGATCTGGCGCTTGTTTCGTGAGGGAAGCCGGAAGAATGCCGCCAAATTGTTCGCACTGATGGCAACTTCTGTGTTGCTATCAATCCATCTTAAATTAGTTTCTTGTGCAGAGCTTCTATGAGTACGAAGCTTTTGGGTTAAAAAAGAACACTGAGTTGCTATTGCTGACGTTGCTATTTCTTGACGTAACTGCTGAGTCGTACCACGCCGAGCGAGCTCGTCTGCTCTACAGTTCCCTGGAATATCCCTGTGGCCTGAACAACAGAATAGGTGAATGTGAAGCTGCCTAACAATCTCGTTAAAAGATTTGCTGCAGTTTAGAACAGTTCTTGATGTTATAATAACTGCTTCCAGAGCCCTCAGAGCGGACTGGCTGTCCAATGGTGTCAAGATATCATTTGCCGATATCCCATTCACCCGGAAACAATTTGAAGCTGCGCAGATTGCTGTGCCCATGTCCTGGAAGACAGTGGAAGCTTAAAATTCGATTTATTTCTTTAGAATAGATACCACAATTCTTCTTCTGAGGCAAAGTAGATTCGTCCGCTTGTAGGGGAGCACCCCGCCTAAAAATATGCAAAGTTTTTAATTTTTTTTGTTTCGAGCAACTCAAAATATTTTTGTTTTTTGCTTGTATTTCAGACTATAAATGGAACATATAAAAGGGCATATTTTGAGGCCCCCTAATTTTTTAATGAAAAGTGATGAAAATGACTATGGTACATGTTTGCTATTATTTCGATGCGAATGTATATTCCGCCAAATAATTTGAATGTGTCGTATTGCTTGATGTGTCGGCTTTCATTATACACCTAACTCGTTAATTGATTTACAAAAAATGAGTATGTTTTTGACCATCAAAGAAAACGCCTTAAAATTTCATATATTCCGAATTTTGAGGTCCAATTACCGCGGAATTTTATAACTTATAAAAATAAGTTGCATCGGAAAAGAAGCCGTGCGGTGTTGTTAATGCCATGAGGTAAAAATCATGTCAATCGGTTTTTTGGTTTAGAAATTACGATCAAAAATATGAAAAAAGTAGAGGAAAAACTGAAAAAATTACATGGTACCTATATCTCACAAACTAGAGCTGCTAGCAAAAATTTGAGGGTAGATTCGAAACCAGCACACCCAAATTAGTAAGAAACAGTAGAAAAACTCCATGCAGCAGAAAAAAGTGTTTTTTGTTGTGCTGTGTTATCAGAATCCAATAAAAAAATGCCAAAGTTATGAAGCATCAACTGACAACAAAATTGCATTGTAATTTGGAAATTTTGTTGGATTAGAAATTATCATATTAAGTTTTAGAAATCCAATCCATTAGACTTTCAAGTGTAATGATCAGATTGTCAGAAAGCCCAGGGTGTGTACAAGGACTCTGCATCACCATGTACCACCGTGAAGTGACAGGCAGCTAAATTTAACACTAGAAACACCATTGCGGTCAGTTTGGCGGTTTTAAATTTTTAAACATCTATATTTTCTTTAGTATTTCAACTTTTATTTTGCTGACTTTTATTTTTTTTATCGGGTTGTACATACAATTAAGGTTAGTTCTACAATTCAGGTTCTACAATTACAATTAGCCAAAGGAGATGTGTACTTTTCGAGATATCAGTGGATATAATATTTAGTCTTTGTAGGTATGGAAAACTTGCGGTCATTCTACTTATAGTTCTAAACGTGAACGTACCAACTTGGAAGGCGATGAACGTTCGGGACGTCCAACAACTGCAACCACAGACGATAACATCGCTCAAGTTCACCAATTGGTGCTAGACAACCGCCGAATTAAGGTGAGAGCGTCTGCTATCCTTCTCATGGCTATCAGTCTGATCAAATTACGTGTTTGTCATATATTGAATCAAGATTTAGGAATTAGAAGGCTGTCCGCTCGTGGAATGCTACTTTTGCACACGTTTGATCAAAAATGTGTTCGAACTAAAATTGCCAACGTTCTATTTGAACGGGTCAAAAAGATGAAGACATCACTGGGCGTGTTTTGTCTTAAAAGGTATGTACAAAAAAATCAATAAATTTGATGAAGAAATGTCTTGTATCATTGTTAGGTCTGAAACTTTTCAGATCACTCTCGTACCATATACGTAATTACTTACTATAGCTTTTACTTTTTAGTTGAGCACTATAATCAAAAATTTCATATTCATTTCACATACATATATCTCTATAAAATTTGAATTCTTCAAAGACGTTTCAAATTAGTTTGGCCTACAATCCTGTGGGCCCTGTTTGTGCCCACTTGTTAATTTTCATGTAATTTTTTTCCTGTTTACTTGTAATGTTAAATGAACTGGCGCAGCTCTCATTTATGCAATGCCTCACCTTTTCTTCAGCAGATATACACTCAAACGCATACACACACACACACACACACATACACTACAAGCCAGACCACAAAGACCAACGTTTGTGGGGTTCAAATTGTCGGCTGGGGTGTGCTTCAATTTTTTCACTCCCGTATTTTCTTCTTTTCCTTTCCACGTTTTTTACATTTTCGAATTTTTGTTTTTTTTTTTGGAGTTTGTATTTACTCATCACAAGCACACACATACGCACACACCGATAGGCAGCATTTGTCTTTGCGTTTGTGCGCATACACGAACAGGTTAGCGCTGACAGGCGACTTTGGGTGCGTGTGTGTTGTCCTGCTTCGCACGCAGTTTTGTGGGCTCTTTGCTGTTTTGCTTTCGTTTGCCTCAAATCGAAGCAAATCGCAGTCTAATTGGATTATTTTAGATTCGTTTCCTGCTCTTTCTCTCTTCATTCTGCTGGCAATTGCACCCTCGAGCAATGCGGCTTTCATTCGGGCGCAGTGTGTGTGCTCATAATTTCTGTTCCCTTGTTTGTCGTTGCTCTGTTTTGAGTTTTCCGCAACTTTCTTTCTTTCTTTGGATATCTTAAGGTTATAAAATTTCATTTTTATTATCTACCACACACAAACATACACAAACACATAGCTGCACACGCACACATAGAATGGCACAGTTACTTTTACAAATTGAAACTGCGTGGCAAGGCCGCAAGGCACACAACGCACCGCTAAACGCTGCAGCGTTCGTTGCGTACAGCCTAAAAAAAAACTCAAAGCTGAATATTTTATATTTTATATATTTTCTCCACTTTATCTTTCTTACTGCTAAACATTTCAAAAGCCTGCAAATGCGCTAATATTTACAACACGCGTGCAGAATGTTTGTCCTGCCGGTTGGCGGAAATGTTGTTGGTTTTCATGCGTGCGGGGCTTACACACCTAAACACCGCTTGCCTGATTTAAGCTCTCACACACACATACACAAACAAATGAAAGAAAAAAACTGGCATTCACTCTTTTATTCACTCACTCATTGGCGCGTGCAACTCGCACAACTTTGCTGTTACGCTGCTAAACGCAGAAAAGTATGCAAGATTTAAGTAGCTTTAATTCAATTCACTTTCAATTTCTCTTACAAACCGTGGCCCTGCGGCTGTTGAATGCGTCGCCATGCATTCGGAACGAAGCGCAAATCCGCGTCGAGCGTTTTTTTGAAAAATTGCCGCAACCAAACAGTTAATGCGGTACAGATTAGGGTTAATAAGGGCGCTGCATCTGGAGTAGGACCCGCCCGCCCCCACTTCACCCACACAGCCGCAGCCACAGCCACAGCCAACCCATAGAAATGCGCAAAATTACAAAACGTTCAACGACAGCGGAGCGGCAGCAACGCCAACTAATTTCGTGTCTTTTGACTGCATGTAGCTCACTTGTGTTTTGCACTCTTTTAGGCGCGCAGCATTTAAGGAATTATGTTAATATGCCACACGCAACGAAGGAGCGCAAAAGGAGCACAAACAAAAAGGGAATGTTTAATTAAAAATGCTAAGCAACGAGGCGTTCTTCTTCTTCATTGTTGCTGACTGCTGTCTCTCGATTGTTGCTGTTGCCTTTACGCTCCGCATTATAATGGCTGCCTGTGCAGTTCTTGTTCTTGTTGGTGCTGCTGTTAATTTTTGGGTTTGTTGTTGTGTGTTTTTTGGCGTTTGCTCTATTTCATCTTTGCCCCATTCAGAGTGCTGTCGACCGCCGTCGCTACTGCGGCCGGCTTTGCTGCTAATGTTCGGCATTAATTAATAGCAAAGGCAGCCGCACCGAGCGTAATGCTGGAAACCTAATGCATGAAAACAAAATCTAACTAATTTGCATATTTTTAGGTAATTAATTCTACCGTTAACTTTTCATTAAGCATTTTTAACACCTTCACAGCCGCTACACCAGCGAAACGAATCAGGCGCTACGAACGAGGAACGAACCAGACACTATGCAATAATTGAAAAATAATGTTTGGGAAATTTTTGCTGTAATTGGGCTTAATTGATTACAATTTTAGCAGCACTTTGTGTATAGAAAATCTGCCTAAAATTATTCCCGTTCAACTGATTTCAGTTTCAGCAACAACTCTTTCATAAAAAAATTACCAAAATTATGTAGGTTTCAACCGATTTCAATTTCAGCAAAATTTTCTCATAACAAATTTGCCAACAATTATACAAGTTCAACTAAATTCAATTTTAGCAATAATTTTCTAATAGAAAAACTGCCAAAAAGTATTCGCCTTGAAATGATTTAAATTTTAGCAAAAATGTTCTTATACAAAATTACTCTAAAATTATTCGTGTTCAACTGATTTCAATTTCAGCAACAATTTTCTTATAGAAAATCTGCAAAAAAAAATTCGCGTTTAAATTACTCAAAGATTAGCAACAATTTTCTTATAGAAAATTACTCTAAAATTATTCGGGTTCAACTGATTTCAATTTCGGCAACAATTTTATGATAGAAAATCTGCAAAAGAAAATGTTCGGGTTCAACTTATTTCAATTTCAGCAACAATTTTCTTATAGAAAATCTGCCAAAAAGTATTCGCGTTTAAATGACTTAAATTTTAACAACAATTTTCTTATAGAAAATTACTCTAAAATTATTCGCGTTTAAATGACTTAAATTTTAGCAAAAATTTTCTTATAGAAAATCTGCAAAAAAAAATATTCGGGTTCAACTTATTTCAATTTCAGCAACAATTTTCTTATAGAAAATCTGCCAAAAAGTATTCGCGTTTAAATGATTTAAATTTTAGCAACAATTTTCTTATAGAAAGATTGTCTAAAATTATTCGGGATCAACTTGTTTCATTTCAGCAACAATTTTCTTATAAAAAATCTGCCTGAAATTTCGAGTTCAACTAATTTTAATTTCAGAAACAACTATCTTATAGAAAATCTGCCTGAAATTATTCGGATTCAACCGATTTAAATTTCAGCAAAATTTTCTCATACAAACTTTGCGAACAATTATACAAGTTCAACTAAATTCAATTTTAGCAATAATTTTCTTATAGAAAATTGGTAGATTTTAGTAAAGTATTCGCGTTCAAATGACTTAAATTTTAGCAACAATTTTCTTATAGAAAATCCGCCTTCTTCTTCAGGTTAAACTAATTTCAATATCAGCAACAATTTCCTTATAGAAAAATTACCTAAAATTATTCGGGTTCAACTGTTTTAAATTTTAACAACAGTTTTCTTATAGAAAAATTACCTAAAATTATTCGGGATCAACTTATTTCAGTTTCAGCAACTGATTTAAATTTCAGCAACCAATTTTTTATACAAAAAATTTAAAAAATTAAAAAATATTAAGTTTTTCGGGTTCAACTGATTTTACTTTTAGCAACAATTTTCTTATAGAAAATCTGCCCCAAATTATTCAGATTAAACTGATTTCAATTTAAGCAACAATTTTCTTATAGAAAATTTGTCTAAAATTATTCGGGATCAACTTATTTCAATTTCAGCAACAATTTTCTTATAAAAAATCTGCCTTAAATTATTCGGCTTTGACTGATTTAAATTTCGGCATCAAGTTTCCTATAGAAAATCTGCAAAAAAATTATCTGGGTTCAACTGATTTCAGTTTAAGTAACAATTTTCTTATAAAAATTTCTTTGACGCATACAGGATTTCATTTGGGGGGAGGGGGTTTGCGTGCAACTTTTGAGCCCAATTCCATTCGAAACCATATTTGTACCAGCAATTTTTGTATTTGGGGAAGGTTGAACCCCCCAAAACGTCCCAATGTATCCGCCACTGATGTGAGGTACTTACGAAATTTTGTATGTATTTCAAAGGCCTTTTTTTATGAAATATGACTTCGTTCAAATATGCGCCGTGGCTTCGGACTGTAGCAGAAGTCTCAGAGGTCCAATTTTCAATATCTTTGCTTCATAGATTCAGCTGAATTTGTGCAAATTTCTTTGTTGCAAGTTTATGTGGCACACTTTTAGAATTGCCTGACACTGGCTGCGGAAAATCAGAATTTATTATTAAAAATAAGTATACTGGATTCTGAATTCTTAAATCTTATAAACGATTACTTTGACGAAAACTTCAGTTTTGATTGTAGCTTCAGACTTGCAACGTTACTGAGTAACTTTGCCAAAATCAAAACTTAAATTTTTTTCAAATTTTTTTAAAGAATTTTTGTGTTAATAACTGACTGCACTTATTGCCTCAATTTACGGAATACATTTTTTGTATTAATTTATCATACAAAAGAGAAATATGATTCCATCTTATTTGCTTATTAACAAAAATCCGGCTCATGCACATTTTTTAATTAAAAATTTTTAATCCTTATTGAGTGAACCTTTTACTGTATGTGTGTTTGTGTGTATGTGTGTGTGTGAACAACGAATCATTGGTACAAAAAAGCTCGTGAGAGTAAAACATGAGGCAGAAGACACATTTGCTCGTTTACATTCAGACCAATACATACACACACACACATCCACCCATTCACATATATATAGATATATGGTAAATATAAATACAATAAATACACACGGACTACAAATTGGTACAAAATAAGAATACAAATAATTTTCTGACAATGAGAAATTACAGCAACATAATCGCTGCTCACTACAGTCGGCCGTGTCTGTTGCCACTCAACGCCTTCGGTTACAGACAAATGAGACAAATGAGCTGCGCCATCGCATTGGTATTTAATGCAAAAAATCCATACAAAATTTATTACTATTTACATAGGCAAACAAACAGCACCAGCTGCAACATAAACCAACCAGACACGTACACACACAGACACACACACAAATACAAATACTCATAATAAATACTTCAAATAACTACACACCGGAACGTGGCACAAATCAGGCATTGAAGCAATGAATTGCACACCAATGAATGGAAATTAAAGGAATCGCTGGCAAGGAAGACACGTAGCGCTGTGGGGGAGCGCAACGAGAGCTATCAAACTGAATTGGAGTCCATCAAGTTGAATGGTGCAAATGTCTGCGTAGTTTCATTTGTCATTAACGCACAAATGCCAGCAACAATAAAAGCAACAAAACAAGAACCAATAACAACAACAACAATAACAAAACAACAACAGCGCAATACCGATACGCAATGGCTGACCGCTTTTTTAATTAAATTGAAAGAAAGAATGAAAAACATATCAAGTCAATGCAATAGCACGTAGCAATAACGGCAACAATAAAAACAACAACAACAACAAAAACTACCACAAAGTTGCACCACATAGACGCACAACATTTTAACAATAAAAGGCGTGAACAGTGAAAATCTGCGTTCATTTATCAAAGCGAAGCGTTGTCCACATTTCTTGGCTCTTGGTTCGCACGCACGAACTACAACAACAACAACCAATGCACACAACAATGTCTTCTTATTATGCTTTTGCTATCGTCCTGACGGCCTTCATTCCTCTGCGCTTACTTTCGGGCTTTCGTAACCTTTCCGCAGCAGCCGAAGCCGCAACAAAGAAATATCGACTTGGATTGTTGCTGACCACTCGCGCAAATGATTGAATATAAATTGAACGTACGTTTGCTCAAGCAGAAACCAGCCAAGCACAAAGAAAGGGATAAGTTGTCGTCGAGCCAGTCCCAGAGCGCCATACGGAAGAGTGTGAGAGCGAGAGAGAGAGGGTGAGAGAATAGGACGAGTTGGCAATGCGAGCGGTCGCACAAAAACCAGACATTGAATGCAGAAATTTCTTATTAATATCCTTCTTCATGCCTTTACATATGTGTGAGTGTGTGTGTGTGAGAGTGACACATTTATTTGTGTATATGGAATCAGTGCAAAGAAAGTGTTGCTACTCAAATTTCATGACGATTTTCAAGCACTTTTTGCATTTATTGAAATGTCTTCTAGTGTCATGTGGCATATCCGATATCCTGTCGTCTATCAGCTGGTGTGGCATCATTGATTCTAAATGCACAAAATCTCAAAATGTTTAGAAAATATTAAAAAATTTAAATTATGAGGTGAACCAGAAAAATTTTAGAATTTTTACGCATCCAGCATACGAAAATGTCAAGAGTTAGGATCCTGGTATTTTCGAGTGAAAGTATCTAAAAATATTGCAGTTTCTTGCTATATTAGTCAATTGCATCTTGGATCTACTTTAGTCAACATGTCCAGCCCGCAAAAGCGCTGCCGCAAATTAATACTGGACATTTACTTGACTGATAAGACGAAGTCTAGACTAAGCATTGCACGGGAAAGCAAAGCGAGCGTAGCGACGGTTTATAATATTATAAACAACTACAACGCGGGGAAACTCCATCTAGAGAGCCGAAGAATCAGCCAGAAAAACGGGTCCAAGTAGCCCAGAAGTGCTGAAGAGGGTTGTTAGCACATATCGGAATATCGCCACGAGGTTGACTCGATATGTTGCAGCTGCAGCAGGCACATTGCAATCAACCGTGATGCAATATAAGCGAAGTCAAGGATTAAGGACCTACAAACAGCAGAAAGTGCCTGACAGGTCGGAAGCAAAAGAAAAAATAGCGAAGACGCGGGCTCGAAAACTGTATGACGATTATGTTCCAACCAAGTTCGATTGCGTGATTCTCGATGATGAAACCTACCGTAAGGCTGACTTCAAGCAGTTGCCTGGGAATGCCTATTTCACTGCAAAGAATAAGAATGGAACACATAGAAAATACTCTGAAGTGAAATACACCAAATTTCCAAAACGCTTCATGGTTTTTCAAGCTATTTGCACCTGCGGTCTACGGAACAAGGCGTTCATTACGACAGGAACAATTAACTCTAGAATTTATATAGAAGAATGCCTGCAAAAACGCCGTCTACCATTTATTGAACAGCACAAAGGAACAGTTTTGTTTTGGGCAGACCTAGCAACAAGCCACTACTCCAGGTCAACTATGGAATGGTATGGAAAAAATTGTGTCACGGTGGTCCCAAAAGAGGCAAATCCTCCCAACCGCCCTGAACTTCGGCCTATTGAAAGACATTGGGCTATAATGAAGCAAACCCTAAGAAAAACAAAAAAAGTTTGCAAAAATTATGTACAGTTCCGAAACCGATGGAAGCAAGCCTGTGCAGTAGTCACCGAACGTACTGTCCAGTCTCTAACTAAGAACTTTAAGAAAAATATTAAACATTTTTGCAACTGCTAATTATATTTCATTATTTTTTTTTTAAGTAGAGTTTAAGAAATGCATAAGAAACTGCAGTTTATTTTAGTAAAATCAGACGGTTACTTTTTTTTTAATGTGTCCTTAAAAATTTTAAAATTTTTCTGGTTCACCTCATAAATTAAATTTTTGTACTGCGCTGCTTACATAATCCTAAACTTTGAATTCTTCGTGCTGCCCAACACTTGGAAAACTCTCTCGCAAGTTTCCTTAACCACGAGAGAACTCAGAACCCCAATTATTGTTGATAAATGTGCATAGACATTGACCTATTGACAGACAGACCATTAAACAATGCCATCGCTTAGGCCATCCTGGCATATTTGTTCTAATGATGGCCATGATCGTTAGCTTATTTTGGGTTACGTTCTCGCTTCTTGGCAATTCCAATGTCAGTGCTCAATGACTAGCTGTCCGTTTATGCCTAACATCAAACATAAGTATGTATGTAGCATCGAAGCACACACAGACGTAGCTACATGCTGCGCCTCAGCGCCTAACAACACATTGTGCAGTTAGAAGCAGCCATCTGCTCCTTCCACACATACACACACTCACACAAACACCAAACTAGTAACGCACGTCACCAGTGAAAATTTCATAACAAAACCACAACCAGTCAGCAGTCGCATTCCATTTTGACAGCGTACGTTGTCCTGTCGTGTCTGCTTCGGCAGACGTTGACACGAATGTCAGCGTCCCAATCGATTGGTATCAATCAGTAAATAAAATTGCTGTTGATTCAACAACATAAACCCTACATTTCAGTAAATAAATAAACCAAAGTAGAAGTGAAACAACAATAAGAACCAAAGCTAAAACTAGTGCAAACAGAGCGAAAGGACGAAACTTACGAATAGATCCAAGTTGGCTGCCATAAAGTATAATGATTTGCTGCCAATTACTCGACATGGGCACACGCAATCGTGAGCCAACAACCATGATGACAAATATATTATAAAAAATTACAACAACAATAGCGTATGTCTTGTGCACACTAACAACAACAACAACAAAACCTTATAAATGAAGGCAACGACTACAGATGTCAAATAAACTCATAAATATTTACAAAAGCGATTTTAAGGAAGACTCAAACGCAGCCAAAAGACACAAAATATGCGAGCGTAAGAATTGAGGAGAGAGAGTAGCGGGGGGGGGAAGCGTAGAGGGGGCCTCAATACAAAACGTGGCATGAGATAACAAACACTTTGCAGCAGATTAAACAAATCTCAATGACCATTCTTTGAGGGATAATTGCAAAAAAGTGGAAGTGGAAGAAATGCCAAAGCTGTCAAAACCAAAACTGAACTGTTTAAGAAAAAAATAAAAGAAGACTTATGTAGCTCTCACAGCGCACTGTGGGTGGGCAGCATTACGTCAGCTTCTGTGGGGGATATAAAATTATCAAAAATGTTAGTCAGCAACATGTCGGCATTTGACAGTCAATATGAAAGCAAGCAATATGAAATGATGGAAGGAAATTTATTTTTTTTTTTAATTAACTATACTCTTGAGACATAAGTATCAATGGCAAGAAAATTAACGACAGTCAACTGCAGTCAAAACAGGAGTTTGCCAGAATTAAACTATATTTTGCATTTTAATGGTTTCCACCAATTTTGAAGTCACCCATGAAACTCCCCAAATCGCCAATTTTCCCATGAAATTACGTTCAATAGTGCCACGTCCTCACAGTTCTTCAAGACGTGTACAGACCTGAATGCTCTACAGTCAACTTTAGTCTGTTTTAAACAGGATTTATTGTATGTGCTTTGCCGCCTTATAAACTGGTTTTGTCTTTAGAAAACCATCTAACAATGCAAACCATTCTTCGAAATTGGAATTAAACTATAGATTTCTCCCAGTTGGATACGAATTTACAGCCAGAATACAAATATATTCTGACTCTAAGGAACTAACCCAATGTTGAACTTTTCAAAATTATATATACTGAAATATTTATAGGCAACCGAATTTCACTTAGGGAAGATGGGGCTGCGCACACAACTTCTGAAACCAATTCTCTTCGAAATCATATTTACCGCCCACACTTTTTGTAACAAACAAAGAGATTTGAACCCCAAAACTCCACCTTGCGTACGCCACTAATAGGCAATATTTTAAAAATTTGCTTCTCACACTATTTATTAGCTCTTTATTAGTTCTTCTGAACACATTTTTTCCCCTACCACATTCATTTTTTTATTGATTTATATGCGTTAAGTTTAATTTTGTTTAATTCGTTTATATTTTATTTGATTTTTCTTTTGTATTATTTCAAATAGCTCAGAGCTATACATTCGTAAATCATTACATTTCCAACTAAATTCAAATTTGAAACAATTTCAATCACAAACATTCGTTGAATCGAACCACTTTCCCCCCAGTTAGTTTAGAATTATTTGATACAACATTCGCGTAATTTATTTAACACATTTGCACGCATGTCAATGTTATCCGGAAATTATGCACAACAAAAAACCCATTGTACATACAAAACATTACTCCAATAAATTTGACCGAAACGAGTTTAAATGCTCACAACAATTATGCAATATTTTGACTCTAATAACACAAAAGCAATAAATTATTTGCGCTCGAAATGCATAAAGTTTTTATATGATTTGATAATCACACCATTATTAATCAGGACATGCTATGCGTTACATATATTTGCGCATTTGTAATTGATTGATCAAATATTTATGTTTGATGTTGTGGCAGTGGCAACACTGGTCACATAACGCACGCAAATTCCAGGAGGCCAATTTTTGCTCTCAGAACCAACAAAAAAGAAATATGTGTATTGTGTATTTTTAATTATTAAATTTATTTGATTTAATTTAATTTAATTTTATTTTATTTTATTTTATTTTATTTTATTTCATTTTATTTTATTGTATTTTATTGTATTTTATTTTATTTATTTTATTTTATTTTATTTTATTTTATTTTATTTTATTTTATTTTATTTTATTTTATTTTATTTTATTTTATCTTATTTTATTTTATTTTATTGTATTTTATTGTATTTTATTTTATATTATTTTATTTCATTTTATTTTATTTTATTTTATTTTATTTTATTTTATTTTATTTTCTTTTATTTTGTTTTATTTTATTTTATTTTATTTTATTTTATTTTATTTTTTTTTATTTTATTTTATTTTATTTTGTTTTATTTTATTTTATTTTGTTTTATTTTATTTTATTTTATTTTATTTTATTTTATTTTATTTTATTTTATTTTATTTTATTTTATTTTATTTTATTTTATTTTATTTTATTTTATTTTATTTTATTTTATTTTATTTTATTTTATTTTATTTTATTTTAGTTTATTTTATTTTATTTTATTTTATTTTATTTTATTTTATTTTATTTTATTTTATTTTATTTTATTTTATTTTATTTTATTTTTTTTTATTTTATTTTATTTTATTTTATTTTGTTTTGTTTTATTTTATTTTATTTTATTTTATTTTATTTTGTTTTATTTTATTATTTTATTTTATTTTATTTTATTTTATTTTATTTTATTTTATTTTATTTTATTTTATTTTATTTTATGTTATTTTATTTTATTTTATTTTATTTTATTTTATTTTATTTTATTTTATTTTATTTTATTTTATTTATTTTATTATTTTATTTTTTTATTTTATTGAGTAAACAATCTATCTCTCATTGCTCATTTTATTCATTAGCCAATAAACTGTAATGCTCTTCTAGACAGGTTAAGTAGAAAGTTTCAGTGGTCATCTGATGGACTCCACTTAGGCCATGTGGCTCATTGTGTTTCCACACGAAGTTGACCTCCTAATTACTTTCCATATTCAAAAACCAATTAGTGGTTCTTAGAAATCTTAACAGATTTTATCGGCAGTATTCCAAGTCGAAAGACTTGCCCTATGAAGCGAAAGCTTGACCTTCCCTAGTTAGTTACGCTCTATGTCTCTGTGACGGGGCTAGGTTAGGTTAAGTTAGGTAAGCTGGCTGGCTAAGTTGGCCAACGCATAGACCATGTTTGGTCCCTAGCGATACCAGTTAGAGCTTCTTAGTATTGCGGATCGACGTAAAAGTAATCGGTGAGAAAGTGGGTGTTCCTAGTGAAACTCAGCAACGACTTCATGTCACGCTGAGGGATCTCTTCTTTGGAACGAGGCCCTCAGCAAAGAAATGCTCTCCTAGAGATGCTATAACCCAGATATCCCTACCGTACCAAATGTACTACACCTGTTTTGAGAGAAATCTGTTAAATGTGACTTGAATTTTCTAACCGATACTCTAAAGTGTTGATGTACTACGGTCGGCACATCTGAGTTAACTTCAATCATTACAATTTTTCAGTCGAAAAGTAAGTTTTAGATTCATGTTCATGTTCATGTGATATTACTATTTAAAAATCTAAATTGCCCTGCAGCATTTAAATATTTCGCTTTGTTTGCACTTTCGTCACATTTATTGCCATTCAATAGTTTTATTTGTCCAATTTCGTGTTTTCGGCTGCACATTGTACACTTCATCACTCCAGGTGTTGTAGCTATATCTGTGTATATTTTATGTAATTTTACATTTTCATATTTTATGCATTTCATATTTGAAATTAAGTTGAAATTCTCTTTGTGCTGTTTAAATTTTGATGAGCCAGCAAAACTAATCAAATTGCCTAGTTGGCAAATACAATAATTTGCTCCTTTCGGCTTCAAATATATTTGCAAAATATTCCAATGAAATCATGTTTTGCGGCTGAATTTGTCATAGTCAATAATGTGGGGGAACTGATTGTCAATGCCAATCCCAACGTGCTCAGCACGATTGCAATTAGTGCATTTGAATGGGAACATTTGTGACCGCTGATACTAGGAAAGTTGCGTACATGAAGCTGCGAAAAGGCTGAGCCACAGTTGAGCTGATTGACACATGGGACCAGGCATTGTCACCAGCTGGGACTCACATGTTATCTGAATGAAAAATATGTTCAGTTAATTGTTGGTTTAGCGACTATCACAAAAGTTCGAGTTCGAGTTTGACATAAGGAGGCGTCTCTCCTAGCGACAGGCCAATCAACCAGTGTGGCAAAACTTTGATTGAGTAACGTAACAACAGAAAGTTAACCCTGTTGAGGCCCTATGCTCAAAAGCGAAGTGAACCAGCAGAAAAAATAATCAAAGAACCAGGAAACAAAAACTTAATTCACAACTAAAACTAAGCTCCGCACATTCACAGCAAAGAACTAACACGTTCGTTTAAATAAAATAAAATATCACAAAGCTCTTTCAATTTAGCTAATCATCAGTCATTTTCACTTTACTTAAATAAGTAGTCAATAAAATTTTAACACTTTTCCTAAACAAAAAAAAAAAAACAATAAAACATTAGCCTTCAACACGCAGCCAGCAAAAAAGCACAATTTCATATTTTCTATGGCGGCAAATCCATTCGTTATGCACACGCAACAAATCCATAAAATTAAATAATTCAGCTATTAGTTGACAATAATAATAATCAACATTTATTTGCTTGCATCTATGTATGTATATGTGTGCGCACATTTCGGGAGGCCAAACTTTTCGTTGGCGCTCAACGCAAATTCGCTGCCCGCATAAAAACCAGCAAATGAAAATTTTGAAAATTTACCGCCGACTGTCTCTGCAACAACAATGCCAACTAGTTACCGGAAATATTTGAATGTTCGCATTTAACGCTCACACAACTGTTGTGCTGCATTATCCTCAAACACACACACATTGAAAAGTTTTGAGCGGAAATAATAGTTTTGTGTATTTGGCGCATTTAATTTGCTCGAATGGTGTTGTATAATATATTTTCGAACATTTTTTGTGCGGTTTGTAAAAACCACAATGTTAGTTTACGCAAATTTATTTACTATATAATTATAAATTAGGTAATTTATTCCAATTAATTTGTGTTATTCAATTTGCTTGCTTTAATATTTTTTTGTTATTTTTAGGTGTTTTTGTATTTTATGATCTCATTAAATTTATATGTATTGTTAAAATTGTTGGTTTATATATTTTACCTTTTTTATTTTTATTATTAATTTTGTTGTTAAGCATTTCGAAAATGGAAGATCTGGTTTACAGCTCGACAGCCTTAAAATACCACAAAACTTGTATTGGAACTGCCAACTGTAGACAGCCTGGATCGGTTTTAAAAAAGCCACTAGGCAGTGAAGCTTAGAGGGTTCTTAGTCTAAATCAGCGAATTCTGAGAAAGTTTCTGAGTGAAAGAAACACTTCTAAATACTTTTTTCTTACTTCCGTAAATTATTACTCAAATTTTTAGTTTTAGTTTCTTTTTATTAATTTCTACGCAATCCGAAAGTCAGAGATCTGTTCAACAATTTGACAACCACGAATTGGGACTATCAATTTTAGGCTTAAGAGAAACCATTCGTCTCTGAAGCCAAAAGGGTTCTTAGTCTTAGTCGAAGAATTCTGAGTAAACAATTTCCTTAATTTTTTTTTAAGATTTAATTAACTTTGTTTTATTCAA
This sequence comes from Melieria picta, assembly GCA_964056695.1. Classification (NCBI taxonomy): domain Eukaryota; kingdom Metazoa; phylum Arthropoda; class Insecta; order Diptera; family Ulidiidae; genus Melieria; species Melieria picta. The sequence continues at coordinate 30,696,012 of OZ057398.1, read as the reverse complement.
CTTTTTAATTGATGTTCCTTTTTTATAATGTGTAAGCAATTCGAAAGTCAAAGATATGTTCAACAATTTTACAAGCTCGAGATACCACGAAGATTTAACTGGAACAACGTACTGTAGACAACCTCGATCAGTTTTAGAGAGGAAATTAGTTAGTGGAGCCAAGACGGTTCTTAGTCGAAATCGCAGAACTCTGAGTTGGCTGACTGTAATAAACTTCCTCAATTTTATTTCAAGATTAAGTTAGTTTTTTACTATCACAATTTTTATTTGATGTTTCTTTTAATTAATGTATAAGCAATCCGAAGGTCAAAGATCTGGTTGAGAATTGGATAAACTCAAGATGCCACAAAGAGTTATTTGGAACTAGCACCTATAAACAACCTCGATCAGTTTTAGAGAAGAAATTAGTTAGTGAAGCCAAGACGGTTCTTAGTCTGAATCGGAGAATTCCGAGATGGCTTTCTGTAATAAACTTCGTTAATTTTATTTTAAGAGTCTGAATCGGAGAATTCCGAGATGGCTTTCTGTAATAAACTTCGTTAATTTTATTTTAAGAGTTAGTTAAATTTGTATCATTCAACCTTTTAATTGATGTTCCTTTTTATTAATGTGTAAGCAATCCGAAAATCAAATATCCGGTCGAGAAGTGGGTAAACTCAAGATGCCACGAAGAGTTATTTGGGACTATCAACTGTAGACAAGTTCAATAGGCTTTGGAGAAGTTATTGGGTAATGATGCCAAGAAGATTTTCACACATTTTACCTACAATGAATCATAGTCACTACGTAGGGTTTGAAATGGTTTTTGGTTAGTAATGATTTTCCATCACTCAATAAATAATCGGTAAATATGAACAAAATAAAATTACAAATAATTTTGTGTTAAAATAATTGACTAACTAACCAAAACATTAAAACTCCTTTGCAAAATATATATAAATCTGGAAAATATAGCGACTTTATTTTAAATATTGACTCAAAGTTACAGCGTGGGCTGAACATGGTGAACCAGGAACAGGAACAAGGACTCTGCTCCATCATTCATCACCGTGAAATTTTGAACAGCTGACTTGGGAGACGATGAACGTTCGGGTCGGCCCAAAACTAAAACCACATATGATACCTAATAACGTTCGAGTTCACCAAATCATGTTAGACAACCATCGAACTAAAGTGAGCGAGATGTTTGTTTGTGTTTATCACAAATGTATTGAAACAAAGCTTAGGCAAGAAAACACTGTCCGCGCACTGGATGCCGCTTTTGCTCTCGTTAGACCAAAAATGTGTTCGAATTAACACTTCAACCCCCTGCTAACACAATTTTGGTGCAAAAAATCAGAGCTGGGAGAAATGTGTAGACTCAAAAGAAAACTGTGAAGAACAATAAAAAGAAATTTAAAAGAAAATTTCTTGTATGTTTGTTACATCAAAAACTTTTCCACCACCAACAACAAAATCCACCCTCATATTAGGTTGTCTACTTTTTCTAATCCTTCGTCAGGATAGCAGGAAATGGTTTTAGCAGTTTAGAATACAGTTGGTACCATTGGTAACGGAATAGCAACACTACCTCATTTATGATTCTGGGAACCATTAGGAATCCAATACAAACATTGTTAACGCGCTGAAGTTTTGATAAGGAATTCTCAGTAAGATTCGGTTTCTTAATCTAAGTCTAAAACTTTCAGTGGTCGTGGCAGTGTTATTCCCCACTTCCTGGAAAATACCCAATGGCCATTCTATTGTCCAATTTGGTTCAATACAAAGCAACTTTTATACATACATTCATTAAATAAAATATAAACTAAACACAAATTAACAAACTCAATCACTCTTAATGCTGCCATTAAATAAAAAAGCCAGCTCGTAAGGTTTTTAAGTACACAATAAACCCCATTTATGACTTGACAGAAATCATAAAATAAATCACATTTGGGTGCAACAAATGCTAGTAAATTGTGTCCTTTTTTAAAACTACAAAAGTTATGCGAGCTTATGTTATTAATTTTTATTTTTTTTAATATTTTGCAAAAAAAAACACTCTTCGTTTCCAGCACAAAACACAAACTTTGTCCTTCGAGTCGCTGTCATTCAAGCACCGCACTTCTCACACCAGCTTCAACATAGTTTCTTGCACTGCCGCCGCGCGTAAAGTTCAAAGTGAAAAGTTGTACTGAACATTTCTTTTTGTGTTTTATTTTTCATAAATATTTTCTACACAAAAGTGCTGCATGAACAGCCAAACATTCGTTGCCCTTAAATGCTGCAATTTCCCGCTTAACACACTTCGAATCGATTGCTGCAACACACTGTGCGAACTATTCGGCAACTTGTTTGCCATTCGGCTCAATAATGAGCTCCCCAACGGAACGCTTGTTGGCCAAGTGCGCTGCCAAACTGAAATCGTAAAGAAGAAGAAGAGAAAGAAGAAAAAGTGCAGTCAAAGATTTGCCACGAAATTTAACACTTCACAGCATCGCGTCAGTAATAGCCAAAAATTCGCACGGCAACAAAAGTTCAAAACTTTGCAACAACAACAACAACAAATAAAAATACTTTACAAAAACAACTGTAAATCTTTGCTAGTAGCAAAGATTTTAAACAGCCACAGTTGATTTGGTTTTTTTTGTATTTGTTTTACAAAGGATTACAACAAAATCACAAACAACAGCAGAAATCTTTACAAAACTTTCAATAAACTGCAAAAGCTGCAGAACTGCGAAACTGCGGCATGGGGAAAAATTCTAATTTTGTAGCGCTACACGTATGAATTCCACATGGAAACTGTCGCCATAAATCTTGACATTTTTGAACTTGAACTTTTTTTTGGCGGCTAGTCGGCAAACAAACAACTACGTGTTGGAGTTGGAATTGGTTTGTGTATTGTTAGCAGTGGTGTAGAAAATGAATTTGATTATAAACATAAATTATGTTTACTGACTAAACAAATCTATTAAAAAGTGAAAGTCCATGTTGAAAAGATTTTATCATTTCTTTGTCTGATAAATTGCTGAAAAAAGGGAACTCAGGCAGAAAGATTTAGCGGCTTTAACATGAATTTTTCTAATAGATGGATTTCGTGTTGCATAAGTGCGATCGGATAAAGCAAGATGACATTAGAGAGATACAATTTCCTACTACAAAAACCTCTTAAACAGTTTTGTGATTGCTTGACTTGGGTTTGTTTGAGCGCGCTTCAGAGACGAAAATAGAAAATATGCCACAATTTACACGTTTTCTTCAATAAAGACATAAACGCAAGACTGGCGACTAAAATTTTTTTAATATTATAGTATTTATGGTCCTGGTACTGTAATAGCCAAATTATGCTAAATTTTTATTCCATTTCGGTGATGTTGAAGTCGAAAATGCACCACGCTCTGAAAGGCCAATTGTTGAAAATGTCCGTAAAGTCTTGGAAATTTTATAGTCCGCACGTCATATCAGCACTGTTTCAATGGTCCGGGAGCTGAACAGTGTACAGGAAAAAAAAATTGAATGAAAAGAAGCTCGATGTATGGTAACACACGGAAAGAACCTCGTGGACAGAATGCAAAAACAAATTAAACAGGGATGAAAAGAACTTCATGAACAGAATGCAAACAAAATCAGTGATGAAAAGAACTTTATGGACAGAATGTAAAAAAAACTCACAGATCGATTCTCCATCTGCGAATCCCTGCTGAATCGAAACCAAGTGGATTCATTACTGGAGCGGATGGTGACTGACGATGAAAAGTGGATCACTTAGGACATTTGTGGTCGAATCGCGGTGAGCAAACGGTGGCACAAACGGTGGCCAAGTCATAATTGACCATGAGGAAGGTTTTCTTCTTGTTTGATGGGACTGAATCCTGAATCATCCACTATGAACTGATTCCCCAAAGCCAAACTCTCTCCAGATCCGATGCTGTCAGCAATTGAATCGCCTAAAGGAAACAACTGCTCAGAAGTGGCCATCTTCGCCCAGTAGAATATAAATTATATTCCATTAGGACAATGCCAGACTACACACAACGAAAGTGACTCGGAAGGTGAGGAGATTTTTATGCATTCATTTTATAGTTCGAACTTGGCACTAAATGACTACCAACAGTTCCTGTCTGCGGGGAAAGATTTTGCTGGTGAAAAATTTGCCACAAAAGAGAAGTTTGTGTGAATGGACTGTTTCAGTTTTTTGCCAATGGGGACATAGAGTTTCTATGAGCGAGACATAATGAAAATACCTTAAAAATGGCAACAAGTTATCGAACAAAACGATGCATGTTTGACAGATATTGTATAATTCTAACTCTGTTAAGTAGAGCCTTAAATTTCATACACAAATAATGGATTTAGTATAATAATAAATAAATATTTCTAAATATTTCTTACAGGAAATTGAATTTTGAGAATTTTTAAAAAATTCAAAATTTATAAAGATATCAGTGCCTAAAAATATGCAAGATTACAACATAAAGCACGTTCATTCATTACCACACCTAATTGAAGACATAAGGGGTATTCACACCGAGCTCGTTACTTTGTTAATTCGGTACTTGGTAGTTTTCTACGTGTATTTTGTTTTTGTTCGATTCTTTTACAAAGACCAAAATACACGAACAAAACTACCGAGTACCGAACTAACAAAGTAACGAGCTCGGTGTGAATACCCCTATTGATTTTTATTTATAATAATTGGTTGAACTTTTATTGTCAACATTTTTTTGAAAACCCATAGGATTATTATAAAAAATATTATTATAAAATTACAAGTAATAATACACTTTATTGCGTTAAAATATTTTTATAAAATCTCTTGTAAATTTTTCTATAAACAATAAAGTGTCTTAATCTTAAAATAAGTATTTCTTTAAAATCTCCAAACATCAAAATTGATGCCAAATTGCTCTCTCCACTGCCAACACTGCTTTGAACAACACTCTTTGCGCAACTTGTGTTGTTGTATCGCGCGACCGTCTGTCTAGTGCGCAGCGAGTGGAAAAAGGACATGCCTATTATTTTTTTTAATCATTATTAATATTCTTGCTGTGTCGACATTATTTAAATTTTCCATTTCGGCCAAGTTTTGAATGAACTTTTACACTGCTGCAGCCCTTTCGAAATGCTCTGACTCGTCTGTTTCCTGACAGTTTCTCATTTTGTGACTTTGAAATATGTAACGCCTTCGCTAAGGTCACATTTATTTTTAATTCTTTCGCTTTCTTTTTCATTTTTGCGCCATTTTATTTAGTATTTCTTATGGCCTCTTTTGAGCACAATGTGTGCCTCTTTGTTTCGAGTGTCCTCAGTGCCGGATGTGAAATATCCTTCGGTTTTTTTGGCATTCAAACGCCAGAAAAGTAATGAATTGTTGCCAAAATTGATAGCTATTTGCATGTTTGTGCGGATTGCATTGGCAAATGTACTGCTTCGTGGTTAATGTGTAAATATATTAAAATTGTAAGGTCGATTTGCGTACACAAATTGACAAGTGGAAATTGCAGCGCGTCTGAAAGAGGATCGAATTTCGATAAAGAGTTTTTATGTCCCACATTTTTGTTTGGTCTTTCTTCTGTGCTCGATTTGCCCTCATCACTCAGCAGCAAGTTGACGGCCAGTCTGGAATTCCAGTTGAGTTGCCTTGTGGCAACACACACGCAGATTTATTATGCTTTTAGTTCGATGAGTTTACGTTGAAATGACAACAGAGAATTTGCATACTTAAATAAGTGGAAATAGTTTTCATTGTGCTGTGCCGGACATTTGTTGGTCAATACTGAAATTGTTGAGTTTTTAATGCGAGAGCAAAGATTTGGGTAGAAGGAATGTAATCGATATTTAGAAAAGGTTGAACTGAGCCGAAAGAATTCTATTAATATTTGGGTGACTTTGGCATTTTTGAAAGAAAAAATATGCTGCTTTTGGTCAAGGAAAATGATGCTAATTTTTTTGTAGCTTCTTGAAAATTTATTTATTGTCTTTTAGAAATCTTATAAAGCAAATAAACTTTTGAGAAATATTTTTAAAACAGATTTTTAAACACTTTTGTTTAACAAAATGCATAACTTCATACAAAATGCAATAAAACGTTTATATATTAGCAGAAAATTACACTTTCAAGATTTAAAATTCAATGCTTGAAATCAAAGCAAACATATCCACACCAGCAATGTACCAAATTCGGAATATGAACTTAGAATAATTTACTCATTTATGCGGCAGTTTAAGTTGCTATGGGTCCCTTTCAATAAAGTCTTATAAAAACGATTTCAAATCGATTTGAATGTTTTAACCGTATCGAAAATAATGCGTTTTTCATATGAAAGTATTCTGCAACTAAAGTTGCTGTAAAAATGCATAAAAATAATTAAATATTTTGTGCTTTAAAAATCAACTGACGCTTTTTTGAATAAAAATCATAAAAAATCATCAAATTGAAGGGCATGTGACTCCAAGATGTCCTAATATTTGAAAGGAAGACGAACTAATGGTCCATGTGAGGCCCAAGTAGAAGAAAAAGTAGTCAAAATGTTGATTCGTAACTCGAAAGGTTCAGACCGTAATATTAGAGTGGATGACTCTTTTACTTCTAGGGTCCTTATGGAATACCTATTTTTTTTTCATTTTTTAATGTCCCTTTATTTATTTTATTTTTATTTTATTTATTTATTTATTTGGAATATAATTGACATTAGGTGCAGTAAGAACTAAGTCTTTTAATTGCACTTCAATCTGGATTAAATTTCTCCAATTAAACTTAAAACTATCAATAACAAAATTAAATTAAGTAATAAACATAAAACTATCGATTACAAAATTAAATTAAATGATAAAAAAGTTGCTTAATATATATATAACATAAATATTATAGATATTAGAAAATAGAATCTTGGATATAAAAAATTACCAAAAATCTCACTTTAGTGGGTACATTGGACTTGAGTAAACCATTTATTTAAAAAACTATACTAAAAAGTAAGAGTCTTCCTATGACTAATGGAGCAAAATTTAAAAGTGTTGATTCGTAGGTTTGTAGGCTGTGGCCGTAACATTGCAGTGGATAACTCTTTTACTTTTAGGGCCCTTTGGACTCTCTATACACAAATAATCTCAGTTAAATTGGTACATTGGACTTAAGTAAACCATTTATTTAAAAAAAATATTAAAATATTGATCTCGTCTTTTTACTAATGGATTAAAATGTAAAAGTTTTGATCCATAGCTTTGAAAACTAAGGTCGTAACATTATAGTGAACAACTCTTTTACTTCTGAAGCCCTTTGGACTACGTATTTCCAAAAAATCTCACTTTAGTTGGTACATTGAACTTGAATAAAGCATTTACATGTATACCAAAAAATGAACAATGACTGACTGATCTCACGCGCTTTGTGCCCAAAATTCAACTAAAAAAGAACTCTGTGTCTTTTACAGTTTAACAACAAAGACAACTGTTGCAGCTACGAGAATGAGGAGGACATAAAATGGCTTCATAGCATATGCCACCACTTTCTAGGAGGCAGAACGCTAGGTGACTTGAACATGATTTGTCCTACGCCACTGGAGGACATTAAGAAGTCCGTTTCACACATAGGTTGGTTTCTGCCAATACCGGAAATAGGGTGACAGGGGTTGGCTATACTCTCTTCACATGGGAACAAAGTGAATGAATCATTTAGGGCACTGAAAACCGAAAGGATTCCACTATAAACAACACTATCTACCTGATCTATAAATTTGAAAGCTCACTTAAGTTTATTGTGCATCAAAGTAGACCATCAATCTGCCATTTTTACCTAACCACACTAAAACCATAAACTCATCAATATGCGGTTTCACGACAGCAAAAACTTTGCAGTTGTTGCTTCCAAAAAATTCTAAAACTTTGGTTCTTTGGTTTTTGAGCTATGCACCACAACAAAGTAACAACTGGTGACTACTAGAAAACAAACATCAACCGCTGGAAAGAGTTTTCGAGTTTATGAATCAAATGATTCCACATTCCATTTTCAATATTTTTTTGTTTTATTTTCTACATTTTATTATAATGTAAACATAACAATTCCAAATATTTCTTTTTGTATTTATAGACTGTGTTGTTATTATGGATTCGCGCTGAACCAAATACGCACATTTATATGTATTGTTTTTATGTAAATATATCAACGACATGACTGTCACATCATGCCAGCCAGCAACTCGCCCACACACATATCACCAGAAAGAATTTTTTCTAAAATTTTGCAACAAATAATCCCAACAAATGCCGGAAAAAACGCACAAATCCTGTCATAACATGTAACCAAAGAAAACTGCGAAAACACGCCAACTCACAACTGCAGCCCGCGACCATTTTCTGTGTGGATTTTTCATTATTGACAGCGTCAGAATGGTTTTAAGATGTCTCGATTGAAAAACGTTGGATGAAAATGCTTTAAAATTCACTTTTAGTCGCTACGAAATTCCGTAGGGCGGCTGCGAGCATTTTTTTCGCAGCAGCAAATCACAAAAGATGAACTGCGCATTTTGTTGGCATGCCACGAAAGAAAGTTGAACAAATTTATATTTCATAAAGCAAAACAACTCGTGGCGTAGGGTGGAAACAGCACAGCAAAACGCAGTGTCACATAACATGTGACAAAAACAGCACACAGCAACGGGCGAGACTATCAAAAAAAATAAATGAATAAATAAATAAATAAAAAATAATGCAGCGGCGAATATTTCGAGGTATTCGTTGTTTATTTTTCATTGCATTTTTTTTTTACTTTCTTGGAAATTGTGTGGTCATTTTTGTTGGCCATTTTCCTGCTTCCGGTCTGCGCTGCCGACGACAGCTGCTGCAGCACACACACACACACACACACATGTTTAACATGTTATGTGCGCTTGTTTGATTATTTTTATTATTTTTTTCAACTTGCTTTAGTTTTTTTTTTTAATTTTTTTTTAATGTTTGGGGCGTAGCAGTGAACGTGGAAGCGCGTTGTCCACTGCAGTCAATGCATTCGCTTAGTATGTGTAGCATACTTCGAGGGGTTATCTTCTTTATTTCTTGCGCTTTGCATTGTTTTCAGTTGCGTCACCACTGTCAGAGGCGGGCACGCAGTCACGCCGCAGTTGCACGTGTGTCACGCTGTGTGGCTGCCACAAACTGCGCCAATTGCCACAGGACGCGCACTAAGTGCGCCACCATTTGCCACGCCATGAATTATTCCCTTAACGTATTTCGTGTTGAAATGTGGTCGGCTGCCTGTGCACGTTTTATTATATATTTTTTTATGTTTTTGTTGTTATTCTTATTGCGTTACACTTTAAATCATCACAATTCGTGTAACGAAATCTGCGCCTGTCTTGACGCCAGCCAGCCTGGACAGCTGTCTAGGTACGAGTGGGTGGACGAGGCCAAAAGTTATCATCCTTGTTTGTTGTTGTTGACAAATTTTTGCTTCGAGTGAAAACTTTTTGTCTACTACTTTCAGGAAAGCAAATAAATTTAATGCAGTTAACTTTGTTGTTGTGTTTTGTTTCATATTGCTTTGTTGGCCCGTTTTGTTTGTTGTTGGTGTTACTGTTTAATGATTTAATTTGTGTTCTGTTTGCTTTTTTCTCATTTCATTCGCTTTTTGTGTGAAAGTGTGAGGGTATTTTTTCTGGCGCTTACGCACAGTGACAGCGAAAAAATTGAAAATATGGGCAGTGGAAAAAAATAAATTGTGCCCGAATTGAAAATTGCGCAAGAGTGACACGTGGCCTTGTGGCAAAGTTTACGAGGTTTCCCGCTGATGTAATTTAAGTTGATTTGTTCTTAAAGTAAACCTGGATTACATTTCAAACACAGCGGGGTGTCGTCCCAACAGGAAATGACGACTTAAATAAATCAACACACCATTAAAAAAAATACAAAAAATATCCCTCATCGAATTGAGGTGAAAGCAATGCGGTTATGTTACTTCAGAAGCTGGGAAAATGTTCTGTGTGTAGTAAAAGATTCAAGTTTTTTATTTTAAATTTTGAAAAACTGAATTGAATTTAAGTTGACTTATTGAAATTAAATTCAAACTTAAAATTCCAAGTTTAAGACCTTAACGCTAACTTCTCTTCCACTGAGCCAAAGCCGCATCAAAATCGGACTAAGAAAAGTTACAGCGCATTACAAATTGAAATATTTACATATGTAAATACTGAAGCTTCCTGAAACTTTGCAAAAATTGTTCAATTCTAATGACAACATTTGGTGGCAGTGTTTTTACTTTATTTATCCAAAGATTTTCTCTCAAGTTGTTTGTTTAACTGCAAAATTAATGAAAACAATAATCATTATTTCGTTAGAGATGTTTTTAATTCTGGGAACTGAATATTGTCAACAACTCATTTCAATGGTAATTTTATTTTTGGAAAAGTTCAATTCAGAGAAATTTGGTTTGTGGTTCTGAATTATTTTAGTTATTGTTCAACGTTTCTATTTGTTAAGCTTTTAAAGAGATGATTTTGAGAGTTTTTATTTTACATAATAATTAAACCTGTGGTTGTTTAATAGGAACGCTTAATTTGAGTTTTGTTTAAAATACGTTTCCAATCTTTGCCTGGAAAAGCGCATAAAGTTGTTTGATTATGCCACATTGGAACAAAGTGAATGAATCATTTAGGGCACTGAAAACCGAAAGGATTCCACTATAAACAACACTATCTACCTGATCTCTAAAGTTAAAAGCTCACTTAAGTTTATGGATTTTTTGAATTTTTCTAGGTCACAGACTTTTGTTCGCACATAAGTGACAGATCTGTTTCTTTCTGAGGGGAGGATCATAGTACGGTGGACTACTTTTTCTGCCCTTCTTACACTCGAATCGGGTTTAGGACATTGAAACACTGATGTGTTGAGAAGCGATCATCTTGGCTCCTCGGCACCACAGGATTGATCTACTTGGATTTCTACGGTGATCAGGTGGATTCAAAAAACAGTAAAAGAGTCTGTCTATTTTAAAATTGTCTGTTATTTATTATGATTCATTTTTCGTTTTATTTTTCATTTAATTTGTTTTCTATTTTAAAATTACTCAATATTTCTACGTGGAACTTTATATATTTTTCTATTTTTATTTATTATTAATTTAAGTTTTTACTAATTTATTTTTTTTAATTATTAATTTTTACACCATTTCTTATTTGTTTTTATTTAATTTTTTAAATTTATTTTTCCTTGTTCTAAAATAATAAATATTTCTCCAATAGAACCTTTTATACTTTGCTATTTAAGTTTTGTATTAAATAGTTTTTATTTAATTTTTATACAATTGTTATTTATTTAAATTATTTTTATTATTATTATTATTTTTTTATTATTTTTATTATTATTATTATTTCTCATATTTTCTTATTATTTATTTTAATGTATTTTAATTATTTATTTTTTGTTGTCATGTTTCAATTTACTTTTCATTTTATTTTTTTAAATTTATTTTTCCTCGTTTTAAAATTGCTAAGTATTTATACGATAGAACTTTTTAATCTTTTCTATTTAATTTTTGTATGTATTATTTTTGGTTTAATTTTTCATTAAATTTTTATTTATTTAATTTATTTTCATTTTTTATTTTTTATTTATAATTTTTTTATTTTTTATATTTTTTGTCGATTTACTTTTCTTTGTTTTAAAATTGTTCAATATTTGTCGGATAGAACTTTATATATTTTCCTAATTAGTTTTTCGATGACTTAATTATTTTTGGTTTATATTTTCATTGAATTTTTTTATTAATCTAATTTATTTTAATTATTAATTTTTTATCTAAGATTTTTTATTTGTTTTTACTTAATTTTATAAATACATTTTTTCTTGTTTTAAAATTACTCAATATTTCTACGAAAGATTTTTATGTAAGTACTTTTCTATTTAATTTTTCGATTAGTTACTTTTGGTTGAATTTTCAATTTTATTTAATTTTCATCGATCAAATTTATTTTAACTATTAATTTTTTTATCATTTTTCAATTTATATTTCATTTCATTTCTTAAATTAATATCACCTTTATTTTAGAATTACTAAATATTTCTCCGATTGAAATTTATATACTTTTCAATTTAATTTTTTTTATTAAATATTTTTCGTTTAATTTTTCATTAAATGTTTATCTATTTAAATTGATTTCTATTATTAACTTTTTATGTATCACCTTTTTTATTTTTATTGTATTTGTTTGGTTTTTTTCTTTGTTTTAAAAGTGCTAAATATTAAATATGAATATCTTCAAAAGAAAATTTTCTATTTCTTTTTTTATTCATTATTTTATTAGTTAATTTTGGTTTAATTTTTCATTTAATATTTGAATTTTATTTTTATTTGTTTTAAAGTTCAAAGTTTTATTGCAGTATTTATATACAAATTACTGATATTATTTTTATTATTAAACAAAATTGATTGAACTTTATATACTTTTCAATTTAATTTTTTTATTAAATATTTTTCGTTTAATTTTCATTAAATTTTTATCTACTTAAATTGATTTCTATAATTAATTTTTTATTTTTATTGTATTTTTTTGGATTTTTTCTTTGTTTTAAAATTCCTAAACACAAAATATTAATATCTCCGAAAGAAAATTTTCTATTTCTTTTTTTATTAATTTTTTTATTAATTATTGTTGGTTTAATTTTTCATTTAATATTTTAATTTTATTTTTATTTGTTTTAAAGTTGCTCAAAGTTTCTTTGATACAATAAAACATTCAAATTACTGGCATTATAAAACAAAATAAAATTAAACCAAATCAAACAAGTTTTATTTAAAAATTGCCTAAACTTCTGGTCTCTTAAAGTCTCAAACTTTAATGAAAACCAATTTGACGGCTTCATGACCTTATTGTGGCATTTTGAAATTCTGCGAAAATCTCATAACACTTACCTGAAGTGCTCAATTAAACGCTCTTCATGTGCGACTCGCATTCAAAATTGACGATACCACTCGATGGGCTTTCAGCGGCACCAATGCGAACTTTAATCCAACGCATGAACTTTAATCGAGTTGTGCCGGTTTTATTTGTTGTTTATTTGATTTATTTGTTGTTGCTGCTTATTTTGCACTCACTGCGGCAGTGGTGAAAGTTCAATGTAAACACTATGGAGAAGTGACAGCAACACCAACAAAAGGTATAAGTCGAGTATTCAATGAGCGCACTTTACGCTTCACTATTTTTGCGGCAATGCCAGCGAAATATTTTCGCACACCGCAAAGATAAAAGTGCAAAATGAAAGTAAAAGCCGAAAACAATATCCAGCACGTACACACGCACACACAGACAGACAGACAGACGCGCGCACACACACTATTGGAAGGGGGGGGGCGAACCACGGCAGCAAATGCTGGCAAGAGGCCGTGTCACTATTGGCAGAACAGGAGGGGGACGGCGAAATTCAATTTTCTCGCTGCCGCACGCCGCACACCAGACGCCGCTCGACGCATTTACGGCTGGAATTTGCTGCTGTTGTGGCTGCTGTGAATTCGGCAATGACGCGCGCGCTACTCGTGTACGCGTGCGGTGTCGATGCGAGTGGCTGAGTGTGTTTTATGTGTGTGTGTGTGTGTGTGAGTAAGTGTGTGTTTGTGAATGTGCGTGTTCGCTGTTTCAATATTTTCGCCACAGACACACATACATGTGTACAAGTAATCGTAAACACGTCAAATTGAATTCCACTTCGCTTTAGCTCTTTGGGCATTACTTCATTTCATTTCACTTATTTATTTTTTGTTGTGCTCTTGTCACTTTTTATTTTTACTTTTTCGGCACTTTGAGATTTTTGCGACTTTGTCGCTGTTGCTTTGATTTTCGTTCTGTTCACTTGTTGTATTTTTTTTGCTGTTTCGTTGTTGTGTTTTTTAGATCAGTAAAATGGCCAACGTGGCGTATGAGTAACAGGGATTGAGTAGTAAAACATCAGGCACACGACGAGAAGTCCAAGTCCAAAAGTCACGCCGCACATAAATGCGTTTAATTTGCAACGCTTGTGCAATGCCTAACACCAGTCGGCGGCCGCTGGTAATCAGGCTGGGGGGATAATGATGTCGCAGCACGCGCACGCATACCGCAGCATTAACATTGCTCCCAACAGCAACGATAACAACAACAAAGAGCACACGCGCGCGCTCACACACTAAGCACGCCTGATTGATAAACCGTCACAATGTGTCACGATGTGGTTGCGTTGCGACAGGCGTGAAAACGTGCTGCGCGCCGCCAGCTACGCCTGCGGCACTGTGCTCGAAATATGCCGAAAATGCTATAAATTCTCAGCTATGTTAAAGCTCAATATAGCCGTAACAACAACAACAACAGTTAATATGTGCGACGTGTACGTGTGCTTCTGCAGCTACAATACAACAACTGAGTGAGTACAAAAAAATTGAAATAAAAATAAAATTGTATTAAAATAAGTGACAGCCAAAAAAAATTAAGCGAATAAGTTGTCAACAGACATTTACATGCAGCAAGAGCACGTTTCTGTCTTTCACATTAGGGGGGGCGGGGGTCCTGTCTGCCATTCGCCACGCACGGCTTTTATATCCTTTGGCAATTTCTTTTGCTCTTGAATATTTTTTTTACATTTTTTTATTTATTTAGTTTTGCATGACCATCACACAGTCTTTGGGTTTTGTGTGCAGCCAGCCAACATGACGCAATGTAGCCCGTAAGTGCCTTTTCTGGTTTGTGTGCGGTAATTTTCTAACATGTTTTGGCAACAATTCATTTTTTTCACATTTTCCTCAACACCATTACGCCACACTCCTGTCGTCCTGTGTGACTGGCTGTGGCTGCCGCATGAGACTTTGAGTGGCTGCCTTCAAGCCTTTAATGTTGCACGCTTGCCATATGCCACAATACTTGAAACATTGCAAAGTTAACATTTTTATTGCATACTTTATGGCGCTTTAGTCTTTATGAATGAGTGCATAAACCAGCAATTGAACGTTGCTGCATGTCCTCGACATATGTGGCTGCCTTTTAAGTGTAACTTTGCTTCTGTGTATTTGTGTATTTGTGTGTGTGTGTTTGTTTGTGTGTGAGTGGTTTTCAGCGACCTTAAGGGCGCTTCATTTGACTTGACATTTTAAAGTTGTTATGTGTGTGTGCGCGTCTCCCAAATGTCTGCGTTGACATGATAAATTAAAATTTTACAACTCAACGACACGTTATGCTTCACTGGCTCCACTGTGCTTGTTACCCACTTTTCCATTTTATTGCCAGTCCGTTTCGGCTGCTGCTGCTACTGGCCGCCTTGACACACCCATAAAATATGCATTTTGTTACATTTAAGCGTCGAACAAAATTGCATGTGTATTATTCGATTCGATTGAAAAGTGCTTTTTATTATTTAGCTGTTGTCACATGGATGGTTGACTGTCATTCGCTATAAGCATTCAATTTGAATTGTTGCCCAATTTTTGCTGGCAACCCATTTGAAGTGCATTCGACTGCCACTTGAACGCATCACATCTTACTGCAAATGGTTTTTTGCAACGTTTACACATTTCAGCGTTTTAACAGCGCTTGGCCTTTTATTGCTGAACGTCTTTTTGTTTACTGCCACACTTTATGCGCCCGAAACGCCGCTACGTTGCCGTTCATCTTTTCAGCACCACGACAGTACACTTTACTTTGCCACCGACAACGCGCCGAGAATACCGCTACGCACAATGCACGAATTACACACGCGTTCCGTTCGAGCGCCTAAAATTAGGCAACACTCACACAACACCAACGTTTACGTTCAGCTGCAGCCTAACGCAATTTTTTCTGCACTCTTCGAGCATCAGTAATGGCTTCAAGATTACTTGTACTTGTTTCTTTTTTTGTCAAACTTTATTCCTCTTTTTTTTTTGTAGCAAAATATAGTTGTTTCTCTTTTCGATAATTGCCAAAAAGTATGCTTTATTTGTATGCAAATTTGCTTAGCAAGTTTGAAATGCTTCGGGGCCGTGCAGAGAAAGTGTGCCTAAAATTATGCTACCACACCATTCCGCAAATACTCAACACACAACCGACATTATGTGTGCTTACCGGGCAACAGTTGAAACGAAACTAGTTGCCAGCCTGTCAGCGACGAGCACATTTCGGCGCTGCCGCAAACACCCAACGTTCACCCATTGGCTTTGAGATGCTGCAGCGCAGCAGCTGGCGGCTGCTCGTTTCGCATATAACACAAAATTCGTGCAGCAGCTTTTTTGACGCAACAGAGCCGCAAACGAACAGCAGCAGACGCCAACAATTCGAAAAGTTGTGTCACGCTCGCCAGCGTACGCCGCAAAAATGTGTGCTAACTCCTAAAAGCGTGCTAACTGTATGAGCAATAAAAATTTGCCGTCAGCGTCAACATCTGTGTGCGTGTGTGAGTGTGAGTGTGTGACACAGAGCTGCTATAGATATTCGAATTTCGCAAATGCTTGCAAAGAGAATGCACGCTACTCCGAAAATGATGCGCTCTCTGGCAACGTCTTGGCGCTCTCTTTTAGTTTTGTGAAAAAGCTTTCACGTGCGTAGAATTTTGCCGGGTCAGCGAACGGCGCCTGCGCCAAAGCTTTACCACTTTTATGCTCGCACATATTGCAGCATAATTTTTGGCATTTCGGAGTTCGTATACGTTTTGGTCTAAACGCCATGAAGCACTCTAAGAATTTTGCATTTGCCAAAAGTAAAAAAACATTGCTGCCGTGTTTTGAATGAAC
Organism: Melieria picta; assembly: GCA_964056695.1. NCBI lineage: Eukaryota > Metazoa > Arthropoda > Insecta > Diptera > Ulidiidae > Melieria > Melieria picta. The sequence continues at coordinate 30,679,310 of OZ057398.1, read as the reverse complement.
TGTGCCAGCAGCAACAACGAGCAATGGCAAAGCAAAACCAAAAGCTCTGGCAGTCAAATTGTTTGCAACAGCGGCTGCCTGGCTGCCAGCTTATTCGTTGTATTGTATTACACACGAATGTGTTGCGCGCTTTGCGTGACACCATGCCCACTGTCCCAGTCAGCTTAGCGTTTGCTGCGATTGCCTCAATTTTATTTGTTTTATTTTTTCTGCAGCTGCTTGAAAAAAAAGCGAAATGAAAATTCCCTTAGGTTAGGTCGCAACAAAGCAACAAACGAGCTGCGGTGCTGGTATGAACGAAAAATATGCAACGTCATTTGTCGAGTCGAGGGCAACTGGGCCACGTTATGGGTTAGACGTTGTGTTTGGTGGTGTGTGTGTGTGTGTGTGTGTGTGTGTGTGTGGAGGCGGCGATAGATCCAAAGCAAATATCCCAAAGGTTGCTGCTGTTTGACCAACTTGAATGCGAGTGCATTCAACTAAACAGCTGATCCTTTTCCTACGCTTGGCTCATTCATACGTTAAAGATGAATGCTGATGTCAGAATTATTAACAGAAAATTGTTTTTCTAGTGTAATCTAAATTATAAACATTACATAGTAAAAATATCAACATGAGTTCACTAACACTGTTGCGGCTTTTCAATGAAAACTTGGACTTGGGACTTACTTCATTAAGTTTCGGCCAATGGATTTTATGAGTCCCAGAAATTTGTTAGCATGGCTCATAACACCGTGCGACAGCATTTTTCACAGCGGGAAAAATCCATATGTGCCTGAAACTAGAGGCCAAATATAGTAATACTGCGTACTCAGTTTTTCATTTCTACATCCTTTGTCCTTTTAAGAGGACTTAAAAATTTTGAAGGGGATAACAATAAAAAAAATATTAAAAATACTTAACCTCGTTAGAATATGGCGATATGTATATCAAATTAAAGAGATAAAGCTCAAAAATTTAAATAAAATTAATTTTTTATCTATTTGTAAAAAAGGATATGAAAAAGTCCTTTGAAAATTGTAATCCTTTATATCCTTGAAAATTTACATAGAATTTTCTTGAAAAGTAACTATGTTAAAACCCCAAATCTCCCTGATCACGTGTCAGAATTTCATTACTCTAACTTTATTAGTTCGAAAGTTATTAAAAAAAAGGCGGAAGCTGCAATTCTAATGAAGTAGAAAAATTCGAATTTATTTGAGTATCAGTATTTTAAATAATAAAAAGATACAAAATGAAGCGAGAATAATTATAATAATTATAATAAGATTGTCCTAGATGTGAAGAGAAACGTCTCTTCAAACCTACAATCTTCTTGTCTTCTTCATAAAAGAAACAAACTCCTGATGCAAAAGAAGTAAACCTGGTTTTATTGGAAACCGAATCTTTTCTTTGGAGAAGAACGTTCGGAGTCTCTCTTCAAACCTACAATCATCTTCTCTTCTATACAAGCTCCGTAAAAGAAAGCAACTCCTGATGCAAAGGCAGTAGATTTGGTATTATTGCTGGTTTCGAGATGTGAAGATGGACTTTCGGAATTCCTTTTCTAACCTACAAACTTCTCCTTTTCTATACAAGCTCCATAAAAGAAACAAACTGCTGATCCAAGAAAGCAGATTTGATTTTCAGATGGGAAGAAGAACGTTTGGAATCTATCCCCTAACCTACAATCTTCTTCACTTCTACGAGTATAAGTCAAATTAAGTTACTTTGTATTTTCACTTTTAAACCTTTTCGCTACAGGTTTTTACTGGGGAAAGTTAAAATTTTAAATTTTATGTCTTAGGCTTCTATGTGGTTATATTAGCAACATTCCATAAGAAATTTTTTAATTTTTATACTCGGACCAATCGTTGTGGCTGTAATAATTACTTAAACATAAAACTTTTTAGGCATAACGAAAATTTGAATATTTCTTCATTTACTTCAGCCAAAATTAAAAAAAAAGGATCTAAATTGAAAGAAAACGTCAAATTAAAAAGTTCTCTATGTCAAGATATATCATTAAAAACACGTGTATACTTCTCTTCTTTAAACTTAAATATTTAGTTTATTAATTTCGTATTTTTCCTAAAACTTCAAACTATTCTAAAGATCAACAAAAAATGTATTCTTGCAACCATAGAGGATGCAGACGTCCACAAAGTAGCATGTTGCCATATGGCATCAAAATAGCGAAAGGGTTAAGTACTTTTTCAGTGACGCGTTTTTCAGGTGTTGTTGTTGTTGTTAAATTGTTTTGTGTAACCAGTATGCTAACTTATATAAAAAAACAAACTACTGAGGCAAAGAAAGTAGATCTGGTTTTTCTGCAAGCCGAATCTTTTTAACCTTTGACTTCTAGAGAATTAAATCATTCGAAGGGAGTCAGCTGGAATTATAAGTGCTGTCTTTACGAGTCACTGGCTGATAGTAAAAAATGATGGAAATACTTTCCAGTGATTTCTGTAGAAGAAGTGATTTCTGTCGAAGAAGAAGAAAAAATTTAAATATTCTAGGAGATAAAAATTCATCTTCCAGAATTTTTCTACGATAACTTTGGGAATCTAGCCGACTATCTTCTGATCAAAAAATTTCCCAATTCAAACAAAAAACAGCGCTTGAGATATCATCAAAATATTTTTATTTCTTTTCTTTTTCTTCTGGTACATCTGTCATCTGGTGTTCAAATATTTATTTGAGTGCCATCTGTTGGAAGTTTGTGCATGATAGCTTTGTAAACAAGTCAGTGTTTGTTGTGTGCGGCGAATTTCGATGAATTTGTTATGGAAACGAGGTCCGAATGATGTCGCTAAAGTAATGGTCAAAGTATCGACGGTATCCAGTGGCGCACACAGAATTTCATTTGGGGGCTTCAGTACAACTTTTGAACCCAATACCATTTGAAGTCTTATTTTGTACCAGCAATGTTTGTATTTAAGGGGTTTGAACCCCAGAACCCCCCTGTGTGCGCATCTGACGGTACCATTATCGGTGACGAGACTTGAATGAATGAATATGATATCAAAACTAACCAACAATCATTGGAACTAAGCTTCGCAGGTGAGCTAAGACCCAAAAACCACGACAGAATCGATCCAAAGTTGAGGTTTAACGATTGTTTTCCTTGATTGCTGCGGTGTGGTCCACTGCGAATTTCTTCCACCAGACAAGACACTATATTATGTGAGCATTGTGTGAGCGTTTAAAATCATTTGGGGGGAAAATATTGGCCAGAGTTGTGAAGAAACAAGTCGTGGTTTCTGTACCATTTGCATTTATGCAGTTTTTTTAATTTTTCATGCTGATTGCATACTTTTAGGGATGAATAAAGTAAATTTTGTCGAAAAATTGGTGTTTAGACTACTTTTCAAATTGAATTATTTTCTGAGATCGGAAGATATCGGAGGATGTAATTACATTATTCGACAAAGAAAGAATGCTTCTTAAAATAAAAAAAATCCAGGAACATACTTTCACGTACTTTTTAGATATTTCCCCAAAAGTTTTGCCAATTTTCAGGTTTTTAATTTAGAAAAATATTTTAAATTAAAAGTGAAGTAGAAGCCTCCTCAGCTTTGGAAATTTTGAAAAAAACATTAAAAACGATACCGCACACATCATTTCAAATCTATATTAAAAGTTTTAGCAACTTCTTGCTAACCATGAATTTTTACGATTTTTTTTAATCAATAGACTAAAAAACAGAAAACATGTCTTTAAATTTTTTTAGTGAAAAAAGTTTCAACTTTGAGCCACACTAATTATTTTTAGCACAGATTTTTGGGGGTTTCTTAGTTGGAGTTTTACCTTTCAAATGCCATCAAAATCGTTAAACTCTGAGACAATAAATGTTTTGAATTTTTTCTATGGAACGAATCACTGTGTATTGAGGCGAGAAAGGATAATTCGAAGAAAGCGCCCTAGGGGCCTCAGATCGCTTGAGCGCCATAGTGCTTACCAACCATTTTCGTTAGGGTGAACAGTCAGACAAATAGACGAACCTAATCTTTCCAGTCTTTGATTTCCCACACCAATCACGCCCGCCTTCCAGACATTATCCTGGCACCACTGTGCAGCGTATAAAATGTTATATTGAGTTCATATTTGCATTGCCCACCTATTTGACTTGCTTGTATTATGGCGAACGCTTTGCTTCACACATTTTTGCTAACAATGCCAGCAAACGACCTTCATTCACGGTTTATTTAACATCTCTTCAAAGTCGCATACATCAAAAACACACACATCCTCACCGAGCAATTAACTTTTATGCATACAAATTGTGCGGCAACACAAATTGGTAAACGTCGCTGCATATTTTCAGGCGTTGAAATTGCTTATTAATTGAAACATTAAAGTGCTCGCTGCCTGCGTCGACGCTTTTATTTGGCATACATTTGTTGCAAAACAAAGCGGCAATATGCCACCCGCCCGCCAGCGTGTGTGCCACCGACACTTAACGCTCGAAAGTGTTTTGCAGGTTTAGCCTTAACGGCGCCATTAAAGTCACAAAAAACAATATCGATGCTTATCAATGTGCCCTGAGCAAATAGTAGCGGGTTGAGTTGAGTTGAGTTGAGTTGAGTTGGTTGGGGTCGAAGGAACGGTATGTTATTTTGACTGTTGTTGTTGTTGTTGTCGTTAAGGTGGCTGGCATTGGGCTCACCTCGCAACCGACTGAATGTGAATGCATGCAGCGCCGACGCACACACACAAACGCAGAAACAGCGCACGAGCAGCAGTCGCGCCGTGGCACAATGACAAAAACAAAACAACGCCATACAATGACAGCAAACAAAGACATTAAAGCACATTTTTATTGTGTACTTACGGGCGTTGTTAAAAGGTGCCTCAGCCTCGGTCGCTGCACGCTTTATTCGCTAAGTGGCACAACGCAGCGCACTGAGCAGATATTGTTGTGTATATGTGTGTGTGTGTGTGTGTGTGTGTGTGTTTGGGGAGCATCTTTAGCAGCGCATAGCATACTTTTAGGGCGGCCAAGTGTCAGCGGAACGAAGGCAACTTTGCCCAAAGGTGGCTAACGCAGACTTAACACACACACACACACACAAAGAATTGCATAGCAAATAAGGGGTGAACATGAAAATTAGTCGCACAAAAAATAAATGACACTAAAACGACAATAACAATAACAGCAACAACAACAACAACAAGAGCAAAACTGCAAAAGGACAGCTTAACCCTCTCACTCTCAACTTATTATTATGGCTTTCATGCCGCTTCGCTGGCCTTCTTCTTACAATTATTCTCACTTGTCTGCAAAGCAATTAACAGCAAGCAAAAAAAAAACAACAACAACAACACTAGGCATATTGTTGGCACTCTGCCGCTGTTGTCGTTGTCGCTGTCGTTGTTTGCTTTTTGTTTTATGATGCTTGCATATTATAGTTGCCATTTTAATTGTTTTTGTTGTTGCTGCCCCACATGCAACGCTCGCTGTCGCTGTCGCTTTTGTCTGCCACGGCGCTCATGTCACCGGGGAGCTCGCGGCATGTGGCATGTGGCAGCCCAGCGGCCGCACCATTGCGCCCGCGCCTTTGTGTGCGTGTGCCGTCGTGCGTCGTCGCCTGCGTGCAGCAGAAATTATAAAGCGCTGCTTGTCGGCAATCCGTGTTCTGTGGCAGCAAGTGCGGCGCGCACATAAACTTCAATTCAATTATGCTTAAGAGACACTTACATGGCTCCGCCGTGGGCAGCGCGTCGAGCGCTCTCTGCGGGCCACAGGTGAATTCGCTCCACAGCCTCCCCATCTTCCACTTCACCCACCGCGCTTACATTAACAACAACAGCAACAACAACAACATCGTGTATATGTCATCAACGGCTTTAAATTATAGCGCCACAACACTCACTCCACACCTTCTTCTGCCGAGCAATTTTCGCGTCGCTTTTTTTTCGCTCTCCGCGCTTGTTTTATGAGTTCAACAATATTTGTAGCACATTTTGTATTGTTGTCGTTGTTCTTATTTTTGTTATTCTTGTCGTCGTATCTTTGCAACGCTGGCGAGGTCGTTCATCGTTGGTTAAGAAAACGGCAAAACTTTTGCAATATTTTTTAGTAACTTATGTCAGGTAGCAACACTGGTAATTGTGGGCGTAACGCTACAACTCGCCATAAATCGCCTGCGTCAACATTTGTGCGCAAGTGTGTGTTTGTGTATGTGTGTGTGTGTGTGTGTGTGTGTGTAGTTGACTAGTCGTTATTCGCAAAGTTAATGTCGCAACTCACATGTGAAAGGACATTTCACGCCAAAGTTTCGTTGCCTTTTTTGTATGAATGGCCACAAAATCCAAACCCAAAATTAACAACAACAAAGTCAAAATAGCATTGCATGAATAAAATTTAGTTTGGCTCCGGCGACAATTTGCGCATTTAAACACTGTTCCGATAACACTACTCGACAAAAAATGGGTTCATCGAGTGCTCCTAAAAACAAAAGTATTTTTTAGACTAATCTTCGGCTGCTGAACACGAAACTGAAAATCAAAAAATTTCCTTAAGGGGGTAGTCAGGTAGATTTTTTTCAAAAAATCGAAAATTTTTTTTTGCAGTTTTGGTCTATTTAAACCCTTAGGAATCATGTAGAAACCTTCCTTTACCTCGGATAGTATCCGAAAGCGATTGAAATGAGATTAGCTGTAAGGGCTCGCGCGCTCGAATCGCACACCTGGCGCGTGAAGTAGATGCTGTTGTTTTGAGCTGGCTGACACGATTACGGCCGATCTACTGCACCGATTTGCTTATTTTCCGATTTTATATTTTCAGAAAAGGTTTGGCTATCGCGTGAACTACAATCATTATTGTCCATTTCTATGTAACAACGTTATGACACAATTTTTAACAAAAAACAAGCAAAAAAAGAGGAAAAAACTTTACAATTGCACTAAATGTTTATTTATTAATATTTTTTACAGTTATAGTTCGAACGAGAGCCATTCATTTGTACTTCAAAATGAAATTGGTTTGGTATGTTTCAGATCATCCAAAATGGAGAAATCGTGTCAGCCAGATTTCAAAATGGCATCTTCCGGTCGCCCATATCTCCACCGGATATAAACAAAAATTTATAAAAAAAATTTTGTTCAGTACTCAAAACTATGTACAATAACATATAAAAAAAATTTTAACGTGGAATAAAAAGTTATATGAAAAAAAATTACTTAAAAACATGGTCGATTCTACCTGACTACCCCCTTAAGAAGCGTTTTCGAAAAATCTTCGAAAAACACTTTTTCCCCCTCTTAATATTTGATCAAATAATACATATACATATCTTTCATCTTAGATTTTAAAACCAGAGGAGATCATTTATTTTATCTATAAAAAAAGTATTCAAAAATATATGATTTTTGAAATTGGTCGAAAAATTCACTTTTTTACAACTTTCATCGTCAGTAACTTCCCCAAATCTCATCTGATTTGGACAATATCGTTGGAAAGGTTAGTTAATTACCTTCCGACGGGCCACTTGTGTTAGTCGGATGGTTGGTTTACGAGATATGTGCTCATAACTGAAATAAGAGGGTAAAAAGTGTTTTTCGAAGATTTTTCGAAAACGCTTCTTAAGAAAATTTTTTTGATTTTCAGTTTCGTGTTCAGTAGCCGAAGATTAGTCTAAAACATACTTTTATTTTTAGAAGCATTTTTCGTGTCGAGTAGTGTAATGGACCAACTAAACTTGACTGTGCGCCTACAAGTAGGCAGCGAAACTTTGTCGGTTCCTTATCGACTCAGTGGCTGTACACAAATTTGCAAAAATCCAAACAACACTGTAACATTTTATCGATTGAAGCGCACAACAATTTACAAGCACTCCCCCTTCTCTTCCATAACGACTCGTCTTCACCATAACACAACACAACATAACACAACACAACACACGAGCAGAAATTGTCGACCGTGCGCCAACGCATAAAAGTATGCTATCATAAATTGTGCGCTCTAATCAATTGCCCGTGAATCGATTGTCGGGGTGTTTCATATGAGCGCAATTTTGTTGTTGTTGTTGTTTCTCTTTTTTGTGTCCAATAACTTGAAAAGTTACTACACATCGCAACAGCAACTACACAACGTACGCAGCCTAAGAAGCGAAGTAATTTTTTGGTATTTTGACACTAAGGCGTAAATTTATGTACCAGCCAAAGGCACTAATAACAACAACAACAACAACAGCGTATGTAATTTAACTGCCGGGTGGTGTCGGCTAGTCTGTTATTACTATTTATTTTTTTTTTGCTGTCGCTGCGGCAGAAGTCACATATCGACTGGGGCCACTTTTGACTTATGTACGCACGTAGTGGGGGTTGGGGGGTTGGGGGTTGGCTTGCAACTTTAACACATAATAAATGCGCTTGTCCGTAGCCCAGAGTCGAATGGCGTGAAAAGGTGATGGTGTTGGTGGTGGTAATGGTGATGATGGTGTTGTTGTTGTTGTTGGTGGTGGCACGCGTGCCTGGCAAAGTGTTGTTGCAAACGGAAATAAAGCAGAGAAAGCAACTAAATTGCACAAAACCACAAAAACCAATGCGGAAGTGCGCAAAAAGGGTAATGTGGCGAGTGGTAGCTGAGGTATGTGTGTTTGTGTGTGTTTGCGTGTGTGTGAGAGCGTAAGTATGTATCTGTCTGTAATGTTAACAGCAATGGGACGAGTGATGTAATGAAGTGTGAATATGCGTAATGCCATTGACGTCTTCAAACCAAAAATAATGGAAATGCAGATGACTTGGCTAGCATCGTTAAAAAAAAACAAAGCATTTAAAGAAAAACGAAGCGCATATAACATTATCACAGTGCAATTTGCTACAACTCCGAGTCACAGATTCTGACAGATGCCCTCAGGACAGAGAGATTTAAAGCTGTTAGTAGATTAGATAGCAAATTGAATGACAGCCTGATTCGCCATATATCTGACAATATATCAGTCATGCCGGGAGGATGCGGATGTCCTCCAAGAGTACATTGACTGTCTCACTTTGTCTCTTCGTGTAGGAGTCATCAGATTTCTTAAGCGAACGGAGCTGAACTGTTTGATCCTTTTTTAAAGGTTTTGAAAAAGGATCAAACAGTTCGGCTGTCGGTCATGCTGTGTCACACAAAGATTAAATGCAGAAGTCCCTAAAAGAAGCCTTCTTCAAGTTTCGAATTTGCTTCTTATGGGTAGCACTGGTACGGGGTGGTATGGGTGCATGGGTAGCACTCCCAGTCCTACTCAAAATGTGTCTTTAGGGCCCTATTGATATGTTTTCTAGACTTAGACCTCCGCGTCCAAAGCTCTCGGTTCCATCACGGAACTGGGATCTCGCCAAGGGAAGGTCTAGTTGGACCGGTTAGCTCGGAGCTGGCTGTTAGGGTTTACAAATAAAAACCATATTAATCTTAAGAGAACACACTGGGTCATGTAGACCCATACTCCTACTTTAAGTGACAATACCGGTTCCGAAACCTGTTTTTGAGAAATGCAAAATTTTTTTCAATACTTCAAAGGCACCTTAATTTATACTCTATTTCACTTATTTGTTATTTGGTTGATAATTTATTTATTTATTATATTCATAAATTGTTAAAACGTTTTTCAAAGTTCACCTATAAATGATTTCTTAGTTAAAAGTTGAATAGTTTTTTATTTATAGGCATTTAAAAATGAAGTGGGTCTAGAGTGTTCTTGATGATTGAAAAATTATATGTGTTCTAATAAGAAACAATTTTAAAAATATATAAAATATATGTATGTATGTATATAACAATGCTAAGATAAAAAAATTCAGTCCAAATTTTAATAAAAATTTAAATCTAATTAATAAAGTCCATAGCCATATAAGGAAGAATAAGTGCTCCCAAGCCAATTTCTAGTGTTATATTTTTTAATATTAGTACTAATATAGTATAATATAGTTCCAGACTCTAATAACAAAACTCTGATCTGGAAGAAATAATTTAATAAAGAAAAACAAAAATTATTAACTTTTAAACTAGTTATTCGATTTGAATGGGATTGTGGCATATAATTTTTATCACTTAGACTCATAACCTAAAAAATTTTCGACACGCAAAAGTGAATATAATCTTAAACAAAAATTTTTATATTCAAAATGTTAAAATAAAATTTTTTATTCAAAATTGAAAAAAAAAATAAAATGTGTTATTAAAAAAATTTTTTTTACAGTACAATTCTGATACAAACATCAAATATTTTTTTTATTTTCTTTGTATTGTGTTTTATAATGCATATTTGTTCCATGTTTTTTTCTATTTTTAAGTATGAACTTAAAAAAATATGTTTTTTTTTAATAATAATTATTAGTTTATTTTTTTATGTTATATTAGTCGCACAGTCACCAAATTTTTTCCAAGACTTTCTGAGTTTTAAACAATGCGTATTTTTTTCATTTAGTCCATTAAAATCAGACAACAAGTTACTTTGAAAGTTGGTAATTTTTGTTTTTATTTATTAAATGAATTCTTCCAGATCAGGGATTAACTATTAAGAACTAAAACTCTGAAAAATTGTTACTTAGTTATATTAAAACAAATATTAAAAAGTATAACAATCAAAATCGAGCTTCCTTCTTCGCCTATGGCCTTTCTTTGTGTTTTAAATAAAAATAAATAAAATGATAAAAATAAAAACTAAATGTTTTTATTTATTAAATTAGTTGTTCCAGATCAGGGATTAAATATTAAAAACTAAAACTCTGGAAAATTGTTACTTAATTGTATTAAAAGTATTATTAAAAAGTATAACAATCGAAATCGACCTTCCTTCTTTGCCTATGGCCTTTCTTTGTGTTTTAAATAAAATTAAATAAACAAACAAAGAACTGCCAAGAATTTATTAATTATAAGAAAAAAACAAAACCAAAATGTTATAACACAATTTCTGTTGTTTTTCTTAAACTAATCACATTCGTTGCTAAACAAACAACTTTTGTCCGAATAACAACAACTACACGTGTACGTTGGCATTCGTTGTAATTTCTCAAAAGGCTGTTGAAACCAGCAAAATTTACAAATACGACACACAGAGAATGTCGAAAATGCCAAAAATTGCTGCAATGAGAAATGAGAAAAATTACAAATTTCACTTTGTTGTTGGTGCAATTAAATCAGGACAATTTATCTGGCACCGTTGTTGCTGTTGTCGCTTAGGCAATTTAACTTTAAATTATTTGCAGGCATTCAAATTCTCACACACACACACACACATACACATTTATATTTATATAGGTGCATGCACACATAAACTTGAACAAATATAAAATTTGATTTGAATTTTATTTGCACCATGACATTTTCTTGTAATTTCAAGGCAGAAATTTAATTAAAACTCCGAAAGGACACGTGCAAAAACTTTTCTTCTTGGCAATTTTCTGCACTTACGACTACACCGACGACTGGACGCTGTACGCACCACGGCCCACCATCGGCTTTAGGGCTTTTATGGTTGTGTTGTTTTCGTTGTTTTAGGTATTGTTGTTGTTGTTATTGCGTATTGCTGGCTTTGCTTTTGTAAAATTTATTAACACCATCTATCACTCGACATTTCCGAGCAACTAATATTATTAATCTATGGCAATATACCCGGCACATTTCATTATGAAATCTTTAAGAGCCAAACACAACAACCACTACAAAACACTTTGCATACTTGTCATAATTTACATAGCCACTACAGCATTCTGTGTGCCACTATAAGCCACAGCACTACAACGACGACAATGACGACAACGGCGACGACGACGACGACGACGACAAACGCCAACGACAACGATGACAGAGAGGACGATGGCGGAGAAGGCGACGAAAGGCGCGCAAGTAAATGTAACAGAAATCCTGCCACAAACCATGACAACAATTATTCATTTTCCAAGACAAGACGACAAACCTGGCCGCTTCAGTCCCACACTCGCCGATAAATAAAACATCAGAAAGCAATTATATGCATAGACGATGCATATTGGCACTAACCTTCGGGCGCTCTTCGGCCTTCGAAGTTTACGCATAATTCTTCATTGGCTTAGCTCCACCCAACCAAAAACTTATGACGTGAACATCAACTGAGCAGCACACAGCTCAACTTTAAAAGGCCGCCGAAAAACAAAACATTTAAACTAAAAACAACAAAAGCGGAAGCAACAGCTAAAGCAATAAAAACAAAAACAATAATTGCCTTAAACAAAACGAAAGCGAAAATAAGCTCTGCAATTCCATAAACAAACAAATATTGCTGGCGGGCCGGAGCCGTAAAATCCCTCACATACACACACAGACACATGGTTACAGCGCTTACTTGAGTAAATAATGAGGATACTTAAAATCATCCGAAAACCTGGTCTCACTACCACTTTACCCCCTTTCGGTTCTCGGTAGCACAGTGGATGCGTCGCAACTGCTGCTCAGCGTAGACTCAACTATGCAACGCTCCGCACAGACAGCGAACATGCACAGACAGACAGACAGATAGCGAACAAGCCCGCCAGGTGTTTCGGTTGGACTTTGAAAATTTTGTAATTTCGCACGCGGCCTACAAAAGTTCCTAGCAAGTATTTTTGTTTATTAAATAAGCAAATGCCATCAAAAAAGCAATAACAAAAAGAACATCCATTTAAGGATATTATAAGAACGATAGAGAGGACGCAACAAGCTCAAAAGCCTAACCGTGCCACATTTTGCAAGCATACCGAAGACGTAAGTTTGCCAGCGACTTGTGAGCCAAAGTTTTGCAGCCGATATCTGGGTATGCGAATATTGTATATATATGTGCATATAGGCTATAATTGTGGCCAGTAGGAATGGCAGCCGTACTCGTTTGTCAACATTGATTGTAAAATAGGAATTTAATGAGGGACGAGTACAGTGTGCATTCCAACTTAGGGACTTGGGCAATCAAAAGTTGGATGTTAGAACACCCAGTGGCGCACGCAAGGAAAGAGTTTTGGGGATTCAAAACCCTCCCAAATATGTGTTTGTTACAAAAATTTTAGGAGACAATTAGGTTTCAAATGGTATTTTCCTCAAAAGTTGTTTATGAAACCTACCCAAAATTAAATCATTTATGCACTACTAAAACCACCCATAACACCGTGTGACCGCATTTTTCACACCGGGAAAAATCCATATGGGCGTGAATCTAGAGACCAAACATAGTAATACTGCTACTCAGTTTTGTATTTCTACATCTTTTGTCCTTTTAAAAGGACTTCAAAATTTTGAAAAAATATAAAAAATACTTAACCTCATTAGAATATGGCGATATGTATATCAAATGAAAGAGGAAAGGCTCAAGAATTTAAATAAAATTAACTTTTTATCTATTTGTAAAAAAAGGATATGAAAAGGTCCTTTGAAAATTTTAATCCTTTATATCCTTGAAAATTTATATACAATTTTCTTTAGAAGTAAGTATGTTAAAACTCAAAATCTCCCTGATCACATGTCAAAATTTCATTATCCTAACTTTATTAGTTCGAAAGTTATTAAATAAAAGGCGGAAGCTGCAATTCTAATGAAGTACAAAAATTCTAATTTATTTGAGTATCTTTATTTTATAACTAAAAAGATACAAAATCAATGAAGCGAGAATAATGAAATTTTGACACGTGATCAAGGAAATTTGGGGTTTTAACATACATACTTTTCAAGAAAATTCTATATAAATTTTCAAGGACATAAAGGATTAAAATTTTCAAAAGACCGTTTTCATATCCTTTTTTTACAAATAGATAAAACATTCATTTTATTTAAATTCTAGAGCTTTTCCTCTTTGATTTGATATATATATTGCTATATTCTAACGAGGTTAAGTATTTTTATATTTTTTTTATTTTGTATCCCCTTCAACATTGTGAAGTCCTTTTAAAAGGACAAAGGATGTAGAAATAAAAAACTGAGTACGCAGTATTACTATGTTTGGTCTCTAGTTTCACGCTCATATGGATTTTTTCCGGTGTGAAAAATTTTTTTTATTTTTGTCGCACGGTGTAACACATTGGGTTGGCAAATAAATTATTTCGGTCTTATAGTGTAGGTAGGTAGGTTGTAGTGTCTGCCTTTGTATGAGACACACTTAGGCCTCTATATGGGACCATTGTGATACCACAAATTCCACTCGTTTGAAATGTGTGTGCAATGTTTTTTTCAACACGTGTTACAACACAAATTTCAAACGTATATGGGAAGAGGGGTGGGAGGGGACCTACAATTTAACGCCGAATCCGAACGAGAATTTTTTTTGGCAATATCCTTTCATACTTGGAGATTTTGTCATTGCCTACCAAGAGTGCGATTCTTGTAATTCTCATCTGCTTCATATGGATATTGATAGAAGTAGCCGAGGGCTTCAGCAGCCCGAGATAGAAATCGAACCTAGCGCCTCTGGGAATGAGAAGCCAACGCGCTACCAGCTGCACTATCAAGGTCGGCTGCTTTATAGTGTACAATAAAACTTAATTTTTTTAGTCATCTTTCTGTCAACTCTAGGATTACACGCTCAAAGAATTTCTGGTTCTTTTGAGCCAACAACTGACAACAACTTTTACTAGGGTTTGGGAAAATGCTCATAGAAACCAAACGAGAAACAATATTTGCATGATTCAAAAAGCAGTATACTAAGCATGAAATAGAGAATGAATAAAATTTTCGAAATCCTGTATTGCTAATTGTTGGTTTGTCAAAAACAACAATGTTTTACACAAGCGGAAAACAACGGCAATAACAAAAAAGGCGCTTTCAAACTGCAACTGGGACGAAAAATACTGTTCACAACAACGATCGAGGAGGCACTAACTGATCCTACGTCTCGCTGCGGCAATGCAACGTTATCTCGCGAGAGTCTTCAAACAGTTGTTTACATAACACGCTGCCGAAAAGTTCCGATAACATAAACGTCCACAAAGAGTTAAAACAAACAACTATTTTTTTTATTCTCTCGTAATGAAATTAGATGATTTATAACGTATTACAAATTTATTTTGAGATAGAGTTCTCCCGCAATGCGAATTGTAAAGCGCTACAAGGCGCGGGCCGATATATCGGCTCTGGCACTTCTCGCTAGTGCAGCAAGAGCCGATATATCAGCCTCCGGCACTAAAAAGGTTAAAGTTTTTCAAAAACCCCAAAAAACACACAGACCATTCTTCAATAGCAAAAGTCCTCACAAATCCCAATGTGTCAATTGTGTCAATTTTCGCACAGGGAACTTTATTACGACAGCGAGCTGCGCAATACAAACTGCAAATGAAACCGAAATGGCAAACCGTGCTATGGCAAAGCATGAGAAAATTGTATTTAAAAGTTTTCGCAAAAGCAAAGTTACGCTTTTCAAATAAATTTTTCTTATTTACTTTGCAGCGCCTGTCGCTTGGCAGCCGCTTGACTCAGTCAGTTGGCCACTCGTTGGCGCTTTTGCCTTTGTGTGCGTTGGCCACGTCCCGCACGGCGTTTGCCTCTTTCGCCAGCACATTCGCCCAGCACTCATTGAAAGTTGTGAAGATTATTGAAAAGTTTAGTTTAAATACACAAAAGGCAGAAATTGACGGATTAGTGGGGCTGCTGTGGCGCTTTCGCTTCGTTCGGGGCACTCGTTTTAGCAGTAATTTCGCTCTTTGCTTTGTTGTTTGCATTCCATTTAATTTAACAACAAAAAAGCGCCAATTGTTTTCGATAATAATTGAAAAATTTCTGCTTGCCAAAAAAAAAAATGATAAATAAATAAAATTTGTGCAGCCGCTCGGGCTTCGGGCGGGATCGAGGTGTTTAATAATGCATGAAAAATGCGCGCGCAAAATGTGATTTAATGGTGATTCGAGCGGTGGCCAATCGACCTTTTCACTCGTATTTCTTCGCAAATTCCAGCAAACGCTGCGCCCATTAAGTGTTTGTGAAATATGCTTTTAATATTTTATATATTTCTGCGAAACGTGCAAAAACAGATTCGATGCAAAAATATTTGAGTACCAGAAAAAATTGTGTAAAAAATACACACTTTGAAAAAAGGGTTAGCGGGTTAGCGATTTGTGATGCATAACTTGTGTGCTGATTGCTGCGCTGACCCCAAAAAAAATTGATTGACAGCACGAACAGCAACCGGCGCGGACTTATGAGTTTGTATGTGCGTCAATGTGTGTGTGGGTGTGTTTGTGTACGTACGTGCAACAACATTTTACGCTTTTGGGTGCTGGTAGCAAGTTGGTGCCAATTTAACACGTTAATGCCTAACCAGACAAATTTTACAGTGGGCTGAATTTTGTACAGTTGTTTTTTGAAAATTTATTTAGAAAATTAAATACAAAAATTCCAGATTTCAGAATTTTAGACATCCTATTAGAGCAATAAAAAGGGTATTTAATACTAGAAACCTTTCGTTAGGTCAGCACAAGTGCACTGGGCTCCAATTACGATTCGCTCTTGAGCGCCACATTTTCCCAAATTTACAAATATTTCCTTTGTTTTAATTATTTCTCATCCAATCAACATTACTTAGCCCAATCCATAAACTTGTGACAAGTTCCTATACTTCACGCGATCCTTTTCATGAACAGCCGACAGCAAATTGTCATTTCCAGTTTCCCTAAAAGCGCAACAACAACACAGTGCCAGTCAGTGGCGTACACAGGATATCATTTTTGTGATGCAATGCCGTTTGAAACCTTATTTGCTGCAAACAATATTTGTAACAAACAGATATTTTCAGGGAGTTTGAACCCCCGAGCTCTGTGAGCTTTTCAAAGATTTGAATGTACTGCTGACTCGTCCATGTCTCCCGTATGGACAATGAAGCTTTTATGAAAAAGATGTTCGAGGCGCTAGTTGGAAGTCAACAATGAAGAAGCTCCAAGCACCAAGTTGAGGAAACCCAATCATCTCTTGGTGTGACCAATGATTGAAGTCGCACACAAACCAGAAGCGCCTAGAGTGAACTTTTCCGACAGGTTGTAGCACCAAACCAAGAGATGATAGGGAGTCCGGTAACGGGTTGTTATGACCAGTTAAGTAAGTAAGTACAAACTCACCATACAGAAGAGTTTCTTCTGGCGGACGATAAATGGTAGCCCCATCACGTGGGAGTTCTAACCCATCCGGGGAGAATTTCATCTGATTATCGTAATCAACACAAGGTTTTTTCCTTGTTGAGGCCCTAAGATCTCAAGCTAAGTGAATAAGACGAGTGCCAGGCCAATCCTATGTTCCTTAACCCGAATGAGCCAGAATATTTTTTTTGTAATTTTGCGATTTTTTTTTAGCTATTTTATTGAGCGATTTGACTTGAACATTCTAGTATTATGAACCCAAACAACAGACCCTAATTGTTATGTAGACAATCTTGCCATTTAACACTAGAAAGACCATTAACCCTTTCGCTATTTTGTTGCCATATGGCAACATGCTACTTTGAGGACGTCTGCATCCTCTATGGTTGAAAGAATACATTTTTTTGTTGGTCTTTAGAATAGTTTGAAGTTTTAGAAAAAATACGAAATTAATAAACTGAATATTTAAGTTTAAAGAAGAGAAGTATACAGGTTTTTTATTGGTGTATCATGACATAGTAAAGGAAGAAGAAGCAGAAGAAATTTGAGAACTTTTTAATTTGACGTTTTCTTTCAATTTAGATACTTATTTTTAATTTTGTCTGAAGTAAATGAAGAAATATTCAAATTTTCGTTATGCGTAAAAAGTTTAATGTTTAAGTCATTATTACAACCACAACGATGTGGTTGCTCTCATAGAAAACACTCTAAAATACAGGGTCCGAGTATAAAAATTAAAAAATTTCTTATAGAATATTGCTAATATAAACACATAGAAGCCTAAGACGTAAAATTTAAAATTTTACATATTAGTCCTTAAGATACATGTTTTTCAAAAAAAACTATTGGAAATTTCCAAGGATATTCAAGGATAAAGTTTTAAAAGAACATTTTCAATACCTCTTCGTCCTTTTGCACCAAAACATTAAATTCTCTAAGATTCTAAGGATTTTTCTCTTTCATTTGATTCCCATATTGTTACTCATTGTAGAATTTCTCAATTTTTAAAATTAAATAAAAGTAATAAAAATAAAAAAAGCATGTCCTTGAAATTTCCAAGTCTTTTTAAAAAATCCTGACGTCAGAGAGAAAAACTAAAAACGCAGTTTTACAACATTTGGCCCCTAGTTTTGCGAGTACATAGATTTTTTCGTGTGTTTTGAAATTTTTTAATTTTTGTCGCACGGTGTAGTATGTAATCTTTGTAGCTATGGAAAACTTGCGGTCTTTCTAGTGTTAAAAGAAGCTTTTTTGCAATGCAACAGTAACAGAACTGCCTGATTATTAGGATTAAGCGATCATATCTCAACAGGATTGGATAATATAGCAAGTAATATTACACCGTGCGACAAAAATTTAAAAAAAATTGCACACCGGAAAAAATCCCACACCAAACATAGTAATACTGCGTATTCAGTTTTTTATTTCTACATACTTTGTTCTTTTAAAAGGACTTCAAAATTTTGAAGGGGATAAAAAAAATATAAAAAATACTGTAACGATAAGACAGTTTGCCGCTGTGCAAAGCAACCCTGTCGCTACGCGCCGTGCTATAATTCAATCTGGCAACGACGGCCGCGACAATGATGGCAACTTTAGTCCAATCTGGCAATGATGGTCGCGATCATCATGGAAACCTTTAGTCCACTCCGGAATGTGCGAGAACGATCTGCGCGATGGCCGGACAGGTATAAAAGACAGCCGGGTGCGGCGCAGCGAGTCAGTCTGATTTTGACTAGTGAAGGTGCCACACGGAGTAATTGAGCGAATAATTAAGTGTAAAGACAGTAAAGTGTAAACCTGTGAAATAAAGTGATTGTTGGTTTATTTTATTGACTGCGGTTGAGGAACTAAGTGTGTTTTATTTTCAAATTACGCAATCCAGAGATACGTACTAGCCCACTAAAACTCATATTCGTAACAATACTTAACCTCGTTAGAATATCAAATGAAAGAGGAAAGGCTCAAGAATTTAAATAAAATTGATTTTTTTATGTAAAAAAAGGATATGAAAAAGGTCCTCTGAAAATTTTAATCCTTTATATCTTTGAAAATTTATATAGAATTTTCTTGAAAAGTAAGTAAGTTAAAACCCAAAATCTTCTTGATCACGTGTCAAAATTTCATTATTCTCGCTTCATTGATTTTGTATCTTTTTATTATTTAAAATACTGATACTCAAATAAATTAGAATTTTTGTATTTCATTAGACTTGCAGCTTCCGCCTGTTTTGAATAATTTTCGAACCACTAAAGTTCCAGTTCTTAGAGTAAATTGAGATCTGAAAGTTTTTAAGCATTAACTTATGTTTTGTGGGTATTTAAAAACCCACACTCCACTATTGGGTTAAAAGCACCTAAAACCGTCTTTAATGTAAAATTGAGAATATTGAAAGTAATTGCGAAGGAAAGCGGCCGCCATAAGCCGTTGCAACCAATTGTAAATTACATAAATTAAAATGTGCGCAGCCCTTTTGGTCCTTTTTCATACACTTTGATAGCTAACAGGCAGCAGTGAAAATTCACACGTTAAATTATGCTCAACATTGATTAGTTGTGCTTTGGGCGTGAGAGCACAAATGAAAAATGCACAAAGAAAACAATTAAATGCTGTGCTCGCGAATCATTCCGAAACTGAAATTTACATTTTTTACATTCATTTCCTTTTATTATGAATATTCAATTAGGATTAATTAATTAATTATTATGCGAATTTCAAAGGCAAAGAATCAAAGAAAAGTGAAATCATGATTTATAAAAATGATAAATAGGAATTATGTAAAAATAAGACTGGCTAAAGTTTTCCTTTTGCCTCATGTACATAAATTGATTATGACACTGTTGCAAGCAACGAGACGACCAAGACCCCCTTCCACCCTCCACCCACCTTCCCTCCACTAATTCAGCCAACATTCTTTAGCTCTCCGATATGTTATCGGCCACATTTGTCACTTGCGTTCTGCTGCATACTTCCCGATTCCTTTCATCACCCCACAATTCCGCTCATCATTCCATCAGTCCCTCCGAATATAGGAATACACTCTAATATGCCATAAATTGCATATTTTCTATCGTTCTCACTCAGTTTTTTATGCTCTTCATTTTTTCTAGCTATTTAAATTTATAGCAACAACAACTCATCAGCAATTCCTTTTCGTACCGACTGCTGTGCACTCGACGACCTGTGACGCGCAGCTGAAAAAATAGCAAAAATCATACTGATAGCAGTAGCAAAAATTTTATCACTTGAAAGTAATTTAATAAATTATGAGACTCATTTTTGTGCACGTTCGCTGCCTGAGTGCACATTGCATAGACGAGAGCCGCGCGACAAATAGCAGCGAACGCAGACACTTGCACCGACAGCCAAGCCAGACAGTGTCAGCGCGAAAAGCATTCACGCAGTCGTGCAAGCGTGAGCTAAATTAACACACGTCAAACTGAGCATATGCAAGCATGTCAGTGGCTGTATGTGTGTGTGTGTGATTGCGAGTGTGTGCGGCAGTGCATGCTTGCGCCATGTCGTTTAATGCCTGCACATTTGTATTCTTAATATTTACATATGCCTCAATTTTTACACTCTACTGCCTGACTGATGGGCATTTCAATTCGCATTGGTGTCAAATGTTGGTCGGATTTGTATTTTTAAACTTTACAAATTTAGGCTTTAATCTTTTACATTTGGAATTTGTATTCTCTTCGTTTAGTCTATTTGTTTGTACAACTCTCTTACTAAATTAAATATTTTTTGGCAGTTATTTTCCAATCACCTTTGCGAACTTTTCTTAGCTCATACTTGATCTTTCATATCTCCGCATAACCTTTATACCTCCATAGATCTGCCTTCAGTGATTTAATATGCACCATGCCTTTCAAAGTAAATAAAACTACCGAAAAATTACAATAAAAATTTTGTTTTTTCTAAATCGATTTAAAATACTGCATCGGTTTCGGTACAGAGATTTGTACCGTCTGAAAGCAAGTGGAATGAGTGTTTTAAAACATTGGCCGGTATGTCTTTCAGGCAGGGACCCAAAATAACAGTTATGAATTTTTAAAAACTCGAAAACGTTGCCCATTTTTAAGAAATATTTATAAACGTTGGACAATAATTATTATGAGCGGAAAATACTTTTTTCGGCATTTCGTAACTATTATTCGTGACAAATATTTTTTTCTGTTGCCTAATAACTATTATCAGCAAGAAATATTTTTTCCATTGCTCGGTAACGTTTATTTTTTGAAAAATATTTTTTCCGTCATCGCATAACTGTTATGAGAGAAAAATATTTTTTACTTTGCTCGGTAACGTTTATTTTGTGAGAAATATTTTTTCCGTTGCTCGGTAACGTTTATTTTGTGAGAAATATTTTTTCCGTTGCTAGTAACTATTGTGAATGGGACATATTTTTTTTACGTTGACTGATAACTATTATTTTGCAATATATATTTTTTACGTTAAAAATACCGGCACACAAAAGAAACAAATGTCTGATCGGTGAATGCGACTATAAATTTTCTATGGAATTAGGTTCGCTGATCACGAATTTGATGCCAAACTAACACCATCACCCATCACTTTTGGAAAAATCGCGAATCTAAAATCGAATAAATTATTGAATTTTGTATTGTGTGGGTAGTGGGTGCCAGCCCCTTGTCCAGTACCCGTCCCGGTAGAAGGCGTAAGACTTAGGGAAGTCCTTAAATGTGATGGATACCCAACTATGATCAGCCGACATCCTGTCCCTGCTTTCAGGATGTTGGCAGAAGCCTTTTGGATGGCGTTTACGTCCTCAAAACATTTACCCTTTAAAGGCAAATGAATTTTTTAGAAAAGGTAAAACTCCCAAGGTGCTAAAATCTGATGAGTACTGGGAGTTGTTGATAGGTTCAAGGCGATTTTTAGTCAAAAATTGGTCACAAGTGTCATCGATGAGATGGTTTCAGTCAACTTGTGCAAAACAAACTTTTTCGGTAGACAAGTTTTCAATTAAAATGCAATTGATTTTAATTTCATTTTAAATTTAATTGATTTTATTAAATTTATGTTATTAAGAGGCTTAAGTACAATTTCAAGATTTTCAATGCATATTTGGGCAGCTCTTTGATAAATTCACATAAATCTTTCATGGAATCTGGGTAGAGCACACATTTCGATTAGCCAAAATGTTGGTCATCATTTATGTTATCACGACCATTTTTGAATGGCATATACCAGTCAAAGATTGTGCCACAAGTTAAACAATCATCACCATAAACTTGATTCATCAATTATATAAGTTCAACCAAGTTTAAGAGTAAACTTTAGGCTCTTTGTTTGATGCTCAATTTTTTACCGAGGGTACAAACGTGCATTCACTTCAGACGCAATAACTCCGCTTCCAGTGAACCAAATGTCCTGAAACTTTGACTGGAAATTGAAAAAAAATTTACCTTACCAATACACTAAGTAAGAAAGTGCTCTATTTTATAATTCCTGTATACTTTTGAAATCACCCCACACTCACATATCATGCAACAGTAGCGCGCACAGGAAGTTGTTTTCAAAGTTCAAACCCCAAAATGTCTGTATGTTGCAAAAATTTTGATTACATTACTCTAACTTTATTGGTTCGAAAGTTATTTAAAAAAAGGCGGAAGCTGCAAGTCTAATGAAGTACAAAAATTCTAATTTATTTGCGTATCAGTATTTTAAATAATAAATAGATACAAAATCAATGAAGCGAGAATAATGAAATTTTGACACGTGATCAAGGAGATTTTGGGTTTTAACATTGTTACTTCTCAAGAAAATCCTACATAAATTTTCAAGGATATAAAGGATTAAAATTTTCAAAGGACCTTTTTCATATTCTTTTTTACAAATAGATAAAAAACAATTTTATTTCAATTCTTGAGCCTTTCCTCTTTCATTTGATATACATATCGCCATATTCTAACGGGGTTAAGTATTTTTTTAATAAATTTTTTTATTTTTTATCCCTTTCAAAATTTTGAAGTCCTTTTAAAAGGACAAGGGATGTAGAAATTGAAAACTGAGTACGTAGTATTACTATGTTTGGTCTCTAGTTTCACACCCATATAAATTTTTTCCGGTGTGAAAAATTTTTTGAATTTTTGTTGCACGCCTCTGCCATATATTGCAAACATTTTGGGAGGCAAATGTGGTTTCAACTGGTATTGGGCTCAGAAGTTTTTTTCGGAACCCTTCCAAATTAAGTTCTGTGTGCACTACTGGTCTCTGCATTGTATTGTTACGAAAATTACTAGTTCGTATCTGATTGTGCTTGAAAATAAAACAACTTCAGTTATTCACCGCAAACGCAGTCAAAAATCAACAATCGCTTTATTTACAAATTTACACTTGTTACTACTTTACACTACTACTATTGCATGTTTCCTCTTTGCTTGCTCAACACAGACTCGACCCTCTGCGCTGCACACTGCTGCTTTTATACCAGTTTTCTTATCGCGTCGAAGTTTCTTGCACATTCTAGTTGTACTCTCTATCTCGATTGTTCTAGCACAGCTCATCACCTTTCGCGAACCATCCTTGCCATAATTATAGCATGCCGGCCGTACTTCAAAGTGCATGCCTAAAAGTATGCTATTACAGCACAGAGTGCTTCATCGTTGCAGTATTATATTTAAAAATTCTAACTAATTCAGATAACTAAACACGGGCGCTGGTTTTGGTTTTGAATGCCCTCAGTATCTAAGTAAATATGTAAGATTTCCACTTCCTGTACGAAAACAAAATACTTGTAGTTCATAAATTAGTCGACTAAGACGAACAGCAACATTTGCACTTACATTTTTTCATTGTATTTATTTTTTTGCTGCTCTATCAGCAGCGTTGGCGCTGTGTTTTTGCTGCTCGTTGTGCAGCTTTAATTTTTTTTTTAATTTATGCAGCCGACTGAGTGGCGAACATGTAGTGTGGTCGCTGTTGCAGCTACCGCTGCTGTTGGTGTTGTGGCTGAGGTTGCAGTTGTTGTTGTTGTTTTTGGCACAGCGCTGTTGCAGCTATAAAGGAAATTGATGTTGGCGGATTAAGAAGTGGCACTGTGTGCGTACGGCTGCCAGTCTGAGAGTGTATTTAAGTGAGTGTGTGTGTGTGTGTGTGTGGCGCAGGCTTTCATGCATTTTACATTACATTTTGGCAAACTTTTGTGTGTGTGAGTGTGCGAGTGTGTCAGTGACCCTGCAAGTGTTGCTGCGTACTCGCATGCATATACGTACTCTTATGTGTGTTTGTGTTTGTGTTTGTGTGCGTGCTGTTAATTTATGAAGACTGTACGCTGTGTTTGACTACGCCGAATGCATACAAAATAAATTTTAACAAAAAAATAAGCCATTGACTCGTGCTTCGGATCTTTGCGTTCAACTTAAACTTTCGCGTCTATTTGTGTATTGGCGAATGCGCCTCAGTTTTTTTTTTGGCGCTTCATTTTGTTGCCCATTCGATGGCGTTTATTGGCATTGCATTGGCTTTGCACGTGCTGTTATTTTTATTAATAAAATGCAGTTCTTGCTTCCACCTGCCATCCATACACATGCAAATCCTGGACGCTTCCTTAATCGCCACGCTGTGCTTCCATGCTCGACGGCCAACTTCAGATGCTTTGTTTGCTGCTCTGCTCATGCCACAGGTCGCGTTCCGGAGCAGCGCAGCATTTTTCCAAAATTTATTTCCGCACTTATGCAAACGTGGCCGTACTTGTACATGTGGCTGTGTGTCTGTGTGTCTGTGTATTCGTGTTGGGCAATCCTTCTTTATGGCGTCGGCATATTAAATGAAAACCCACTCGCAGTGGCGCTGGCACTGTTTGTCTTTTGGCCGTTTATTAAATGCAAAGAAAATGCAAATAAATTACAAAGTGGCAATTTTGAGAGCATGTTGTAAAAAACGCAAATATGAGCCCCAACACACACACACACACACTCATGCACACGCATAGCCATACACACTGACATATGTGAAACTGACATAAATAAACGGCGACGCGCAACATTTTTTACGCTGTGCTCGGCCCTGCAGCCGACGCTGTTGCTTTGTTGTTGCGGGGTATTTATTAAAAAAAATAAATAACGCTTTATGCGCAATTATTTTGGCATTTATTAAAAGCATTTTAGCCATTCCAGCGTCGGGCATATTTTTTGCGAGGCGGCGCAAAGCAGTTTAGAAATTTATGGGCAGGTACTAATTTAGAAAGTGATAAATTCTTGCGCGCTGCCACTTTTATGCGCCACACGGGAGTGTAGACGAGTTTTTTATGCGAACATTTAGTGCATTTTTACAACTTCGACGTGTCGAACATTCGGGCGTATTAATCAAAATTGAATTTGCCTAAATGAAAAATAGGTTAATGGGCGCCAACGAGCGAATCCTTTTCGCAATCAAACATAAATTATTTCCATAACGTAAATTGCAAAAAATGTTTTGTTTATTTGATTTGCTTTTCAAATGTAAGTGGAGTTGTTTCATTGAAATATGAGAAAAGTTTGATAGTTATATGATGTGATATGAAATGATATTGGCATGTGAATATTGAATAACTTAACCCTCTAGTTCCCAAGTTTTTAATCTTGTTAAAAAAATTACCAGTGATAGTTTTGTGGTGGAGAAACAATGTTTGTTCGGGAAAAAAAATTTCATGTCAATAGGAGGCGTGATAGAGGGTGTAGAAAGTAGCAGGCCTAGAGGCCTGCTTGGGAAACAAAGCCAAAAATTCCATATGAAGATTTTTTTTTTTTAAATAATTTAAATTTTTAATTTTTTTTAAATATATGTAAACATAAATAACGGGTAACAGTTTCAGTTTATACGCGTAATACACAATAAATATAAACGGGTGGGGTAAGGCGAGGGGTAGTGTGTCGTGGGGTAGTTTATACACTTCTTTTGGGGGTGTAAAAACTAGGAAAACTAAAAAAATCGGTACAGGTATATATATGGCGGTTCTTATTATTTTTTAATGCCTTGTTATCTTTTCACACAGATGTCGACAAATCTACTCCATGAAATAAAGGACTAGGGGAGACTAGTTCTCTCATCTACCCCCGCGGACTACGCCTTAGTATAATTTTTTGCAGTGACTTGATCTTTTTTACATTACAGTGTATCAAAATGTCCGTTCAAATAGAAAAATAATGCTTAAATAGCGAAAAAATATCATCAATGACCGTTAATATTTTACGCTTTCCATCCCAAGCAGGCCTACAGACACTCTAAGGTTTGGGTTAGGTAGGAGGAGTGTAACAACTTTTTTCAAATTTTTTTTTTATTTTCTCAAAGAAAACATTAACAGCTACTCACCAATAATTTTCTTAGTTTTATTAAGGCTCACAATTTATTTAAAACAATTTTTGTTTCTCACACACGAAACTTCAAGTTTGTCTTACAATTACTGCCGTTGTGCATGTGGCAGCGTTAATTGACTAGATTTGTTTTATAAAATGGAGATTCCCCTTTCCATACATATAAAATTAGCTGGAAAAATCATAACGTGTAATTTACAGAATTTTTTTAAGCTTAGGATGTCTACAGGCCTTCTTGGGAACTAGAGGGTTAAAAGCATAAACAACAAATTTCCATATTTGAGGTATTTTTATTTAACTTGGTTCTTTACAATTTATTTGCACTAATTTTGAAAAAAATATCAATCAAGTGGCTGCCTTTATTGACCAAAGAAAAATGTGCACTTCTTTCTGTTTTTTCCATTACTTTTTTGAGCATCTCGGGCGGTATAGTGAAGCTTTCGTCAATTAAATTACTAGACAAAAAATGGGTCAGTCGCGTGCACCTTAAACAAAAGTATTTTCTAGACTAACTTTTGGCCACGGAATACGAAACTGAAAATCCCAACAATTTTTAAGAAGGGTTTTCGAAAAATCTTCGAAAACCAGTTTTTTCCCTGTTTTTTCAGTTAGAAGCACATATCTCATAAACGAATCATCTGACTAACACAAGCTGTACGTCGGTCAGAAGATAATACCTTAGTCTTTCCAACGATATACAGATTGTCCAAATCAGATGAGATTTACTGGCGGTTACTGACGGTGAAAGTTGTAAACAATTTAATTTTTCGACCAATTTAAAAAATCATAAATTTTCGAATGTTTTTTTTCAGATAAAATTAATTATACCCTCTGGTTTTAAAATCTCGTTTTAAAAAATAAAAAAATATTAAGCCTAACATCAATAGAATTAAAAGAAAAATGGCAAAGTTATGATGCACTGAGTGAAAATACCAACTTTACATTTATTACAACGTGCGAAACAATTTTTTTTTGCCGAGACTCGTCCAAATGTTGATATACACGTGAAACTAGAGGTCATTTATAATATTCTGACATAGTCATTTTCTGGCCCAAAGTCCTTTTTAAAGGACTTTAAAATTTTAAAGACATTTCAAATATTTTTTTAATATTTGCGGTAGTGCAATGATGAAGATATGGGTATCAAATGAAAGAGGAAAATTGTCTCCTTTTTACAACATTTTTTATTTTGAATTTTATTTTGAGGCTACAAGCCTTCCATAGCACTCAGCCCATTCGAACCATTGTACTATGCCCATTGGGGAGGGAAGGAGAAGGGACAAGGATGGGGGAGAAATATTTTGGAAGAGATTTAGCATCCTCACTCGCCTGCAATTTTTTTTTTAATTTGAGCAAACGCGCAGGGTATGACCCCTATTAATGCGGGGCATTGCGTTGGTTCAGGAAGGATATAGAGGTTAGGTATAGAGTGAAGTGATTATGGACTTTTGTCTTGAACCCATCAAGATCATAGGTGCTGGGAAATACAATTCCAGTATCGCGCAGTACGGGCCCGAAACGAACTCTCTCTGTAATGCGTAGTGCGCTGGAATATAGTTTTAACACTGAGCGCCAGTGTTCGAACGGGTAGCCCGCGGGGAATACCCGGTTCCTGGTTTCTTTGGTTTTCAATTCGAATTGCCTCTACTATGCCTGTTCTAAGTGGTCACTGGCCCGTAAAAAGGCACGTCTAGACCACTGCCACAGGTTTAGCTCTGTGAAGGAAGAAGAGAACGTTTAGCACTTTACGTCATTTTGGGAGCTCTTTCGTTGAATGTCCCATACCATCTGTCAATCATCATCACTAACGATATCAGCCGTTTCATAAAGAAGTCTGAATGGCGTACTTTTTCCTTTCTTTTAGCAATAACTGTCCTATGTAAGCATCATAAGCTGCCACCCTAACCTATCCTAAGTATTGTAATTATTATTGCTGGGTATAATGCACTGCGACCTAAATCAACTATTGTGCCCCATTCTCAGAAGACTCACAGTTCGTCTGTGAGTACAGCATCGGAGTGAAGTTTTAATATTTCTAAACCTAAACCTTTGAAACTGCAATTCGCTTTTGTTATGAGATAATTCCCCAGGTGCTTTTTTCGATCACGCATAGGTTAGGTAGGGTAGGTAGGGAA
Organism: Melieria picta; assembly: GCA_964056695.1. NCBI lineage: Eukaryota > Metazoa > Arthropoda > Insecta > Diptera > Ulidiidae > Melieria > Melieria picta. The sequence goes on along the minus strand of OZ057398.1, from coordinate 30,650,827 downwards.
GAGTGTGTGCAGCACAGAGACCGCACTTCTCCTCGGAGGCCACAGCGGCCCATTGTGAATCTCTTTTTAAATAATTCTGGAGCTAACCAAACAGTCTCAATCCGGGGCAAACCAGTTTGACTTCTTGATAAAGGAGATCAGATACGAAATTTCAAGAGCCAAGCTGCGCCCGGTGCGATCGTGCATAAATACAGGGCATTCTCTTTGTATGTCTATTGTTGCTTCATTTTCCTGCAAGCAGAATCTGCCGCATTCTTTTTTCACAAACTCGTACTTAAATTAAGTGATAGTTCTTTAATAATCCAGGATGCCTTTAATTACACCGTGCCACAGCATTTTTTACACCGGGAAAAATCCATATGTGCGTGAAAGTAGAGACCAAATATAGTAATGCTACGTACTCAGTTTTCTATTTCTACATCCTTTATCCTTTTAAAAGGACTTCAAAATTTTGAAGGAGATAAAAAATAAAAAAAATTTTAAAAATACTTAACCTCGTTAGAATATGGCGATATGTATATCAAATGAAAGAGGAAAGGCTCAAAAATTTCAGTATAATTGATTTTTTATCTATTTGTAAAAAAAGGTTATGAAAAAGGTCCTGTGAATATTTTAATCCTTTATATCCTTACAAATGTACATAGAATTTTCTTGAAAAGTAACTATGTTAAACCCCAAAGTCTCCTTGATCACTTGTCAAAATTGTATTACTCTAACTTTATTGGTTCAAAAGTTATTAAAAAAAAGGCGGAAGCTGCAATTCTAATGAACTACAAAAATTCTAATTTATTTGAGTATCAGTATTTTAAATAATTAAAAGATACAAAATCGATGAAGCGAGAATAATGAAATTTTGACACGTGATCAAGGAGATTTGGAGTTTCAACATACTTACTTTTCAAGAAAATTCTATATAAATTTTCAAGGATATAAAGGATTAAAATTTTCAAAAGACCTTTTCCAAATCTTTTTTTTACAAATAGATAAAAAGTCAATTTTATTTAAATTCTTGAGCCTTTCCTCTTTCATTTCAAATACATATCGCCATATTCTAACGAGATTAAGTATTTTTTCTAGTTTTTTAAATTTGTATCCCCTTGAAAATTTTGAAAGGACAAAAGATGTAGAAATGAAAAACTGAGTACGCAGTATTACTATGTTTGGTCTCTAGTTTCACGCCCATATAAATTTTTTCCAGTGTGAAGAATTTTTTAATTTTTTTCGCACGGTGTAATCCTAAGATTATTCTTTGATAGGCGCATACAATCCTCGACCTAAGTTTTAGTCAATGACAAAGAATTATTCGGTTGTTTCATTGCTCTATCAGACTTAAAGATTAGCGAAAAGAATCCTTGAGTTCAACAGAGCGTTTGACTGCTTCGACCAAAGAAAACTCTTCCTCTTCACAGTGTGACCGTAATAACTAATGTCTTATTTAGGCAAATTAGTTGAAATAGTTTGCAACCGAAAAAGTTCAATGCACTCGTAGCATTTGGATCATATTGACATCAACTAAGAAGCGTCCATTAAAATTGGACAAACAGACAGATAGTCAACTTTTATGGACAACTTAATTGCACACAAGTGGCATCTGGTCGATTTTATGATGTGTGCAAGACATTTCATTGAAACACTGTAGCACCATGCACACTACAACGTCGGTATGAGAAACTTAATAAAAATGGTAGCCACACTGCATCAGACTTTTGCTGCGCCACAGGGGTTGGTTGTCATGTTGGCAGGCCATGAAAAATGCGCAATAAACCCACAATGAATGCGCACTAAACGAGCGATTTATGCATTTAAATGCTTGCGATGGCATCGCATAGAATCGCATAGAGTGACAGCGGAAAAGTGAGTGCGCCCATTAAATGGTTGGCCACACCACTGGCACTTTTGGTCGTAGGCCTTTGCCCCGCCTTTACTGAATAAACCAGTGACTGTGTATGTGTGTGTGCCAATTTTTTACTGCCTTTGTGTGTTTTTGAAATGCTCTTTCAAACGCGTCTTTGCGCTGCGCTCTCTGGCTGTGTTTAATTACATTTTGCCAAAGACTATCCAACGGGCATTGATAAGTCAGTCAGTCAGCGAGCCAGTCAGTCAGTCAGTCAGACAGACTGTCGACCACTCAGCCCAGTGCTGCCGTTCAGTGCCAATAGCGATGCGCTCAGCTGTTGGCACGCGCCAAAGTGGAGCATAAAATTCAATTAATTTTGAGTGCCGCACCAAAGTGGCGAGAAAAGGCAGATAACTCTTCTTCCACTGTTGTTTTTGTACCACGACAACATTGCAATGCTTTCCCCCTGCACCGCTTGCTGTCGCTTGGCCGCTGCTGTTTGTGCCTATTGGCAACGCGTGGCAAATTTTTGGCCAATTTGTCGCCGTCGTCGCGACGGTTGGAACATTTCTAATTTTATTTTATTTTCTATTTTCGGGTCAAACTTTATGTCAACCAAAAAGCTATCAAAATGTTGTTGTTTGTGCTACTCGTATTGCAGTGTTTGTACCATTTTCAGTGCACAGTCAAAGCTTTGCATATTTGATTGTGTGGCGACAAGCAGCAGGAATCCTTTTCCTTTCGCTGGTGAAACTTGTGGTAACGCTGCAACTGCAAATAAAAGTGGCCAGCAAACGCAACAAAATTTTGCACAAACATGTAAACTGCAGCGACAATAACAACAATCACAACAACAATCGCAACAACAAAAGGAGCAACAACAGTAATAAGAGCAGCTGGCAAAATGGAGCAAAGTGACTGGGACAAGCAAGAATTGGATTGTTATTTTTGTTGTTGTTATTGCTGCTGGTTGTGGTTTGGTGAGAAACTTCAAGTTTAACCTCAACTTTTGGAAAATTTTGCAACGACAAAGTGGCAAAAAATGGTCACGAACTAAAAGAGGAAGTAAAAGAGAGAACAAAAGGAAACGTGCAAAGAAGCAACGGAATTTCAAGAAGAATAACAACAAAACTGCATGTTTTCCAACTGATAACATGTAAAGTTTGTAGTCTCCTGGACGAAAAGAGCGCAAGCGAAGAAGAAAAGAGTGAAGAGGAGGATTTGTTGAAGGAAAACAGCGAAAAGGAAATCAGTTAACGATGCAACAGGAAGTCAAATTTTTAGAATAGAGAGAATGAAGAATTCAAGGCGCTGAATCGATAAAAATAAACAACAAAAACAAACAACAAAACACAACTTCAAATGGCCTCAAGTGCAAAGAAATATGGTGCAAATTTCAAATTCGGGTCTACGTGTCCGTTAAAGAAACTACAACTTGAAACACCAATATAAATGCAATTTAGAACAACAACAAAATATTGTAAATAGAAACACTGTTTCTGTTTCAAGCCCTAGTAAAGACTAATTAAAAACAAATAACAGGATTAGTAGCAAAAACATTGGCTATAGCCAAACCAAAAGACACCGTTCTTACCATAATAACAAAAATAACAACATCAATGTCAGCCACTCTAACAACTTGAACTGGCACAAATAGTACATGTAGCATCGAGGACAAAATCAAAAAACAACAATACGAACTGAAAGAAGAACTACGTCAAGGATTGTACAACAACAAGAACAACAAGAACAAAAAGGACAACAATCTTTGTAACAACATGAAGAACAGCCGGAAAAATAACAACAGTATAGAATAACAACAATAATAATCGTTCCAAGAAGAAAGAAACAACTTTAATACAAAAACAGCAACAACAACAAGGATGACAACAATATGGATAACAACAGCAACAACAGATTAATAGAATCAACAACATGATAACAACCGCAACAGATTAATGGAATCAACAACATGGATAACAACAACATTGTAATAACAACAACAACTGCAACAACAGTAACAAGGCTGATAATAACCAGAAAGAAAACAAAGAGAAAGACTTAATAACAACAAGAAGCTTTAATAACAACAAGACAACAAAAAAGAAACACGAAAGCAAATATAAAAAAATTAACACTAATTTTACGACAGCAAGATTAATAATAACAACAACAAATGAAACAACAATAAAAAAACTGATTAAAAAAAATTCAGCAACACTTTTATATTGATTATATAAAAAAATTCTACAACAAAAGTAACACCAACAAAAGGAGTAAGAAGATTAAAAATTTCAACTATAACACTGTGCGACAAAAATTAAAAAAATTTTTCACACCGGAAAAAATCCATAAGGGCGTGAAAGTAGAGACCAAACATAGTAATACTGCGTACTCAGTTTTTTATTTCACCATCGTTTGTCCTTTTAAAAGGACTTCAAAATTTTGAAGGGGATAAAAAATAAAAAAAATATAAAAAATACTTAACCTCGTGAGAATATGACGATATGTATATCAAATGAAAGAGGAAAGGCTCAAGAATTTAAATAAAATTAATTGTTTATCTATTTGTAAAAAAAGGATATGAAAAAAGTTCTTTGAAAATTTTAATCCTTTATATCCTTGACAATTTATATACAATTTTCTTGAAAAGTAAGTACGTTAAAACCCCAAATCTCCTTGATCTTGTGTCAAAATTTTATTATTCTCGCTTCATCGATTTTGTATCTGTTTATTATTTAAAATACTGATACTCAAATAAATTAGAATTTTTTTACTTCATTAAAATTGCAGCTTCCGCCTTTTTTTAATAACTTTCGAACTAATAAAGTTAGAGTAATTAAATTTTGACACGTGATCAAGGAGATTTTGTGGTTTAACATAGTTACTTTTCAAGAAATGTCTATGTAAATTTTCAAGGATATAAAGGATTAAAATTTTCCAAGGACATTTTTTATATAATTTTTTTACAAATAGATAAACAATTAATTTTATTCCTGAGCCTTTCTTCTTTCATTTGATATACATATCGCCATATTCTAACGAGGTGAAGTATTTTTTATATTTTTTTTTTATCCCCTTCAAAATTTTGAAGCCCTTTTAAAAGGACAAAGGATATTGAAATGAAAAACTGAGTACGCAGTATTACTATATTTGGTCTCTAGTTTCACGCACATACAGATTTTTTTCGGTATGAAAAACGCTGTCGCACGGTGTAATAACAACAAAATCAACGGGCGCCGCAACAGCTAAAAAAATCTCGACTTTAAAAACCATAACTGCAACGAAACGCAACAAACATTAGAAAAAAACAGGCAATAACACTAAAGCGAATGAACTTCACAGCGAAAATGCAGCACACAAAGCATGGCAGAGCAGCCAAAACATTCACACGCACACATATACAGACACATACACGCACCTAGTTACAACTTGTAGGGAACTTTTGAATTTTAATACTTCGCAGTGTGCGCGCATTGGCCGCATTTCGTTTTGCTCCATGCTTCCGCCAGTGTTGCCAACGGTTTCTTGATGAAAGCGAAATTCTAAACTAACTACCCTTCAGTTTTCGTCTCCACACAACCAGCGAAGTCACTCATGAAGCCGCCGAGCCACCGAGCCGCCGAGCAGGTGAACCAGGTGTGGCGCGTAGAGAGGGGCGCCATATTTACTTAGGGCGCTTCAAACGCATTCAAAGTGAAGATTTTAGTCTTGGAGTTGCTACATTTTTTTTATTAAATAAACTCTGCAGCCATATTCACAAAACAGCCATATTCATAAAAGGAAATAACGGTGAGCAAGCAATTAGAATTCGCCTGTGCCGGAATCAGCCAACGAAATTAGTACAATTAACACGCCCACTTGGCATCGGCAAAGGAATGAAGAACATGCACTGATTTTTATATTTGTTGTAGATACACTGTTGAATTTATACGTATTTCATCAAATCTAAGTTTGAACTATGACATGAATTTTCTTCTTTTTTTTAATAAACATTGTTTTTTTTTTGTTTTCGCGAATGGTATTTTTACATATTGTACGTAAGAACATAACATAATCAATCTTAATTCTTAACAAAAAAAATTAGGCAAATATTTAACTTACACATGTCAAGGTTAGCCATACAAATGCACAACATTACATACAAATATAAATGCCTTAACATGTATTTTTACACACTTTGAATTGCTTGTGGAGCCTTCCAACTCCAGCACTTGAAAATAGTTTTGCGTCACTCTGCTAGAAAATTAGCTTTGCGCTTTTGATGGCAGACACAAAAAGTCCTGTAAAAAGGAAAACATTTACATGACAACAATAACCAAAGGGTACGACTATATTATACTCGTATGAATGTGTGTATGTATGTATGTATGTATGTACGTGTATGTATGTAAAATAATATATATTGTTATAAATTATATGCGGCTAATTATAAGTCGCCCAAGAACAACTATCACCATGAGGTCTAAGTAAGATTAATTGACTGAAACAATGGCGAGTTAATTTTATCCATTTAGTGTTTCTATGCTTTATCTGAAATCAAGCCAACTTGAACAAAATTTAATATTAAATGAACCACCAATAGAATAGAATTTGATGGGGTTTGTTGCACTGTGATCAGAAATGAACTATTGTGCCCCTTCAAGTTGTTCGAGAACGTCCCCTAGACCAACCGACCTAATGAAGCTAAGTAACTCACAGGAATTTAGGTGCTTGATACTCTCTTCTTCAAGCCGGAACTGGCCCAGGTAAGGCATCCTTGGAGTCTCCTCTGCTGTTCCGCAGAGTCTACAGACGCTTACCTGTTCTAGCCTAATTGCAGTGCCCAGTTAGAAGACCAGTGACCTGTCTAAGCTGGTTCTTCCTTAGTTTGAGGAATTTTTCACTCCATTTGGGGTTATATCCTTTAATAAAGATTTTCGACTTCGTAAGACCTGAGGCGCTATACCAGTCTTGTGAATTCCTCCTCAGTCCAATGAAGGGCTCCGGTCCCAGGGAGGGTCGTGGCTGCCGCAGTTCTAGCAAAGCTGTCTGCCTCCTTGTTTCCGTCTATTCTCCCGTGTCCTGGAACCCAAAGAATCTTAACCTGGTTGTCTATGCCCAGTACATTTAAATGCCTCTATGCAACTAACTCTGAGGTTATCTCATATGAGGTTAGTGCTTTTATGGCTGCTTGACTATCATGAACATCTAAATAAAAACATAAAAAATAACATACAAAGTACAACAAGTTGTAAAAAGAAATTTATTACTTTTGCATGAAATTTTAGGCTTTATTTAGCATAAAATAAATGATCTGATAAAAATCAGATATGCATCGTTTTGTTTTTTAGCTGAAAGTAACTCCATTTTGCCACTCACATAGAAAAATTCGTCCTTATTTCACATTCATTTCTATAAGCTTCTCTTAAAGTAAATTTTTCATCAACAAAATCATTTGCCTTAGAGAGGAACAGTTGGCAATCATTTGGTGAATGGATAAGAATCTTCCAGGTAAGCTGCCGCATCTTCTGTCGAATCTTGATGGAACACAATTGCTCTACTATTGGCCAAAGCAGGCCACTTCTGGCGATTGCTTCCTTCAGACATTAACAGTCCAATTATTTCAGAAAAACTCTAAAATATGATGCATCCTCTCTTTGCTGCTGTCCATTTTTGATGGGCGCTCCGACAAAACTGTGTCACGCAATCAGAAAACTAGCTGAGTAGTTTTCTTAGTACTAAATCTAATGTTTTTAAAGCCATCTAGCGTAACCGGATTTTACTTGTAGAACAGGAGCTATAGGTTGCTGTAGCCAACGATTTTAAAAATAATGGACTTTTTTTTACCATAATTTTGGGAATAAAAAAATTGCTCTAATTTAAGAAATGTCGATAATTATTGCTTTATAATAACACTGCACAACAGCATGTCTGTTGCATGGAGTTTTTTACATGAATCTGAATAGTTTTTCCACGCTGTTTTCAAAACCATACTCAGTTTTTATGTAACAGCTCTAGTTTTCGCAAAAATTGGGCGTGTCACTTTTTCGAATTTTCCTCGGTTTTTTTCTCGTTTTCGACTGTAATTTCTGAACCAATAATCCTATCGACATGATTTTTATATAGTTGCACTTACAACATTTCACGCCATTTTTTCTGACATTAATCAATTTTATACGTTTTAAATTGGCGTTGTAATAAGATTTCAAAGTAGGAAAATATTGAATTTCAAGGCGTTTTTTCTGATGGCGAAAATTGTACAGATGTTTCATAAATCAAGTTACGAAGTATATGAATATCTTAAGAAGAAGCATCAAGCAATACAACACAGCCAAATTATTTGGCGGAATACACATTCGCATCGAAATAATAGCAAAAATGTACCATAGCCATTTTCATCAAAATGTGTGAGATTTCTTTAAAAAATTAGGGGCCTCAAAATATGCAAAGTTTTTAATTTTTTTTATTTCGAGCAATTCAAAATCTTTTTATTTTTTGCTTGTGCTTCAGACTAGAAATGTAACATATAAAAGAGCATAATTTGGCTGTTTTGTATTGCTTGATGTTTCTTCTTAAGATATTCATATACTTCGTAACTCGATTTATGAAACATCTGTACAATTTTCGCCATCAGAAAAAACGCCTTAAAATTCCATATTTTCCGACTTTGAGGTCCAATTACCGCGGAATTTTAAAACTTATGAAAATAAGTTGCATCGGAAAAGAAGCCGTGTGGTGTTGTTAATGCGATAAAGTGAAAATCATGTCAGTCGGTTTTTTGGTTTAGAAATTACGATCAAAAATATGGAAAAAGTAGAGGAAAAACTGAAAAAATTACATGGTACCTATATCTCACTAACTAGAGCTGCTAGAAAAAAATCTGAGGATAGATTCGAAATCAGCGCACCCAAATTAGTAAGAAACAGTAGAAAAACTCCATGCAACAGAAAAAAAGTGTTTTTTTGTTGTGCTGTGTAATTATTCCCAATAAGAAATTTGTTACGTCGCCTATAACTATTATCATGTAATAAATATTTTTGAGTTGCATAATAACTCTTATAAGTAACAAGTACTATTTTTCGTTATCGATAATTATTATTTTGGGATTTTTGTTTTTTACATTGCTTCATAACTTTTATTTATGACTTTGTTAATTTACGTTACCGATAACTATTATTTTGAGAAATTTTTTTTTACGTTGCTTCATAACTTGTATTTATGATTTTTTTTTCATTTACGTTGCCGATAACTATTATTTTGAAAAATTAATTTTTTACGTTGAATTGCCACATTTGGGATATGAATTGATTTTTAATTGTTTTAAATTGACAAACGCAAATTAACTGCAGAAACCTAATTTCCACCAACAACTAAACAATTAAAAATCAATTCATACTCAAAATGTGGTAAGGCAACGTAAAAAAACAAAATTTCTTTCATAAAAGTTATGAAGCAACGTAAAAACATGTTCTTTCAAATAATAGTTCTCGGCAACGTAAATGAAAAAAAAATCATAAATAAAAGTTATGAAGTAACGTAGAAAAAATTGTCTCAAAATAATAGTTATCGGTAACGTAAATAAAAAAAGTCATAAATAAAAGTTATGAAGCAACGTAAACAAAAAAAGTCCCAAAAAAATAATTATGGAGAACGAAAAAACAATTTATTTCTCATAACAGTTATTACGCAACGTAAAAATTTAATGTCGCAAATAATAATTATAATCAGCAAATACAATTTATGTTGCATTGTAATAGTTACATTGCAATTATTTTCTTAAAAAACTTATAATAGTTAAGTCCCTGATTTGTTTACTTCATCTTATATTTTATATGCATGTATGTACCTTTACAGTTGTACTGATTTTAATCGTTTTATAGTGGTTATAATTAATTATAAATAATTATTGAAACCTGATTCTGCCACTAAAGATCTATCCTCCCGATTTTTCAGTCACTTTTCTATTAAATCCAATATGTACCATTAATGTTTTCGGACTAATAGGTGGGGTGGGTCTGTTAAAATTTCCGAACTATAGTATATTGTCACTTAGAAGAATTTCCTTTTTAAAACTACCATAAGTTGTAAAAGCACACAAATAATTCTTATTACAATACCTGAACCCCTTATTATATAAACAGTGTATATGCTATGTAAACTGTAATATTGTTGATGAATTAATAAAAATACATTTTGTTATTTTCCAATAGTTCTGATTGATCTTTCATATTTTCCAAAACTTTATTTTAACATAAGAATATGCTATTCTAAACTACCATAAGTTGTGAAATCCCACAAAGAGTTCTTCTTGATTGTTCAAGGATTATCCGCATTTTGACTATTATAACCCAAAACGCTTGCTTCAAAATTATCTAAGTACAGTCCCCGGCAGACATCTGCTGGTATCTCTGAACACGTTTAAAACTCCTTCATGTGGTGATTAGAGGAAGACAATTCATACTCCTCACTATATGCCAGTTTTCATTCATCCATTAATCTGCCACATGTTTATCCCTTAAGATAAATAAACATACAACAAACACACAGTTCACATGAGTAAATAACAGCGACTACAATTCACAACAGCTGACAATTTCCTCAGCACTGCCGTTCGACGCAATATTCAGATGCGGCAACTCAAAGAGCCCAACAATAATTCGTTTGTGCTGGCACAAAGTTTGTATTATTTGTATGCCTGACCCATGTTGCTAATTGTTGCAGCCACTTGAACTGGGCTGTTTACGTTTTGGCACGTTTAAATAAATTAATTGAAGAAATGCGCCTAAAAGCATGCATACACACACACACCGACACATGTGCGCCGAGCGTGGCACAGCGTTAATTTTATTAAGTTTGCCATAGCAACACATAAATTGTGTTTGCTGTGTTGCTGAGTGAAATATTTTTAGGCTATTAAAAGAAAACTCGCAAAAAATACAAATAAAGCAACAATGAAATTAAAAGAAACGAACGACGAAATGCATTCGAATAAATAATTCGCGAAAGTACCCCTCATTCCGGAAACTAACTGCCGAAATTAGCATTCTTCGGTGTGCGGATGGCAGCACAAATGGCAAAACGGCCGCCGAGCGCGACTCGAGCGGCAACAGCGGCTGTTGAATGTATATCTCTCTGTGTGCTGCTCCAAGTCGTGCCGCTGCTGACTCGTTCGGCGCTAATGCCACTCAAACGCATTGTGCAGTTACGAGACGTATTTGAAAAACACAGCACAGCAACAACAATAAACGAAAAGCGAAATTAGCAATTAAAAAGGCTAAAGGAGCAACGTGCCGGAATTAGTTGATGCCGATTCAAGTTGGGCGGAGAAGCGCGTGCAGAAAATCAAAACACCGGCGGCCAAGGCTCATTTGTAACAATTAGAAATTGCTGAACGGACGCTGAGCGCGCGGCCAGTGGCAGCCAAACGGCGAAGGTGGCAGCGGCAACATGCCGATAATTAGCGCAAAGTCGTGTGTGCACGGCACAGCCAAACGTGGCACATCAAGTAACAGTTGGCCCTGATTGGGTATGTTGACGACTGCAACATTTCGGCACATTTTCTCAGCGAAATTGCGCAACACTGAGCGCACAAATCATGTCTGCCGGCAGGACTTTTACTCTTTCTTATAGTCGCTGCAGCAGAAAAAGTGAAAAATCATTTGGAGAAATCGTATATTTCACATGTAATTAATTGCAATAAACTTGGTATTAATTTACTCATATTTTTATAAAAATAATATTTTTCATCAATGCATTAATTATAATTTTGCTTTATGTTGAAAGTCAAACCAATGAATGGTTGCAGTGGCACTTCAACGAGTGCATGCAAATGTGTGTGTAAATGTGTCAATCAGTTGCGCACGCAGGCTGGCCTAGTTGGGGTTCAAACCCCTCCCAAATATCAATGAATTTTGCAAAGATTTTATAATTCGAATATGGTTTCAACTGGTGTTGAGCTCAAAAGTTGTGTGCGTCACTGGTGTCAATGCATTTCAATACAAAAATTATCAATCAATGAATTTTGCACAGATTTTATAAATCGAATATTGTTTCCACTGGTATTGAACTGCATTTCAATACAAAAATTATACAATGGGAATAACCACTAAGTAGAATAATTGCATGAAATGCAGAAGCTCAGATTTTTATGCATAATCCCATTGCGCGAAAAACTCATCAAATGGCTTTAACTCACGCAATAAAAATTAAAAAATTCAATTATGCAAAATATGAAAAAAAAATTTGTTGAATAAAAGATCAACTTTACATAATAGTTACAAAAATTTTATTAACAACTAGCAGTGCCCGGCGGCTTTGCACGCACAAATTGTATTATTTCATTAAAATAATCTTTACTCACTTTATGATTTTATTCAGTGTTATGTTTCCTCACGCTTCGACAGTCCAGTGGGTAGCCTCATACCAGAGGCCCTAGGTTCGATTCCTAACACCGTGCGACAGCATTTTTCACACCGAGAAAAATCTATATGTGCGTGAAACTAGAGACCAAACATAGTAATACTGCGTACTCAGTTTTTCATTTCTACATCCTTTGTCCTTTTAAAAGGACTTCAAAATTTTGAAGGAGATAAAAAATAAAAAAAATATAAAAAATACTTAACCTCGTTAGAATATGGCGATATGTATATCAAATGAAAGAGGAAAGGCTCAAGAATTTAAATAAAATAGATTTTATATCTATTTGGAAAAAAAGAATATGAAAAAGGTACTTTGAAAATTTTAATCCTTTATATCATTGAAAATTTATACAGAATTTTCTTGAAAAGTAACTATGTTAAAACCCGAAATCTCCTTGATCACGTGCCATAATTACATGACTCTAACTTTATTGGTTCGAAAGTTATTAAAAAAAGGCGGAAGCTGCAATTCTAATTTATTTGAGTATCAGTATTTTAAATAATAAAAAGATACAAAATTAATGAAGCGAGCATAATGAATTTTTGACACGTGATCAAGGAGATTTTGGGTTTTAACACACTTGTTTTTCAAGAAAATTCGATGTAAATTTTTAAGGATATAAAGGATTAAAATTTTCAAAGGACCTTTTTCATATCCTTTTTTTACAAATAGATAAACAGTTAATTTTATTTAAATTCTTGAGCCTTTCCTCCTTTATTTGATATACATATCGCCATATTCTAACGAGGTTAAGTATTTTTTATATTTTTTTTATTTTTTATCTCCTTCAAAATTTTGAAGTCCTTTTAAAAGGACAAAGGATGTAGAAATGAAAAACTGAGTACGCAGTATTACTATGTTTGGTCTCTAGTTTCACGCGCATATAGAATTTTTCCGGTGTGAAAAATTTTTGTAATTTTTGTCGCACGGTGTAATGAGCCATAATTAGTGCTTAAGTGAGCTTTTCACGCAGAAGGCTGCCACTCCAACCTAACCTAACCTTCAAACCAATCAACACTTCTAAGCTTATCCAAACCCTCACTAAATTCATATGCAGCATAAAGTGCCACTAAATACCATCACTTGTGGCGCCAGCAAGAGCAAGCGGGCCTATCCTATGCATCAACCAGCACTTTAGTGAGGTTCCAAATCATCAACGGTATTCATCTTCAATCAACAATAACTCAATGAACAGATGCCGTCACTCATTGCGGCTCCATTGTCGCTCCTGCGCGGAACATCAACCAAATCCTAAACCTTGTTAGGACCCTAAACTCTTCAAGTAATAATTCAGAATTCTATATCTACTTACTCTATCTACTTTATTAACGTACAACTGATTGACACATTACAAACGCTCACATGAAAATTTTCCTATATATTTTTGTTTATATTACAACCACAAATTGTAAAACTACTCAATTCAAAAGTGGAAATCAATTGAATTAATGTAATTTTCCATCATTCATTTATTTCGTTATATGCACGTCATGATTACGTGCAGTTTCAATTAAAATTATTGTCGCAAACTTTCATATTTTGCTGCCATTAACGGCTTTTAATAGTCTGTCAGAAAGCACTTCACTGCCATGGTTGGGTCAGTTAAGTTGCTTAGGTCAGTATATATTGTAAAGTATATATATAAAGTATATATATTTATTTATAATATATTATATACAATTAGTTAGTACAGCACACTCCACTTGCCACCACGGCCAACACGCCACCATGTTAATATTAAATCAGCTGGAAGATAAATATACCAGCTATATAAGTTTAATAAAGAACGGTAAGGCCATTACTACAACAACAACAACATTACACAACAAAGAAGAAGTTGAGTAGAACGGCAGGTAAAAGAAGCGGCAGGGGAATTATAGTCATCGGGACGTATACGTAACGTGGAACTTGAAAAGTTACAAGCATGCAGATTCAAGGCGGTTTCCGGACGACTGAAATAATTAGTTAATTAAATACACGTCAGAAAATAGTGGACTGAACGGACATGGTTGTAGCGAGGTTGTCTCATCTGAAGACAGACAAACACTGGAAGGCTCCATGATCAAACAAGTAACACAGCAAGCCACATCTGGCCTTCGATCGACCAAAGAAGATCCAGGGAATTGATCATACTTAACAAACCCTAGACAGGGATTGTCGTGGGAGTCATAGCTGAACACTGCCTCATTGGACAACACGCCCAAAGACTCTGTCTTCTTTGCAATGACTTCTGCAGAAACTGCAGAAATGAAACTGCAAGGAAACCGTTGAGCATCTCCACTAAAAATGTTCGGTACTTGCTAGAATCCGCTTCCGATTCTTGGTACACTACTTTCTCAGCTGTCTAGCAGACTTAGAGAAGACGCACTCAAGTTCCATAAATAAATTCATTGGAGCTACCAATTAGTTTCCATCTATGGGAAGTGAATAGGTGGAGTCCCCTGCTTGGTGAACAGCGCAGTGGCTTCTCACTTTGCATTCATTTTTCATCAAACGCATTTGTAGAGTACTTTATAAGCGCTGCTCTGGTCTCAACCAAACATACTTATTTCAAAGTATAATTAAATCATCAAAGAGTTTTACGAAAAAATATCGCAAAAGGTAGGAAAAACTACTCGCAAACGTTGATTGCCAACTCAACCATGTCTACTTTTCCATGCTTTATTATCGCTTGCAAAATATTATTACCGATTATTTTGTAATATTTTCACAGTCTGTGTCCTTTTCAATATTTTATTGAATTTTTTCACTACTCGCATTATTAAAAATTGTATTTAATTTGGATTTTTTCCGCTGCAAATTAATTTTTGCTATAAAGTTCTCATATGCATAAAACGCTCTTAATTAAATTTCAGCATATACCAAACACACGCGCACTCGTATGTGAGTGTGAGTGTGTGCATATGTGGGTGCGTGCGTGCGTGTGCCTGCATAAAGGGTATCAATCATTTCGACACTATTTACAAATGAAAGTCATTACATTGGAAAGAAGCGCGCGGCAAATTGCAAATTTATTAATGTAACCGTTAAAAAAGCAAAGTGCGTGCAGTTATACGTGTGTAATTTGCAATGTTTTAATATTTTTCCAAAAGCCAAGCGGCCAGAAAAAGTAATCGACAACGCACACATCCACCAACACGCACACACATGCACACACGTTGCGGTGAAATTGTGCCCACTTCAACTTTTCATAAATCATTTTGCTCCCGCTGCCATATCAGTTCTTACAAATGTGTTGTTGCTGTTATTATTATTGTTGTTATTTTTGTATACTTTGTTTTTTGTTATTATTCACGTTAACTTAATTTCACTTTGATTGTGCGTGGCGAGTGTCTGCCGGGGCGTGAACAGATGTTAATTAATTAACCGAGAAATTACACAATTTATCACAACTGATCCTTAAAAATTGATGGTCAATGTTTGCGTTTAAAGTTGCACTGTGCGTGCGTGTGCGTGAATGATCAATGACCGGAACTGCTTCAGCAATATCCCGTCGATGAACACTTTGGCGCTTTGAATGTACAAATTTACACATACAATAACGATTCAAGTGGCGTGGTGACAATCAAAAAGTAATTAAATTGTTATCTTTGTTGAAAGAAAAACAGATTGCAGCATTGAAATGAAAAATATTCAATATTGAAAAAAGCATTTCCTATTGTCGAAAATTTATATTTTGAGTTAAGTTCTTTCATAATTAAATATTTCATTGTATAATATTTATTTGATTATGTTAAGTAACACATGATGTGATGTGATGTGTTTTGTTACGTGAATAAGGTTTGCGCACGATGAAATTAGTGCATACGTTTTTAATCATACTGTTCTATTAGTTCAAATTTAAAATTTTGTTCTTATAGAAATAGTTTTGTTAAACATGTCCAAGCCCTCAGGTCGAATTTTGAGATCATTCAATAGTTTTTGCCTTCAAAATGAGCAGCGAAATAAAAGTGCGTGAAAAAATTATTAGACTGTGCAATGAAAATCCAAATTTCACTTTCAAAGCAATTGCTCGAAAAGCACAGATTTCACGAAATACCATTTTATCTGTTATTAAAGTATACAATGAACGTCTGACTATTAATAGAAAACAAAGAAGTGGCAAAAAAGGGGCTAAGTAACCCTGCTATGGGCAAGAAGGTGATAGCTCTTTTGAAAAAAATCCCAATGCTTCAGGCACAAAAGTGGCTGAAAAACTAGGATGCTCTGAAAATTTTGTTAGAAAAGTTCAGAAGAAGGAAGGGCTGAAGTTATACAAGGTCCAAAAAGTTTCAGACAGAAATTCGAAGAAGAACAGCGAGGCAAAAGAGCGAGCCAAAATATTGTACCGTGATTTCATACGGAATTTTGATTGCTGCATTATGGACGATGAAACCTAAGTACTGGGTGACTTTTCACAGCTTCCAGGTGTGGATTTTTATGTTGCAGATCATAGAGAAATGTACAGGAGCAGTATAAAACTCATAAAAAGTCGAAATTCCCCAAGAAGTTCTTGGTGTGGCAGGAAATATGTAGCTGTGGTAGAGGAAGCAGTTCATTTGTAACAACTGGACAATCAACACCGATATATATATCCAGGAGTATCTGCAAGAAAACTTTTGCTATTCACAAAGCAGCACGCAGTTTCTACTTTCTTTTGGCCCGATTTGGCTGCGTTCCATACAGTAAAGCAGCAGTTAAGTGATACTAAAATAATAATGTAACACTTGTACCCAGATATGCGAATCCACTTAACTGCCAAGAGCTCAGACCAATAGAAAGATATTGAGCTCTGGTTAAAAGGACCATAAAAGGCACAAAACAGGTTGCTGACCCTATTACAAGTTTTTCCAAAAAGTAGCTGTCATCAAGTAAAAAAATGTCTGAAAACCCTATAAAAAGCTTAATGCGAGGCATTTCGGAAAAATCGAAATTTTTATCAAAACTTAATTTAAAAAAATTGTGTGTTGATGAATCAAAAAACAACAAAAACAACAAACAAAACAAAAAACAATTTCTGTTAATATAACGTTGTTTTCATTTTAATATGTTAACTAGTTCAGAAGTAATTTGAATTTATTTGTGCACTAATTTCATCGTGCGCAAACCTTATGTTAAATGATGTGATGTGAAGAGATATGATGTGGTGTGATATGATGTGATGTGATGTGATGTGATGTGATGTCATGTGATGTCATGTCATGTCATGTCATGTGATGTCATGTCATGTCATGTCATGTAATGTAATGATGTGATGTGATGTGATGTGATTTGTTGAATGTGATGTGATGTCATGTCATGTCATGTCATGTCATGTCATGTCACGGCATGTCATGTCATTTCATGTCACGGCATGTCATGTCATGTAATGTAATGATGTGATGTGATGTGATGTGATTTAATGCTTTATGACGTTGTGATCTGATGTGACGTTATGTGATGTTATGTGTTGCTAACTGACGTTAAGTGACGATGTTTAGTAATGTGATATGATGTGATGTGATCTGATGTGATCTGATGTGATTTGATGTGATGTTTTGTGTTGCTAAGTGATGTTAAGTTAAAATATTAAGTGATGTGATGTGCTGTTTTGTGTTGCTAAGTGATGTTAAAATAAAATATTAAGTAATGTGATATGATGAGTTGTGTTGTGTTGTGTTGTGTTGTGTTGTGTTGTGTTGTGTTGTGTTGTGTTGTGTTGTGTTGTGTTGTGCCGTGATGTGTTGTGTTGTTAAGTCTTGTTAATTGAAGATGTTAACTGATGTGGTGTAATGTGATGTGGTGTGATGGGTTGCTAAGTAATGTTAAGTGAAGATGTTAAGTTTTGTGATGTAATGTAAAGATATGTGATGTGGTGAAAGTGATGTAATGCAATGTGAAGCGATGTGGTGAAAGTGATGTGATTTGATTTAATCTGATTTTATTTGATGTGCTGTCTTGCAGCGTAATTTGAAATTGCTATGAGAATCAGTGTTGCTAAAAACTTTCTAAAGTTATAATTACTTGCTGACCAACGAAAGTTCAAATAGCTAAAATTAATGGAAGCCTCACTGGTTATACTTATCACGCACAGCTGGCTATCAATAATCAGAAGGTATAGCAAAGAAAACTGATGTTTTTGGGTTATAAAATTCGATTTATACTTAAACGTACTGAATATGGCTCTTACCAGACTCCAGCCAAATTTAAAGTACAGGTGTCCCTCGTATAACGCGGTACTTCTACAACGCGTTTTCGATATAACGCGATTTAAAAAAAAACCGTTTTTTTCATTATGTTTTTTAATTTTTTAAATAATGTATGAATTTTGATTTTGAGTTGGAATGTACATACATCTTTAATTTAGTACCTATTTTATTTTGGAAAAAGCTTATTGGAACACCCTAAAATTTATATGAAAGTTAAGTCTTCTATAACGCGAATCACATAACGCGGAATTTTCCTGGAACGTAACCACCGCGTTATACGAGGGACACCTGTATTGACTGAAACATTTAAAATTTAAAAAAATAAATAAAAATAAAAAATTAAATACAAATTAAACACAAATACAAATAAATATAAAAATACAAATAAAAATTAAAATAAACAATTAAAATTAAATTTAAAATAAAAATAAACATTCCAATTCAAATTAAAATTAAAATTAAAATTAAAATTAAAATTAAATTAAAATTAAAATTAAAATTAAAATTAAAATTAAAATTAAAATTAAAATTAAAATTAAAATTAAAATTAAAATTAAAATTAAAATGTAAATTAAAATTAAAATTAAAATTAAAATTAAAATTAAAATTAAAATTAAAATTAAAATTAAAATTAAAATTAAAATTAAAATTAAAATTAAAATTAAAATTAAAATTAAAATTAAAATTAAAATTAAAATTAAAATTAAAATTAAAATTAAAATTAAAATTGTTGTTGTGTTGTGTTGTGTTGTGTTGTGCCGTGATGTGTTGTGTTGTTAAGTCTTGTTAATTGAAGATGTTAACTGATGTGGTGTAATGTGATGTGGTGTGATGGGTTGCTAAGTAATGTTAAGTGAAGATGTTAAGTTTTGTGATGTAATGTAAAGATATGTGATGTGGTGAAAGTGATGTAATGCAATGTGAAGCGATGTGGTGAAAGTGATGTGATTTGATTTGATCTGATTTTATTTGATGTGCTGTCTTGCAGCGTAATTTGAAATTGCTATGAGAATCAGTGTTGCTAAAAACTTTCTAAAGTTATAATTACTTGCTGACCAACGAAAGTTCAAATAGCTAAAATTAATGGAAGCCTCACTGGTTATACTTATCACGCACAGCTGGCTATCAATAATCAGAAGGTATAGCAAAGAAAACTGATGTTTTTGGGTTATAAAATTCGATTTATACTTAAACGTACTGAATATGGCTCTTACCAGACTCCAGCCAAATTTAAAGTACAGGTGTCCCTCGTATAACGCGGTACTTCTACAACGCGTTTTCGATATAACGCGATTTAAAAAAAAACCGTTTTTTTCATTATGTTTTTTAATTTTTTAAATAATGTATGAATTTTGATTTTGAGTTGGAATGTACATACATCTTTAATTTAGTACCTATTTTATTTTGGAAAAAGCTTATTGGAACACCCTAAAATTTATATGAAAGTTAAGTCTTCTATAACGCGAATCACATAACGCGGAATTTTCCTGGAACGTAACCACCGCGTTATACGAGGGACACCTGTATTGACTGAAACATTTAAAATTTAAAAAAATAAATAAAAATAAAAAATTAAATACAAATTAAACACAAATACAAATAAATATAAAAATACAAATAAAAATTAAAATAAACAATTAAAATTAAAATTAAAATAAAAATAAACATTCCAATTCAAATTAAAATTAAAATTAAAATTAAAATTAAAATTAAAATTAAAATTAAAATTAAATTAAAATTAAAATTAAAATTAAAATTAAAATTAAAATTAAAATTAAAATTAAAATTAAAATTAAAATTAAAATTAAAATTAAAATTAAAATTAAAATTAAAATTAAAATTAAAATTAAAATTAAAATTAAAATTAAAATTAAAATTAAAATTAAAATTAAAATTAAAATTAAAATTAAAATTAAAATTAAAATTAAAATTAAAATTAAAATTAAAATTAAAATTAAAATTAAAATTAAAATTAAAATTAAAATTAAAATTAAAATTAAAATTAAAATTAAAATTAAAATTAAAATTAAAATTAAAATTAAAATTAAAATTAAAATTAAAATTAAAATTAAAATTAAAATTAAAATTAAAATTAAAATTAAAATTAAAATTAAAATTAAAATTAAAATTAAAATTAAAATTAAAATTAAAATTAAAATTAAAATTAAAATTAAAATTAACATTAAAATTAAAACTAAAACTAAAACTAAAACTTAAACTAAAATTAAAACTAAAACTAAAATTAAAATTACGATAAAGATAAAGAAAAAATATTTAAAAAAAGAATAAAAAATAAAAATAAAGATAAAGATAAAAAATTCAAAATAAAAAAAATAAAATCAACATAATAATTACATTTAAATAACACAAAACTACTCAAATACATACATGTTAGAAATAAACTGAAAACTGTAGTAAAAGTTTTCAAAATGTTTAAAATATATTTCACCACAATATATTTGAACGAAATTACATTTTCAAAGGAATCAAAGATTTTACTAATATACCAAATAAAGCTGGTCATCTAAATTCTCAGCGAACGCTGCATACAATCATTCTGGCCCAATGTACATACAATAACAGTTAGTAATACCACTGATATCAGATAACACTCACCAAAATCCTCTCAACTCAACTCCTGCTCAAACTCCCCTTTAACATGTCAATCCATTTCATTTATTGACTTGAAACATGAAAATTAAAACATTTTACTTCAATTTAAAACATTTATTCAATTCCAGCGAACCGTTTACGAATTTGTAAACAATAATGCCACCCACCAGTTGCGACCGCAACAATTCAAAGTTAATTATAGTTGCTTAAAATCGCATTTGCCGCAACTCAATTGCCTCCACGGCATACGGCATGAGGCTAAATACGAAACGAGGCAGTTAATAAGCGCCAGCAGATGGTGCGACGTGTGGCGCGTGGCGTGAGTGCGCACGTGACGCTGTCACGCAAACACGAATGCCAACAGCGGCAACATTACCAGCAACACCAACGCATAAGCAGCAGCTAAATAAATGCTTCAACTGCACGCTTCGTTACAAATTTAACAAGGACGAATGTATGTGTTCGTGTGAGTGTGGGTGTGTGGGTGTTGGCGTGGCATGTGCTCCTTCAACTTAATTATACACTCAACACTTTTCACTATCAATTAACGTTGCGGTGTTTGGTAAATTCATAATTTCATTTGCATATTTTTCAGAGGTAAACGCCCTCATTTACATTTACAGGCACACAAACACACATTTGCATGTGTGCGTGTGAGTGTATAAAATGTAGTTCGTTATGGCGCAAAATGTAGGCATTAGAGCGCGAATAACTATTATTTGTATCGGCAGCAACAAAGCGCATTGCACACATGTTATGCACAAAATGTTGCCTACATTTGGGCGCATTGAATTAAATTTAAATAACACCAAAACTGCTGATGTTCAAGCACTGCATTGGCGTCTAAAATGCATTGCATGCGCTCTATGCACCGCCAGCAGCTGCAAAATTCTGTGCGCTCCTCTCAGCCGCCATTCCCGCACCACTACGCCTTCAGGTCATGCAACTACACACTAAATATGCAGGAAATAATGCAGCATATACCTTATAATCACGCTGTGATTTGTGTGCACACAACCAAACGCATCCCGCTGCGTTGTGGCCAATTTTGGTTGGCGAACGATACAAATTAGTTGGCGGTCATTTGTGGGCTATTTGTAATTGCACAGAATACGCGCGCACATTCAATCAATTCAAATTCGCATACATTACGCCCGCACAGATGTTCAAACATTTCCAATCTGCGGAAATATTTTGAATTGTAATTTCATTTCCACTACAACAACTTTGACTGCATCAATAGTGCGCAACGAAATGCGTTTTGCCATTGGCGCCAAATTTCGGTTACCATTGACCGAAATTGAATCGCTGCTAAGCATCGAAACTTTGCCTTTCGCTTGACTTCGGTCTCACTCACTTTTTAGTGTGCGACGATTGGTGCCAGACACGCTGTGTCAACTTTGTTACAGTTGCCCATAGACAAATACACATGCACACACACATACATATGAATTTGCATTCAACATTGCCGGCAAGTTAGTTGTCGCAAGTCGATGGACAAATTGCACAAAACTACCATGTAAAATGTGTAAATTGACAAGCATTATTGACATTTTTCTAATGGCTGCGTACGGTTTCTGCTTCTTTTAACTTTTTACTCTCCTTGCTGCCGCTGTTCCCCGATCCATAGAACTCACATGACAACACACATTGCAAAGTTTTAGTTTCGGTTATAGTTTTACTTTGGTTGCTTTTTAGTGTAGCTTTCACTTTTCTTGGGTCTTTTCAGTTGTCAGTGATGAAGTGCTTAAATGTTAAAGTTGTTTTTGAGAGACGAAAGGAAACTTTTTGCTCAAACCAACATACTTGTACGCACACCATAAGTATGCGCGCTTTTTCAGCAGCTCTTTGTTTGTGTAAAACAGTGTTTTCAAATTTTTCCATAGTGAAAGACAACAAGTTTTTTCAATATTGTCAAAACTACTCACACAACAATAAAAATTCGCAAGATGTTTTTCCAGTTGTTTAGATAGTCAGCCGAAATCAATGTTGTATCATAGTTTTGCATAAAACCTGGCTTTAGCTAACAAAAGACTAACAAGTTGAAACCAACTTTAGTCAAGTTACCATAGTCAGTTCAGAAAATGCTCTCAAGTAAGCAGTAATAAGCAGTAATGACTTTGTAAAACGGGAAAGCGATTTTTGGAAGTTTGCAAATATCCATTTTTCCTATAATTTAATACTTTGGAAGAAACGTTATACTTCATTTCCTGTATAAACAACTCTGAAGCCTACGTTCGATTAATAGTGAAATGCAGATGGCGAAATAAAATTTTAAGAAAACTTCAGCTGTGTCTGAGAGTACAGATGGGTAGAAAACCTTTTCTATCCCAACGACAAGTTAAAAAGTCATCAAGTCAATTTTAAACGATAAAAAATAGAGGGTCGTATTGATCGTAATTTTCCACACTTGTAACTCTGCAACTGTAAAAGCTTAAAGCCTGAAATAAGACACATCTGTTAGTAAAAATCTTCAGCTCTCTAAAAAAGAAGTCTTCGCTATCCCAATGAAAAATTTAAAAGTTCAGCAGATATACTTTAAAGGTCTTTAACTCTTAAGCAGATAGAGAGTTTAAACTTGGACATTTGACTAAAACTTTCAAACGCTGCAACTTCTAAATAACAAATGCTAAAGGCCTAAAGTATTGTGTTTTTGATAATACAAATCTTCATACCACGCTGAGATTGGCCGCATTTTATAATAGAAATCTTCAGCTTTCCAAGATGGATCAAAGTCTTCACTATCCCAACGGACAGTTAAAATGCTAATAGATCGACTTTAACGCTTGTATCTCCATAACGATAAGAAGGTTAAAAACTTGACAAATTAGATCAGCACTTCGATCGTAGTTCGTTTGTTTATGAATGAATGAACAAGAAGGATTTATTCATTCAAAGAAAATTTGAAAAAGTCAATAGGTGAACTTTAGATGCTTGCAACTTCTGAACAAGAAGTGATGGAGCGTTAAAAATTGGAACATTTAATTGTAACATTCCTAGTCCGAAACTTTTAAACTACAGAAGCTGAAATATGGCGAGTTTGATAGTAGAAGTTTTCAACTTTCTAAAATGTGACGAAAGTCCTCGCTATGCCTAAAAAGCATTCCTCGCTATATCCCTCGCTATATCTAAAAGCACTAACTCCTAACCGAGAAGAAATACTTGAAACTTTTGAGCGTAGTTCTTTATAACTGAAATATGGGCAAATATGAGCCTCGAAACTCAACGCCATTCCTGCAAGAAATTTATGAAGTCGGTAGATTTACTTTAACACTAGAATGCCCAAAGTAATCATATTGACTACATTGAGGTCTTTTATTGTAAATAACTTGTATTGCATCGCTTTCTAAAAAAATATCTTTCGTGACTTTTACTAATTTTTAAAGCTAAATGGAATAAATAAATTAAAAATATTGTAAAAAAATTACCCCAATTTTGCAACATTTACCTTAAATGCCCAAAAGGAGTCATTTTCGCTACCTGTATAAAATTTTTAGTATTTCTTACTGATAAATAGACAAATATAATTGCGAAATATGAAAATTTCAAATAATTGCAAATATTAAAAAAAAATATCATAGTAGGCTGTGACAATTCCCAAGTTTTTCAATCAAAAATTCACTCACAAAATTCATTCACAAATTCCAAGTTCCAAATTTCATTCCATTTTATCCCATTTATGTGTAAAGTACGCCATTATATTTAAATGAATTGACTTTGTAAACCATAAAAAACTAAAAATTAAATACTTACTTTATTGTAATCTCATGTGCATTTATTCATATTTGCTACTTAAAAACCAATAAAATTTAAAAAAGTTAGTAAACAATATTGTAGTCAAAATGACTACATATGGGCATTTTAGGTTGGTCAGATTGTCGAGCATTCCAGTGGTAAGCGTATGTAACATCTAAACGAGTAGCAGGAGGTAATACCTGAACCAGTACTAGCTTGCAGAAGAGAATATCAAGCACCTAAGGCCCCGTAAGTTACTAAACTTTATTAGTTCGGTCTGTCTATGGGAAGATCTCTAAAAACTTGTGGGGGGCACCATAGATCATTTCTGGTTCCAATGCGATCAATCTCATTAAATCTAATCTAATCTAGAAAAGATAAATGGTTACATCTTGGCACATTTAACCATCACTTGAAACGCCTGCAACTTTGAATTATACTTGAAAGATAGGTATTTGAAAGGTACAACCTTTTCAGATTTCTAGTGGAAATTTTATGACATTTGGTTGACCCCAAGCGGAGTTATTACCACTGAAGTGAGAGTAAATTTTTGTCATTGGTACTAAAATTAACATAAAAAAAACCTAAAGTTTTGTTTTAAACTTGGTGAAACTTTTACTTAAACATTTCAATTAATAAAATAAATGTATGGTGATGATTGTTTATTTCCTGGCAGAGTTCATGAGTGATATATGCGATTTAAAAAAGGAAGGGGAGAACATTAATTATGAGTGAAATCCGTAATCACCACAGATTCGATTAAAACTAAGAAGAAATCAGCCAAAATCTTCTTCAATTAATCTTCTTCATTTTTGAAATTGGATTTCAGAATCTCAATAACATCAATTTATGGCATTTTAAGTGAATATTTGGCTAACGAAAAGTGTGTGCACAGTTTGTTCTGCACAAGTTGACTGACGCCACCTCATTGATAGACAGTTGTGACTAATTTTTTTTACTATAAATCAACTCGTTGTACTGTATCATTATTATTATTATTATATTAAAAAAAAAAAATTGCCAATGAAAGAAAAAAGTTTTGAGAACGTCGAAGCCATTCACAAAGCATGTATTGACATCCTGAAGGACATCCTGGCTGATGGCATTCATTCCACATACTTTCAGGCAATGAAACTCGCTGTATTGATTACGGAAAGAGACTATTTGGAACAAAATAAATCGATAAAATGTTAAAAAGTTCTGTTTATTTTGAAACGCACTTCGTATAAAAACTTGAAGCCAAAAACACGTGTGATAGTAGAAGTATTTTGCTTTTCAAAATAAAAGCTTTCCAAATTCCTCGCTATCCTAACGAAAGTCAGTAGATAAATTTTAAAGAATTTCAATTTGGCGCTTCTTGTTGTAAGTTTCAAAGCCTGTAACTTCTAAACTGAGAACTGAGATATGGTGCATTTAATAGTAGAGGTCTTCATATTTCCAAAATGGTTCCTCGTTTTCCAAACAGAAAGCCGAGAAAATTAGGAGAGTCAGTAGAAACACTTCAAACGCCTGTAACTTTGTACTAAAAGGCTACAAAAGTCATAAATTAAACTAAAAATACGAATAATAAAAATAAAAATATAATAATATATAAATAAAAATACTAAAATTCATTAGTTTTACAAAAATATTCGAAAGTTAATTTGTGATAGTAAAGTTTGATTGTATGTGTAAAGATGTGATACGACACACAGACACTCACAATAAAAACACTTCCTTCCAAAAATGCCAATGAAATCATTCATAAAAATTTAATTCACAAAACAATAACCGAACACACCAAAAAAACTAACCGACTTTGGTGACGGCAATAACAACACGCACAAGAAAAAATTAAGCAAAAATTACATGGAAAAAGTGAAATGAAATACTAAACAAAAAAATTTGCACTATTTAAAGAAATAAATTAATGAAAAATCGGTCAGTGGACACATTCGCACATAGCAACAAGTCTCATAAAAGCCGCCAGAGCGCATTTCCATTTGCCAGCGAAGCATTTTTTGCTACAAATTGTTTTTATTTGAATTTTTTTAATTTATTTAATTTTTTTTTTTTGCCGAAGTGAAACCGAGGCAAAATTGGTGAAATTGCTTGCAGACAAAAACACAAAATACGTGCGTCGAAATTTGTACGGCGTACACGCCTCCACGCCTCGGTTGCGCCATTAGGGCGTAACAAGTTGTTGCATGCGTAATTTATCAGCATGATTGTGCGTATTTATGCAACAACAGCAACAACAACAACAACATCAACTAACAGCGGCTGCAATTGCAGCCACAACAATAGTCTGGCTGCAAGCTGAAACAACACAAACAACAATCAGAGCGTGAATGCGACAAGAAATTGAAAAAGTTGAAAAATCGCAAGTAGCTGAATTTGGTGCAAAGGTAAAATAATATGATTTTCGAAAATGTTTTTGTTGTTTTAAATAAAGTGAAATATTTATGTGACAGTTGGCGGTTTGCGTGCTCATGCATTTTTTCATACATACATACATACATACAAAGGTATGAAAATGGAAACGAATAATGCAAAAAACGTAATGGCAGCGGCTGCAATAACAACAATAAACATAACAATACCGAAAAACCAAGAGCGGGCTATAAAATCGCCATCAGTCTTTATTGAATTTTTGAGTAAATTGAAACAAAAGTAGTAAAAATAATTTTTTCTTCAATAAATATTAAAAACAAAAATATTTAAAGTGAAAAATGTGTGTTAAAATGATGTCTTCAATGCAGTACAGTAGTGAAAATACAGTGAAGATTTTGTACTGAATGCATTTAAAGGCACAACAAGGAAGTTTGAAGTTCAATTGCACCGTTGATTTCAGAGTTGAATGCTGAAGTTCACATCTATGAACACAAACATCGGCAGGAGTCTGTTCCAGAGTAGAGATTTTTTTCAAGTTAAAGGTAACCAAAAGACTTTAACAATCTCAATACTATTGAATAATTTTTGCAATAAGATTGATTTTCTTTTTTAAAGTGAACTCAATAAAAATTTGAAAAATTTATTAAAAATTAAACGCAACTAAACGAAATGTTTCAAAAATCTATATGAAGTCTATATAAACCTAAAGCCATATGTCCATCAATTTATTTCAAAATTTTGTATGCTTTAACATTTTATGAGCCATGTTGTTGAGTTCAATATTTTTCATTATATTTTCATATTTTGACTAAATTTTGTATGCTTACAATTTGCTTTAAATTTTGTCTGCTTAGTTTATGCTTCAAATTTGTATTTTGCCTTTTGCTATGCAATGCTTTCGTGGCCACAGCTACCGCGGCGCGCCATTCAAGCCGTCACATTTATGAGCCACACACATTCCAACGGCGCCGAGGCCGCAAAGTAGAAGCTGCCGCTACTATTGTTTGTGTTTTCGGCACTCTTATGCCTCCCATACTCCCATTCAGTTTACTTTGCTGTGGTTCTCTAGCTGGCGCGACAAAACCACAACAAATGCAAAAACTTTCTCTCGCTCCAAACTTGCAGAAAAAAACCGCCAAACAATTTCGCGCCAAAGATGATGAAAATGTTGACTGGCTGTTGTTTTCAATGTGTTAACGCAACAAAAACAAAAATCATTTCGGCCGAGGTGAGCATTTGTAAACTTTAAAGTAAATACAAACACCATAAAAGCCACTCAACGTGGCGTATGAGTGATAGGCAATCGACTAAGTTTGCCACGCCGACAAATTTAAAGCAGAAAGTTTTCGCTGTCAAAAAGAAAAGTATATCTTTATGCTGCTGCCGTCTGACAGCGAAAATTTTGGCGCCTCAAATAGAAATTAATGAACCGTTGATAAGGTGCAGCAATTTCGACGAAAAGCATTCAAAAGTCACAATTTGCAAGAATGGAATTGTGTGAAAATTGAATTAATTTGCATAAATGTATAAACTGTGGACACTCAACTTTAATAATGCACAAAGTATAATTTGTACTTGCCAAAGCGAAACCAAATACCAACTAGTCCATGCACAATCTTTAACTTAAAATAGTTTCTAATAATGCATTGGCATTCGATTCTCATTGATTAGTCAAGTAATTGCACAGAATTGCCAAAGTGCACAGTGATTCGACTCCATACAACCGCGGGACAAAATTAGAAGAAGTAGTCCATTCTTCATAAAATTTGGTATACTAGTTAATCATGGTCTGCTGAATTGAAATCTCAATTTTGCTTTTCTTAAACTTTTGTAGTTTGGCAATGTCTGAGACTTAAATTTGCAATTTTGGTCATTTTTGGTGAGGTATAGCAACGAGTGTGTTGGCTAGATTTTTCAGATTTTACATTTAATCGGTAACGTCAACATTGATAATTACAAAGAGTAACAGAAATTGTCTTAGGACCCTTCAGTTTTGCAATAAAAACGATAATAAAAGACGTATGTTTTGTTTTTTTGCAGTTTTCTCAATTTTTCATGCTGATTGCATACTTTTAGGGATACAAAAAAATTTATTTGTTTAGACCACTTTTCAAATTGAATTATTTTCTGAAATCGCAAGATATCGGAGCATGTATTTACATTATCCGACAAAGAAAGAATGCTTCTTAAAATTTAAAAAAATCCAGGAACATAATTTAACATACTTTTTAGATATTTTCCTCTAAGTTTTGTCAGTTTTCAGATTTTTAAATTAGAAAAATATTTTAAATTAAAAGTGAAGTAAAAGCCTCAGCTTTGCAAATTTTGAGAAAACATTAAATGCGAAAATGACCACATCATTTCTTAATCTATATTGAAAGTTTTAGTACTTTTTTGTTAACCTTGTATTTTGTAAAATTTGTTTACTCAATAGATTAAAAAACAGAAAATATGTGTCTAAATTTTTTTGTGAAAAAAGTTTCAACTTTGAGCCACTTTTGCACAGACACTAATTAATTTTTTACACAGATTTTTTGGGGTTTTCTTAGTTGGAGTTTTACCTTTCACATGACATCAACATCGTTAAATTCTGAGACTATAAATTTTTTGAATTTTGTCTATGGAACGAATCACTGTGAAGTGTCTTAAACAAAAATATCAAATATCATTTGTATGCATTATGCGCTGCTGGTAATTATTAAACGTAAGCAGTTACAAGGACTTTTATGTGGCTATTTGTTCTTCATTGTTGTGAAAATACGAATGCGTTCGCTCTCAATATTGAATTTGCAAAACATTCAATACCTCAAATCCATATAGACACACACACACACACACACACATACAAACGCAAACGACCATCTGAAGCTCATTTTAAATGCCAACCAACCACAAAAAACCAATGACAGCCCACAATGCAACAGCTGTCAACATCAGTCGGTGAACGTTGTATATGTATTCGTGTGTGCCTGTGTGTATGTCATATTGGCTTGTTTCAATTTGTTGTTACACCTTTGCACTAGTTTTGTCTTTTAACATTTCTGGCAGAAATTTGCTTTTTGTTTTGTTTTTCTAACGTTTATGCTTCTCATTTGTTTTGCATGTTGTTTTCCCATTTTTGTTTTTTTTATGCTGTCAATTTATTTTTGTTTAAGCACCTTGCTAATTGCTTGCTCGGTCATTGACGGCAAATTTCCTGTTTCCCTCGACAGTGCCACCTTTGCCGAACAAAGACCCACACGCTGCAGGTTGCCAATTGTTGAAAAACGCAAACAAAAGCGCCAACGCTCAATGTGGCACAAATCGACCTATGGACGACGCGGTCGGGGCGAAGCCACAGGCACAACCGCAGAATGGTACAACCGCCTGTCGGCTCAAACAATTTGGCACCAATTGTCACGTGCTTGGCTTTGTGGCTATAGCTATAAGTGTGTGTGTGAGTGTAAATGTGTGTGTAGACTAGTGTCCGACCGAATATTCGGTTTCGGTTTCGGTTTCGGCCCAAATCAGTGGTTTCGGTTTCGGTTTCAGTTTCGGCCAAAAAATGGCCGAATAGCCGAAACCGAAACTTTCTAGAATATTTTTTACATTTTATTGTGTAGCAGATATATAGTGAAAGGAGGAATAATTTAGATGCCACCAATGTAAATAAACTTCTTTTTTTAGCATATAATTTTAAATTATTTAATTTTGAATATTAGCGAGTAAGGTACGAAAGGGTGATTTTTTCATGTTTACGTTTTTAAAAAATGAATAAATTGTTTTTTTTAATAAGTATTTATTTATTTATGCTATGTTTGTTTGTTTGTTCTTTATTTACTTAATGTAAAATTCGTTTGTTGAAAAAAGTGCTTGATATGGTGATTTTTATTTCAACTAGAAAGTTTCGGTTTCGGTTTCGGCCGAATATTAAAAAAAAACCGAATATTCGGTTTCGGTTTCGGTTTCGGCCCAAAAAAGTGGTTTCGGTCGGACACTAGTGTAGACCCAAACTTATTCACAGCGGCGTGTAAGCGTTAATTGTTGAACTGTAGCACAAAAGTCGAAAAGCCCAAAAAATGAGGCATCAATTGACATTTCATTGACACCTGTTGGTGCCGGCTGCCTTCACATTCTATTAATCGCACAAGTGGTTGTGTACTGCTAGGAGTGGGACCTGATTTGGTACTTGACGACACTTCTAATTTTGTGCGTGCGTACAATTGACAGGAAATTGTGAGCAAAAACTTTGCACAAATAAACCTAAAAAGCGTGAGAAAAAAATTATAGAAATGAAATTCTTTTGAGACTTGGAAAGTGAGTTAGAGACAATTAAAACAAATAATTTCACGTGAAAAGATCAATGCCCAAAAGAGTCAAAATGATTTCACTGAAGTGTTTCTAAAAGAAAATTTTGTAAGATTTTGATTATTTCTTCAAGCCAAATTAAATTAAAAAAAAATTCAAAATTCTATTCATATTTCAAAACATGATATTCCAGGTTCGATTCATGTCCCCTAAAAGTATACAAATGCGGCAAATGTCCGTTAAGTTTTATCGTGTTGCTAAGGGGCCCTCAGTCAGAGCGAACTGTATGATCATCACAATTTTTAAAAACTGCTTCAGTTGAAACACAGCAACATTTTTTTAAATATTGATCAGCTATTCTTTTTGTGTGCTATTTTTACCAATACTGTTCTCGATCTTAGTTAAGTTTCATGTGCATGGCTTTAAAAATATGGGCAATGAACAGCAACGAACTTCGGCAAAGAAAATTACTTTTGGTAGCAGAAAAATTGATGACATTAAAAGTATTAGCAAATATCAACAACAATTTCAGGGTTGAGAATAAAGCTAGATGTAGCAGAAAATCGGGAATGAACAATAAAAAATATTTAGAAAGATATAAAAGCTTACAACAGGGGTTCAACGTGTTGCATGTTGTTGTCGCTAAAGTTCAAATATTCAAAAAAACAAAAGACACGGTTTCAGCCGCAACTTAGTTCCGTTTAATGTGGCAAAAACAGGCTAAATCTTTCAACGATAAAGATTCCCAAGTACTGATGAAGGCCATGAAATCCAAAGAACAAGTATTTTATTTTGAAAAAAGTCTACTAATTTTGGTAAATTTTTAGCTTAAATATAAATTAAACAACATTCTGAAAAAGTTTCAATAAAATTTTTTGCTTTTGAGTTAATATTTTTATTACTTAATTCCTGCAAGATTTGTGGTAAATTTTTAGCTTAAATATAAATTAAAAAACATTCTGAAAAAGTTTCAATAAGATTTTTCGTCCTCGAGTTAAATTGTTTGTTACTTAATTCCTGCCAGATTTTTGGTTAATTTTTAGCTTAAATATAAATTAAACAACATTCTGAAAAAGTTCCAATCAGTATTTTCGCACTCAAGTTAATTGTTTTGTTACTTAATTCCTGCCAGATTTTTGGTAAATTTTTAGCTTAAACAAAAATTAAACAACATTCTGAAAAAGTTTCCATAAGAATTTTCGCCTTTGAGTTAATTTTTTTTATTACTTAATTCCTGCCAGATTTTTGGTATATTTTTAGCTTAAATATAAATTAAACAACATTCTGAAAAAGTTTCCATAATAATTTTCGCCCTTGAGTTAATTTTTTTATTACCTAATTTATGCCAGATTTTTGGTAAATTTTTAGCTTAAATATAAATTAAACAACATTCTGAAAAAGTTCCAATAAGTATTTTCGCACTCAAGTTAATTGTTTTGTTACCTAATTCCTGCCAAATTTTTGTAAATTTTTAGCTTAAATATAAATTAAACAACATTCTGAAAAAGTTTCCATAAGAATATTCGCCCTTGAGTTAATTTTTTATTACCTAATTTCTGCCAGATTTTTGGTAAATTTTTAGTTTAAATATAAATTAAACAACATTCTGAAAAAGTTTCAATAAGTATTTTCGCACTCAAGTTAAATTGTTTGTGACTTAATTCCACACTTCCTTCTGGTATTACAAACGCATGGAGTAGTAGAAAATATGCAACACTTTTTTGCAGAATTTATGAAGTCTGTTCAAAAAGGTTGACATGTGATTTTTCTCGAAAAATATTTACTTCAATATTAATCCATACCTCTTTTATGCCTTTCAAATTAATCGCCTTGCGAATTAATACACTTGTGCCAGCGCTTTTTCCAATCCTCGAAGCACTTCTGTTAAGTACTTTTCCAGCCATGTGGTGTTTGTCCTTTCATGCGTCTTTTTTAAATTTCAAATCGAAAATCAAATGAATGTAGTCCGTGAAATTTTAAAAGTTACCTTTTTTAACAGATCTCTTATAAGGTTAGGGTAGGTTGAAATGACTGTCTGAGCACGAGATTTTACCGCAAGACACACTGGGGCCCCAAATTCACAAATTGGGCGCCCATTGTGATACCACAAACGTAAGAGTGATGTGTCTATACTTTATTCGAAAATCAGATTAAAATTCAAATGCATTGGTTCACCTCAATGTGGGTAAAATAAATGTATATAACTTCAAATTGAACACTTATATAATATTTTTTTAATTTTTATAAAAAATTTTTTTTTTTAGGATTAAGCAAGTTTGATTGAGTTTGATTCGTGAATGATTTCTGATGGCTAATTTGAGTTCATCTAAATCGTCAAAGAAGGATAAACTTAGACATTTCCATGGTTGCATAAATTCACTGGAAATGTTTGTTGTGAACCAGATTAATCTTAAGTTTAGTTAGGTTGAAGTGTCATCCTTGTCCTTAAAAAGCTCACTTAAGCCTTTAAACGCAGTGGAAAACCAAATGGATTCCAATATAAACCTCAAGATTTCTCTTATGCGACATTTGGAATGCAGTTTGTGTAGAAAGAAGAGTCTATGATTTGTTGCTTTTTCTATCCAGAAAGGAACCTTTTCAAATTGGTTTCTGCTTCTACTTCGAAAGCATCAATCGTATTTAATAGGAAAATCCTTATTTGTCTCTCCTCGTTGGTGCACTTTTTCGCTTTCTTTTGCCTTTAAAAAATTGATTTACAACTAACCTGAATTTATTTGTGCGAAATCTTTAAATCCACTCGCGCCATTTCGGTCACTTGAAATGCAACAAAACTGATTTTTGTTTTCTTGTTTTTGCAATCCGCTCCGGGCCAGTGTTGTCCTTGCGTATTAAACACTTGTTTGCTTGCTTGCTTTTCACACTTTTCATTTTCCCTTCTGGTATTATCGGACTTCTGTTTTGTGTGCCACAGTCGGCATCGGTTGTGCTTGGCTCAGTTAATTTTTGCCGCGCATCTGCTGGCTGCCCAGTTGTGCCATTCATTCATTTCGTTTCATTCTTGTCCGTTTTGGTTTTTTTGTGTATTTTGATGATGTCTACATATTATTTTTCATTTTTAACCCCTCTGTTACCCTAGGAAAAACTCGCACATTTGACCCTCGGGTCATAAAATGACCCCGATTTATTTCTTTGTATTTTGTTCAAAAAATTTAACACAATGTGATTTTAACAATTAGTTATTACTTTTATTATTGAAAAGCGACTATTTGGCCTTACTGGAGTCAAATATGTTCAACATGGGGACCATGTCCAGGTTCTTGATATTCTTCTCGGGCACTTTAATTCTTGCGATTTCTTCAGAAGTTAAAACTATATTGGAACTAATTTTTGAACAATTATACTATATATAACAGATAATAATCATTAACTGTTAATCGCCCAAAAATAAATGATTTCGCAAGAAATCCTGTTCCCGTGACTCACAAAAAATTACTCAGTTTAGAGGTTTAATTTATAAAAGTATGCCAAAATTTTTAAGTTATACTAGATATTGACACCAATGAACCAATACAAATTATAATATATATTAATTAACATTATTCGATTTCCCGAAGAAGAAAATGAATATATTCGGCTGACCCGGATTGCGCCCCATCGTTTCCTTTCACTGAGTATCTTCTTCTTTAGTGAATGTACTTCTGAGGATAACTCACACGATTATATTATTGGCTTCCTTTCTTTTCACAAAATTAAAGCCCAGGAAGTAACTTTTCCAATTCTTTATAGAATAAACGGCGTTACGTTATCATTCCAGGGATGAATTTCACATCACAAATGCAATGATGCCGCAAGGAATAATAGAGTTGCGAACTGCAGCCACGAGTAAATTGTGTGTTTGTCGCAGACACGAATATGTTCCAGAAATTTGATTTAGCTTGTTCACACTCCTTTTGGAATTTTTTAGAAATTTATTACTTGCTAGAAATCGTACTAGTTATACATATGTACTATTTATATTGAAAGCTTCAATCAAGATTTCATACCAGCAAACATAAAGTTTTCGTACTATTGGGTTTCGATCCCTTGAAACTTAAAAGCTCTTGTAGTGCTCATTGAGATGTGTGGGCGAAGCTACGTCCTTTATTAAATGCCCTTTTCTCCTTCCTCCCTTTTCCCCTGTCGAAAAACATGACCCAATAGTAAGTTCGATTTCAGTGTCATTGATGTGCGACTTATAGTTCCGAAGTTATGTTCAAAATTTGGATCGTTAAAAGAGTGCCACGCTCATTTTTAAACGCCCATGAAATATTTTCAGTGGAACAATATGTCTACATTGGGACATTGCATGAAATTGCAATGTTGTATGACTTATAATTTCGATGTTACTCCATAGTAGAAAGGGTTGTATAGCTAGCGCCACGCCCTTTTACCAGCACAAAACTAAACAAAAATACCAGAAACATTAATCCCCGAGACTTTGAAACCAAATTTAATAAAATTCACATCGCATCGACCAATTTCTTGTGTTCAGTACTATGGGTCATAAAATGACCCTAAGGTCAAATTTGTATAGTTGCTCATTTGCACGTAAACCAGTGTTGCAAATAAAATGAAATTTAGCGTATATTCAAATGGCATAAAATTAGTCACTGAGTCCAAAGGAAAACAATTCTTTACCAGAAATAAGAAAGTTACGGCTCTTTAAAGTCAAATTTTACTCAAAAATGACCCTAAGGTAACAGAAGTGTTAATTAGATTGTGAGTGGTTATTAAAGTGTACAAAATTTTTAATTAGATTTTATTTGCTTTTACTATTTATTTGCCATTTGCGTAGCGTTGCATTGCGTTGCGTTGCATTGCGTTGCCTCGCCAGTAAGTTTTATGCATATTCATAATTTTCAGCTTGTAGCGAACGTCGGAATCGCGCTGTGCTTTGGCTGCGATTCGTGTGTGTATGTAGGTGTGTGTGTTACGCTCAGTATTTGAGTTGCGCTTGGCATTCGCTGCTGGTATCGCAGATGAGAGTCAAATGTGAAATGTAAATAAAATTGCAGAGGGAAAACTTTATTTTTGTAGATTTTTCATTTTTTATTTTTTTGTATTATTTGACGGACTTTTGACGGTTTGTTGGCTGTTGTTAGAGTTAATACTTTAAGATTGTATGAGATTTCGATATTTGTTTGCTAATTACGATTGGTTGATTTTTGCTGTGTTATTCTTCAACAATGTGTTTTTAGAATTATTGAAATTTACAAAAAATTTCGTGCTGAGAAAAAATTAAAAATTAAGAATAAAATGAGAAAGTAATTCATTACTAAAATATATAAGACGAAAGAAAAGAAAAGACCTGCAGTCCGAGCATCTACTTTTCAAACCAAAGAAAACTCGTTCATGTGAGTTGTAAAAGTTTGGAAACTATTTTTGAAGAAATTAAACCCAATAAAACTAACTTCAGTTTTCTTATTCTTTCTTATTACTATCACAAATTCTCCACAAATGTCTTAGCAAACGTTTGTAAAACTAAAACAACACTAGCACATAATTTTACAGTGTGGCTTTTCGGCACTGCTTCTGTTGCCGTTAAAATTAAAGCCAGTCGTCAGTGCACAGTGATTCGTTTAATAGATAAAATTCAAGAAATTTATAGTTTCAGAATTTAATGATTTTAATGTAATTTGAAAGGTAAAAGTCTAACTAAGAAAACCCCAAAAATCTGTGCAAAAAATTAATTAGCTTGTGTTGAAAAGCTCCAAGCTGGATTAGCTCCAAGTCGGAACTTTTTTCTCTCTTTTTTACAGGGACCGTACCGGTTATGGTTTTTATCAAAAAATTCAGATTTTAACTGTTATCTTTTATCTATTATTTTTCCCGACAAAAAATTCCTTCTATCATTTCAGGCAAAAGTAACTGTTATTTTTTACTTTTATTTTATCAGTCAAAAATATTAGTTATTTTGTAACTTTTATTTTTTTGGTCAAATATATCAGGCAATTTGAATTTATTTTTTTTTAAAACCATTGCTACCATTTTTTCATCTCACAAGTCTTATAGCTCGGAATGTGCGGTCTGCTGAGTTATACACAGTTATTTTCGGTCTCTGCTTTTTTAATCTTAAAAATATTTTTCAAAATTAAAAGTTAGCAAACAGGTACTAAAACTTGCAATATAGATTAAGAATTGACGTAGGTATTTTCATTTTTAATATTTTCTCAAACTTTTCAGAGCTGAGGCTTCCAATTCACATCTAATTTTAAGTACTTTTCACAACCAAAATCCTGAATATTGACAAAACTTGGAAGAAAATATCACAAGAGTATGTGAAAGTATGTTCCTGGACTTTTGTGTATTTTAAGACGCATTTTTTTGTTTCTTTCTTTGTTTAGTAATGTAAACACATCCTCCAACATCTTCTCATCTCAGAAAATATTCCATTTGAAAAGTGGTCTAAACAACTATTGAAATTTTGACACGTGATTAAGGAGGTTTTGGGTTATAAAATACTTACTTTCTCAGAAAATTCTATATAAATTTTCAAGGATATAAAGGATTAAAATTTTCAAAGGACCTTTTTCATATTTTTTTTACAAATATGATAGATGAAAAGAATTAATTTTATTTAAATTCTTGAGCCTTTCCTCTTTCATTTGATATACATATCGCCATATTCTAACGAGGTTAAGTATTTTTTATATTTTTTTTATTTTTTATCCCCTTCAAAATTTTGAAGTCCTTTTAAAAGGACAAAGGATGTAGAAATGAAAAACTGGGTACGCAGTATTACTATGTTTGGT
The DNA here is from genome assembly GCA_964056695.1 of Melieria picta. Classification (NCBI taxonomy): domain Eukaryota; kingdom Metazoa; phylum Arthropoda; class Insecta; order Diptera; family Ulidiidae; genus Melieria; species Melieria picta. The sequence continues at coordinate 30,612,662 of OZ057398.1, read as the reverse complement.
CTCTAGTTTCACGCCCATATGGATTTTTTCCGGTGTGACAAATTTTTTTAATTTTTGTCGCACGGTGTTATAATTTTTATTACAAAACTAAAGGGTCTCGATACAATTTCTGTTACTCTTTACAATTATCAATGTTGACGTAACTGATTAAATATAAAATCTGATACTAGCTTACAAAAAATCACGAAAATTATTCATTTAAGTCTCAGGCACTGCCAAGCTACAAAACTTTGAGAAAAAAATGGAGATTTTAACAGACCACTCCTTCTAATTTTGCCCCGCGGTTGTATGGAGTCGAATCACTGTGCAGTGCGGCAAACGTGTATAACGAGCGTCCCAACAACAAGCAGAAAACTATCTTAAAGCCTTTCAAACCCAAAGCCAGAGTCAAAGCAACAGCGACGCACTACTTAATGACGCACGCAGTGCGAAAAGTAAGCAAACAAACAAACCACAACCGCTGCAGCGTTGCCGCCACATTAGCGCACAATTGGCGCCATTGTCGACGGGGTAATGGACAGACAATGCAGCAGCATTGCCGCTCGCACCTACGCAGCGTCGCTCGACCGCAACGCAGCGCAACGCAACGCAACGCAGCGCAGCGAAGACAAAAGCGCTGCCCAACGTCAACAGCTGGCGGCAAATCTGTGCAAAACGAAACGATAATGACCGCCATTTTGGCATTCAGTTTGACACTCAATAAGCAACAACTGTTGCTATAGCTGATGCTTGCTTCTAATAGCAACAACAACAACAATAACAACAACAGCAGCATCAACTGTGTACACTTATTAGTGCTGGCAGGCAGGCGACAAACATTCGTGATTGTGCAACACCAGCAACGAGCGGAATGAAAAGGATGCACACACACACACACACCTACAAGGCAGACAAACAACCAAACAAACAAGTGCACCGAATGACAGTCGGACAGCGAGATAGGAGCATAGTAAGAAAGACGACAAGCGACAGCGCATTGAAAGCGTTACGCAGCTGCAATTTGGCGCTGTTGCATGCAACATGCTTGTCAAGGTTGGTTGGGGCATTGCTGTGCTGCATTGACTGTCGGTTTGTTGCTTGCGTGGGTGACATGCGACTTATTCATTACTATTTGGTTTTTTTTCACAAGCGCTCATTATATCTAATTGTGCACGCGTGTACGTTTGTATGTGTATGTGTATGTGTGTGTGGGTGGCCATGTGACATTTTTGCAACCATTTAAAGCCGATTTGTGAAGCACATTGAAAACAATCTGAAAAATGTTCTCTCACAACTGAAACGCTCAAGTTGTGCAATTTGAAAGGCACGCAAAGCGCATTAACCCATTAATGCCTAACGAATATTTATAGAAAGTTTAAATGTCTTAAATGAATTTTAAAGTCGATGAATCTATAAACATATTTTTTGTCCTGACTGACTGACAGATTGATTCATAATCGCCCAGCCCAAACCACTAAAGTTAGAAAAAATTAACTTTTTTTTAGATTAGATTTATATGAAATTCGGGGGCAAAACATGGGTACAATTGTTTTATAAAAAATATGATTTAATAAAAAAAATAAAAAATATAAATAAAATGATTAATTATTTGCCACATTTTTTTAAATTTTTGGAAAATCAAAAATTTACCGAGTCAACAATGGGTTAAGGAAAGACTACGAAAAAACATGAACCAATGGGCCTTGACTTAAAAGTTTGTGAAAACACTTGAAATCAAAAATAATTAGAGGCATGTTTTTAGTTTCTTTTTTAATCAAAGCCCAACGGGTTCAACCAAGGGTTAAAGTTTGTATGAAGATGCTTGATTTTTGCGCCTTTTAACTTCAAACTTGTTGAAAGTACGCTTACTGAGAAATAATTCGCCACTTGTTTTTCATTTTTTTAAATCAAAGCCTAACGGGTTCAACAAAGGGTTAAAGTTTGTATGAAGAAGCATGATTTTTTGCGCCTTTTAACTTCAAACTTGTTCAAAGTACTCTTACTGAGAAATAATTCCACACGTGTTTTTAATTTTTTCAAAAATCAAAATCTAACGGATTGAACCAAGGGTTAAGGGTATGTTTAGAGAAACTATGAAGATACATGCTTTATTTAATTGGCCTTCTGACTTCAAAATTGGTGAAAATAAAACCAATTAGACACGTGTTTTTAATTTTCTTAAATCAAAGCCTAGCGGGTTCAACCATGGGTTAAAGTTTGTATGAAGAAGCATGATTTTTTGGGCCTTTTAACTTCAAACTTGTTGAAAGTACTCTTACTGAGAAATAATTCCATACGTGTTTTTCATTTTTTCAAAAATCAAAATTTAATGGGTCGAACCAAGGGTTAAAAGTTTGTTTGGAGAAACTACTAAAATACATGATTTCATTGGACTTCTGACTTCAAATTTGGTGAAAACACTCGAAATCAAAAATAAGTGGATACATTTTTTTATTTTTGGAAAATCAGAATCTAATGGGTTAAACCAAGGGTTAAGGGTTTGTATGAAGAAGCATGATTTTTTGCGCCTTTTGACTTCAATAAAAACACTTGGAATAAAAAATAATTAGACACATGTTTTTTATTTTTTTCAAAAATTCAAATTCAATTCAATTAACGATGGGTTAATATTTTGTATAGGAAACATGATTTAATAGGTCAATTGACTTAAAATATGGTGAGAGCACTTTTATTAAGATATAATAAGACACATATTTTTTCATAAAAATTTAATGGGGGTCAATAAAGGGTTGGGGAAACTTGTTTTATTGGCCCCATTGACTTAAAATTTGCGTGCAAAGCCTTTGCGCTGAGTCTGCTAGTTCTTTTATGAAATCTTTAGAATCTCCCATTTTTTTTTATATTAAAAACATATAACTTCTGAAAGTTTTTTTAGATCATAGAGCTATATATTCATATTTTACAATTTTGTGCAAAAATCCTTAAAAAAAACTAATCCGTAAACACGGTTTTACGGACTTTTAAAACAGCCATCTGCCGTAATGGGTTTAGCTTTAGCTCAACACTCATACATGTCCACATACCATGTACACACACAAGTACATAAGTGCCGCAATATTACCACTCGGCATCGCATCAACAGGGCCAACAGGCATTTCAGCTAACGCTGCAGGTCAAAATTAATTTGTGTCTCTTGCAGCTCGCACCTGACAGGCGTTTCGTATTACGCGCAACGCAGTGCAGCAAATCCTGTTTAATTTTACTGTGTGTGCTTTACATTGGCACTTTGCACACACATGCACGCACACAAATGTGCTTATAGAACGACGCCTAACCGCAACATGCAGCAAACTGACTGCCACGGAAATCCGCGCGCTGCAAAAATGGCAAATTACGCGACTCAATAAATGAACGCTGCGGCTTAAAGCAGCTTCAGTGCATCTAAATACCACTTTTACATACGCACACATATATGCATGCATGCACACATGTGTCGTAGCGTGGTGCTGGTGACGTAATGTCAACATGTGATTTGACGCAAGTGTCATTTCTGTACGTGTTGCAGGTTTTTATTTTGCAATTTGCGCGCCTCAATGCCGTGGCAAATATGTTTTTTCGCGCATTTAGCTAATTTTTGCCTGAAATTTTCTCAACGCACGCACACATATGCAACCGTTTAATGACAATGCACTTGGCATACTTACAGCTTGCAGTCGTTGATGAGTCCAACATGCTGCAAAGGATTCTATATGAGCTGACGTCAGGTATCGTTAATGGGGCGCAGCTTACTCGACTGACCTTGCACTAACCGAAATTGGAATATTGCATAACGTAATGAGTTGTGTGTGTGTGTGTGTGTGTGTCATACTAACTGCACATTAGTGCATAATTTCCAGCGTCAAGCATTTCATTTGACGTCGCAGTTGAGTGTTGAGTTTACCTGTAAATCTCTTAAAAAGCAAATATTTTTGGCATATTTTTTAAGTATTTCCAGTATTATTTAATCAACATTTCTTTATCATTTAGTTTTTTTTTTATTTTCTTAATTTGAGAAATAAATATGTAAATATGTATTAAAAAATATAATTTGTTTCTTTGTCTAAGCATGAAGATTTATCAACTGTACATCTTAAAAAATTGTAGATCGTTTAGCTACAGTTTACCTGTAAATCTCTTACAAAGCAAATATTTTTTGCATATTTTTGAAGTATTTCCAGTATTATTTAATCAACATTCCTTCACCATTTAGCTTTTTTAAAATTCTTAATTTCAGAAATAAATATGTAAATATGTATTAAAAAAATATAATTTGTTTCTTTGTCTAAGCATGAAGATTTATCAACTGAATATCTTACAAAATTTTAGATCGTTTCGCTACAGTTTATCTGTAAATCTCTTACAAAGCAAATATATTTCGCATATTTTTGAAGTATTTCCAGTATTATTTAATCAACATTTCTTCATGATTTAGCTTTTATAATTTCTTAATTTGAGAAATAAATATGTATTAAAAAATTAAATTTGTTTCTTTGTCTCAGGATGAAGATTTATCAACTGAACATCTTAAAAAATCTTAGATCGTTCAGCTATAGTTTACCTGCAAATCTCTTACAAAGAAAATCTTTTTGCATATTTTTGAAGTATTTCCAGTATTATTAAATCAACATTTCTTCGTTGATTCTTCGATTTCTCTTCGATCGTTTAGCTAAAGTTTATCTTTAAATCTCTTACAAAGCAAATCTTTTTTGCATATTTTTGAAGTATTTCCAGTATTATTTAATCAACATTTCTTCATCATTTAACTTTTTTAATTCCTTAATTTGAGAAATAAATATGTAAATATGTATTAAAAAATTAAATTTGTTTCTTTGTCTAAGCATGAAGATTTATCAACTCGACATCTTAAAAAATCTTAGATCGTTTCTGAGTTGGAATTGGTTGAGCATAAAACTCTACTTTCAAGCTTCGCTCTTTGAGCATAAAAGTAGTGTCCGACCGAATATTCGGTTTCGGTTCCGGTTTCCGCCCAAATAAGTGGTTTCGGTTCAGTTTCGGCCAAAAAATAGCCGAACGGCCGAAACCGAAACTTTCTAGAATATTTTTTACATTTTATTGTGTAGCAGATATATAGTGAAAGGAGGAATAATTTAGATGCCACCAATGTAAATAAAATTTTTTTTGTAGCATATAATATTAAATTATTTAATTTTGAATATTAGCGAGTAAGGTATGAAAGGGTGATTTTTTCATGTTTATGTTTTAAAAAATGAATAAATTGTTTTTATTAATACGTATTTATTTATTTATGTTATGTTTGTTTGTTTGTTTGTTCTTTATTTACTTAATGTAAAATTCGTTTGTTGAAAAAAAAAGCTTGATATGGTGATTTTTATTTCAACTAGAATGTTTCGGTTTCGGCCGAATATTAAAAAAAAACCGAAATTCGGTTTCGGTTTCGGCTTCGGCCCAAAAAAGATGTTTCGGTCGGACACTACATAAAACCTTTCTCCTTTCGCTTCACAAATTGCACACATATGTGCAATATTCCTCATATACCATTACACAACAGCTTACTGATGAATCTAACCCAAAAACCTCCCAATTGGCTATGGCACCAATTAGACTGAAAACGTAGAAAGCTTTCAAATGAAGTAAAGTCGCTTACAAGCTTTAGTCTCCTGACAATATTTTGGCAGCCATATCAACTTCTCTTTCAATTTCTTACATTACATTTCCTACTCACAAATCCACATAATTAAATGTGGCAAAATTATTTGAAGCAAGAAATTAATCAGAGCCATGAAAGTCAGATTCATTGAACATCACACTTGCAACTGTGTTAATAATATGCAATCGAATTCGAATTATGTCACAGCTTCATTGCACACAAAACTGACACTGGTTGTGCTCAGTGGCGTTGTATAAAATATTCTAAATTAAATCCATAATTTACTTACTGCCTAATTTTGTGCTTAAGTTTTGAGCAACAAACACACAAATAAATTAGCATATAGCAAAAACCCATACAAAAGCGTGAACACACACAAATATACATAAACATACATAAACACACATACACACACACACAAACACTGCGAGCGAGTGCAATAGCCAATCAAACAGATTTATTTATTCATTCGAAAATGAAATTGAACTTCGAGCTGAAGCTGGAGCCAAACCCAACACAGTCGACAACGTTCGACAGCAAAATGTCACCGACAACAATTGGCAGCAGCCATCCATCGACGGTTGTATGGTTGACTGGATTGCGGATGGAGATTAGGTTGAACGGCAAGTTGACGCTTGACAAAGCGGAAACAGCAGTTAAGCTCATTCAAATGTATAACTGCCTTTGCGTTTGTCTGTGTGTATGTGTGTGTGTGTGTGTGTGAGCGCGCGCGCGCGCATGTGTGAAGGTTACAGCTGTTGCTTGCAACTTCACCTGCATTAAACACTCCACATCCGACGCAGAATCGACTCTTCAGTCTTTGATTTCTGTGAAGCCGCCTCAAGTTGATGCGGCGCCCAGCTCAGGTTTTCATCGAGCTGCCAGCGTGGCCGGCTCCCTGCCTGATGTGCACTGCTCGATATGACGTATGACTTCCAGCATATTACTTTTTCATGTACAAACACACGCACACAGACGTTCGTTGAGTGTTTTTTTAAACGTTGCCGGCTCTTTTGCGCGACAATTTCTCCATCTGATATGCGAGCGAATGTCAATCAGGCGTGATGTAATTCAATTTGGCTTTGCAATTGGTTTTCCTGCTGCCACTGCTGTTGCTGCCGACTGCTGTTTATGCTTGAGCTGCTGGTGTTGCCGTCAACACCGACACCACACAGCCCAACCCCGGCAGCAGCAGCAACAGCACGAAAATTGAATATTTTATTCATTGTCATCAGTTGTCGGTCGCAATTTCTTCAGCTGCCACTCGGGCTGCTGATGCTGCTCCTGCCAGTGTTGCTACTCTTCCAATGCTCTGGTTATAACTTGTTATTGCTGTTCGTGTTGTTGTTGTTGTTGTTGCGGCCTTCATCCCAGTGCCATTGCCAACGAGAGTTTTATGTTTGTGTTGTTTCTGTTATTAGCTGCGTAATACTCACTCAAAGCATAAAGTTTGCCGCATGTGTTGGTGTCATGTGCTGACAGCTTACAATTTTCTTTAACCACAAATATTTTTCATTTATTTATGCTGTTATGAAAATCAATTTCGAATTTCAATCGAAATTGATTGATTTCTTGTGCCACAAGCTAATTAATTTTGTTTTGAAGCCGTTCGACACACACACACACACGAATGTAGAACCACAAAATATTTTTTAGATTTTCCAAATTAAAATGAAATGACAGCATTTCTGTGGAAAATCGTAAAACGCAATTAATTAGCTTTTTAATGTTTAAATATTAATTTAAACCTTTTAATTAACGCCTAAATTTATTTCTGAACACAGAAAGATAAATCGAGCCTTCTTTCAGTAGTTTTAGTGAATATTTTTGTTTGACGTTACTCATACGCCCCGTGTAGCTGAAATTTGAACATAATCTTTTATTTTTAAGTAAATGTTATTAGGAGAATAAAGTTGTCAGACGATACTCGTTAGGCTGGTGAAATTTCGCCCAATGAAACAGAATCAGCACGAAATTCGAACTCGCCGATTACAAAAAATAATTCTTACAGCAGCTAAATTGACGAATAGTCAAAGGCCAAATGAAGCGGTCGTCGTGGTTGTTTTCAATCAGCTTCACAGCCCCAAGATGTGATATTCTTACTTTATGCCATTGCTGCCATTGCGCATGGCAGAAAAATACGCTTCGGTGTTTTGGCGAAAATGAAGACTAAATAAACGCTCGAACTGTTTTAAGCTACGCAACAATCACTCATCCTTGCCGTTTAATAACTAAGCCTAGTGTAGCCTTTGTTGGTGCCGCAAGTCCAGATGAATTTTATGAGTTATTCATATCTAGTACGTTGGCTGCCAATTTTCAATGATTTTATCACTGAACCTCGTTCAAATGTCTGCCGCGTCTTTGCTTTGTGGATATTCTGAAGTTACAATTTTCCAATGGTTTTTGTTGTGTTAACTTCTTAGCATAGATCTGCGATTTAAGGTAGCAATAAAGAAATAAGTCTTCAGGCAATAAATCGAACAATCTCTATTCTCCAGTCAAAAGGTTTTCGTTCAAAACGTTTATCAAGGCACGTGTTGTCTGGCAGATAGCGCAGTCCTATTGAAATCACATATTGTTGATCACATGAATAAGTAATCATCGAGTTTTAGCCACAAAAATTGCTTTTTAATCACATTTAGCGTTCACTGTTGACGAATATGGCAATGCCACAGTCATTTTGAAAGAATCCTCACCAACCAGTGACTTTCTCGAGATGCATTGGGCGCTGTCTTATTCAATGTGGTTTGTTATTGCCCAAAATTTGCACTATTTGGCGTGTTCACATATCCATTCATTTTAAAATTGGCTTTGTCGCAAAAGATAATAAAAAGTACGTATTGCGCGGGACATTTCTTGAACGGAGCAGTGACTTTGATAACACAATCTGACGATTTGCACACTGTTTTCAGCGATATAACCTTTCATATTGATTTGCCGAAATAACTTTAAAACTTTTGAGAGAAATAACAGCCATGTTGCTAAAACCTTATAATTTTTGAGCACTCCTATTGTTGATACAATTGATCTTTGCGTTGAACTGCTAATGTGAGGTAAGTGACAAATTTGAGTCACGCCAAAGCCAACAGAAAAAATAAACACCATTTCATCTTTCTGTGTCTGTCCTCTAAGAAGAAAATGTACGACAATTAACAATAGAAAGCTTCCAAAACATCGTTCAGAGTCGACGAAACTGCACTTCCCTTTTACCTTCTTACTCAAACACTACGTATTATTATTGTAAATTCAAAGCTTCATACAACACGTCGTAGGAAGAACTATTTTTTAGCAATGCCAAATGAGTAATGTTTCTCATACGCCCAGTATTATTATTTTGTACTCATCACGTCGTATGATATACATTTTTTAAGAATTGGTATTAACTAATGTTACTCATACGCCCCGTATTATTATTATATATTCATGAGTCCATACAAGACGTCGTATGATGAACATTTTTTAACAATTGTAACTATCTTTGTTTAGACCAAATCTCCTCTTTCAATGTCTCCGCTAAAGCTGCACATATTGTAACAACTCTGAACTTCTTCTAATCCGTTAGCAACAAAAGCTTGCATCCTCTTGTTGCGCGGCAATCCAGGCCTCGGCCCTTTTCTTATTTACTTTGCTTCGTCACTTGATCATCCGACGTCAGCGAGGCAGCATCACTTGAGCAGCAAATAAAATACAACAAAGCGCATCCTCCGTTTTTCTTCTTTTCTCTTTTCTGGTGGTCGGTGCTCTGCAGTGTAAGTGTCGAGCCAAAATATCGTTTGGCTACTTATTGGAATCCTTCTAATCCCATTTCGATTTCCTTCTCGTTTAATATCGTGCCGACAACCCCAACAATATTTATTACTCATACGCCCCGTATTGCTATTTTTAATTCATTGAAATGAACATTTTTTAACAATTGTAATTAACTATTGTTACTCATACGTCCCGTATTATTATTGCATATTCATGAGTTCATACAAGACGTCGTATGATGAACATTTTTGTAACAATTGTAACTGACTTATATTACTCATATGTCCTGTATTATTATTTTCAATGCATAGGTTCATACAACATGTCGTATGATGAGCATTTTTAACAGTGGTAATTAACTAATATTACTCATACGTCTCGCATTGTTATACCAAACTTATAGATTCGTACAACACGTCGTATGATGAACAGATTCTGAGCAATAGCTATTAATTAATGTTGCTCATACGGCAATCCATACTGTTGTTAAAACTTTAAATACTTAATTACAAAAATATCTGCTTGAAACAAAGAATATATTGCATAAGAAAAAAAAGAACAGTGTGGTAAAACAAACAGAAAATGCAGACATAGGAGACGTTGACGTTCAGAATAATGCCGCGCTGACTTAATTGTAGCAACTCGCAGACTTTGGGTGGTTCACGCTGACTGTTGCTTTACTAGCATTCAGCGTTCATGCGTTTGATTTTGTATCATAAAACTTTTGTCAGGCGCCGAAATAATGTTGTTCCAATCATTATTGTGGTTGTTGTAGTTTGGCTCACTCAATTATTTCATTGAAGAGAAGAAGGAGCTTCAAACTTCATCCGGGAGTGAAAGTTATTTCTTTAAAAAGCAGAAAATGTGTCTTCAACGGTTTTACTATACTTATATATTAACGAATATTGAATTCTTGATCTTTTATTGTGAAAATGTGATATTCATAAAATTCTAGTTAAAGTTCAAAAATCGTCAGATTTGAACTTTGAGCAATAGTTTTTGCCTGTAAAATACCGAAGAGAAATCATAAGAACTTTTAATGATAAATTATGTTTTTGATCCTTTTGCCAAAATTAAGATGCATTTATAATCTTCTAGTTAAAGTTATGTTGTACAAGGTTTTATGTATTTCTTATAACATAACCTATATAATTTAACGTTTTTAACTGGTAGACATCTAACTATAAATTCAAAGGATACTCAAAAAATTTCGCAAACACAAAACATCAAAATAAATCAACAGACTCAAACTGCTGTTGTCTCTGCATTTTTGACTTATTTCAGCTTATTTATCTCCTCACCTCTCCAAAGATTTTCGAATGCCTTCTGACTGTCGGTTGTGTACGCGTTTTTGTCTTCTATTCTATTTCAAATTATTTTATGCAACTTTATCATTATTGTTGTTTTGGGGCATCTGATGGTGCACAGTCCTTGCATATCCTTGATTATTTGCCAATTTGGCAGTGATTACTTTTACCGTTGCGTTATTAAATTTCCTTTTGATTTTATTTAAGCGAACATTCGCTCGACAGTTGTCACAATTCATTTTCTATTGCGCTCTGCTGCTTTCGCTAGGATTTTCTGTTTTCGGTTTCTGTATGCGAATTATTGTTGCTCGATATTTATTACATTGTGTTGTATGAGTGTTGTTATTATTGCGTCAGTTGTATAAATCACCAGTGTGATTATGCTCTAGTTAACATTTAATACAACAGTTCGGTGTTTGTACTTTGCTGCGAACAATGCCAACAGGACAATCGATTAGCTCAAGGAAATGCTTGAGCAAAGGAAACGAAATGTTGTTTTTAACTAATCTTAAATGCAGATAAATACAAAGTCAAGAATATGGATAGACATAAAATGTGTTCTTTAACCCATTTCTTGAGATACAAATGTTTCCTTAAAAATATTGACTCTTATTGAACATTTTAGCAATAAAATACAAAAAAATTTCAAAAAAATAATTTTTGGTTGAGAATTACAGCTTCATCAATTTTGTACGATATATCGTACAATGGTCCGCAAAGGAGTAAAAATTCATGAAATTTTTGTTTCGTTTTTTTAAGTTTTATGAACAATTCATTGATTTTTTTGATAGAAAACATAAATTATAACAACAAAAAATCAAAACGTGATTTGATTTTGATCGAAACCTATATTAATTATATATATAAACAATTGAGTCTCATATATCCGGCCTTATGTAACCGTTGTTGTTGTTGCAAAGTCCTTTTCCCCTCAATAAAACGCATAATCAATTAAAATTCGTATAGCTTTACCGAAAGATACCGAATATAGCCGATTCTTATTATCGTAGTGTCTAACCTTACATAATCTGTGTCTGCCCAGTAAAACAGAAAATCTTCTAGTAATTGTTATTTCTTAGTAGAAATTTGCCGAATAGTCGAATTGTATTAATCATACGATTTACTGACGGGCGTGGCATTCAAGCAAACGCAAAAATTCTGTTACCAAATCCATAACTTAAAAAAAAAATACAAACATCACTTGCAACCTTTGCCTTCCATTTGTACGATATATCGTACAAAGCTTTGCAACCCTTGTGGTCATTTGTACGATATATCGTACAATTTTTTTAAAGGCTCGGGAAAAATATTTAGACGCAAAAAATGTTAAATTTAATAAGTTTTATAAATCAACTGAGGTACAATTGAAATTGAATTGAAATTAATTGGCTTTTTGCTACCAAAAAGTATAACATATTTAAAAATTCCTCCGCAGAAGCATCGCATCGCCAAATTCTTGCAAAGAGCTGCTTACAAAACTCACTCACACTGTGTAGCCACGGCTATTGTGATTTATATTTTTAAACAGAATGGTACAACACAACCTACTTAATAAGAATTAAAAAGCCGTTTCATAAAAAATGCTTTCGCCTGTCAAATAAAAAATCTTTAAAAAATATTGTTCGATATATCGTACAAATTTCCGGAAAGGGTTAAAGGGTGACCCTATTCATCGAATCTCTGGCAATCGAGCATAAACCGTGTAAGAAATATTCCTAAAATTTACTTTACATTCTTATGCGAATATATAGTTCCACTTGCAAGCTAATAACATTCCATACAAAAGCTTTAGTCAGCTATTACTTGTTGCGTTGCCTTGTAGCCAACACCGCAGCGTTGGTTATTGCCAACTGTGGCAATGGAAATACCAGCTCGACAACAAATAACTCGAAATAGCTGGCAGCAATCACAGCTAAACTTTAATTACACCAGTCTAAGTAAAACACGTGCATTATTTCGACACCAGCAACGATTGCAGTTACGGCGAAAATTCTCCTGTGTGGCGCACACAGCCAAAGCGACACATGGGCCAGCAGAGATCGACATCAGGGCGTTGCAACCACAATGACAAGCTTGCAACATTTTCCAACGCATAGCAAAACTTTTAGCACACTTCAGTCAACGCCAGCCGCATTGTGCACTCTCCACAGCCACCTTTGTATTATGCCACCTACGTATGTATGTCTGTATGTGTGCGTCTACACACACATTCACAAATAAATGCAGATAGAGAGTGCGGCTGTGGCAGCCACACTGGCAACAGCAAAGACACAGCACAACAAATTCCAAGCGTGTCATTAAAGTTCCAACATTTTCATTTCCATGCGTGCGCAGATTTTTCAGCAACAACAAGAACAACTGAGAAAACAAAAACAACAACGTTTGTCAGCAGCAGTAGTCCACGCTTAAGTAAATGCAAGCAACAACCTACACTAATACATTGCATAGCACACACACCCACTTGCGTGTAGTTGTCTATGTGTGTGTGTGTGTGTGTGATTGTTTATAGTTTGCTTAAAGCACTGCGTGTCATGTTAGTCACTTTTATTTGCTTTCGGTTTCACCTTCACTCTAAGTGCTTAAGTAGATTGCTGCGTTTCCGAAGCGCCACCGCCCTCTCCTACACACACACACACAGGTACATGTACGGTTTGATCCTTCACATCTTTGCCAACAATGCTTAACTTTCGACTCCCACAATAAAACAAGCAGACAACCGCCCGAGCACTTAGTTGCCTCGGCAGCTCGCACAAGTCGCCCACTCGACTCGTGGCGTATGAAAAATTTAAATTGAATTATGTTGCACAACTAATTGCATGCAAAGTTGCGCACTTTTGCTGCATGCACACACATTCATCTTAACATATACGTCGTGTGACTAAGACGTCTCGTCCGAGTTCCATTCTTAGACGAGACGTAACGTATCGTTTCGCTCAGCTCAGCTCAGCTCACCGGGTAGTTGCAGCTTTGTGCGTGTCGGCAAATTTTGAAATGCTTAAATTGCAACTTTTGACTTTGAGCCCCAAAAACTGCTGGCTTCAACTTTTCCAAGTAATTTTAACGTGTTTGGCATTTATGTTTTAAGAGAATGTCAGCAGTTTGACGTAACAGGCAGCTACTAGTAGCCACTAGTTGGATTACAGTGGCAGCAATTGCGTGGAAAGTTTGGATATGTTCTGCTAAAGATTTTTATATGACAATCTAAATAATGTTTGCACATTTGAGACAAACAATTTTTTAAATTCAATAAAAATGCTTAACAAAGTTGAAGCTAGAATTAAAATAAAAAAATGTTATCAAAAACTGCTTTAACATTTAACACTAGAATGCCCAAGGTAGTCATTTTGACTACATTGAGGTCTTTTATTGTAAATAACTTTTATTGCATCGCTTTCTAAAAAAAATATCTTACGTGACTTTTTCAAATTTTTAACGCTAAATGGAATGAATAAATTAAAAATATTATAAACAAATTTTTAACCCCAATTTTGCAACATTTACCTTAAATGCCCAAAAGGAGTAATTTTGACTACCTATATACAATTTTCAGAAAAAGTGAATTTCTTACTGACAAATATGCATCTTCAATTGCGAAATATGAAAATTTCAAATAATTGTAAACATTTAAAAAGAAAATCATAGTAGGTTCTGACAATTCCCAAGTTGTTCAATCCAAAATTCACTCACACAATTCATTCGCAAATTCCAAATTTCAAATTTCATTCCATTGGGATAACCATTGATGTGTAAAGTACGCCATTACATCTAAATGAATTTTCTTTGTAAACCATAAAATAATATAAATGAAGTACTTAAGTATTTTAATTTAATCTCAGGTGCACTTATTCATTTGCTACTTAAAAACCAATAAAATAAAAAAGTCAGTAAGCAATATTTTAGTAAAATTGACTACATATGGGCATTTTAGGTAGGTCAGTTTCTCGGGTATTGTAGTGTTAAACGTTTCAAAAATGTCATAGTCAGAGTCTTATCAAAGTCAAAATAGTTCTAGCTGGAAGTAGATTAGGTTAAGTTGGAGTGGTAACCTTCTACGTGAGAAGCTCGCTTAACCTTTTCGCTATTTTGCTGCCATATGGCAACATGCTACTTTGTGGACGTCTGCATCCTCTACGGTTGGAAGAATACATTTTTTTGTTGGTCTTTAGAATAGTTTGAGGTTTTAGGAAAAATACGAAATTAATAAACTGAATATTTAAGTTTAAAGAAGAGGAGTATACACGTTTTTTTAACATACATATAAAATGAAGAAGAAGCCGAAAAACTTAGAGAACTTTTTAATTTGACGTTTTCTTTCAATTTAGATACTTTTGTTTTTTAATTTTGGCTGAAGTAAATGAAGAAATATTCAAATTTTCGTTATGTGTAAAAAGTTTTATGTTCAAGTAATTATTACAGCCACAACGATGTGGTTGCTCTCATAGAAAAATACTCTAAAATACAGGGTCCGAGTATAAAAATTGAAAAATTTCTTATGGAATGTTGCTAATATAACCACATAGAAGCCTAAGACATAAAATTTAAAAATTTAACTTTCCCCAGTAAAAACCTGTAGCGAAAGGGTTAAGCATTCAAATGTTTCAAAAATGTAGCATTCAGAGTCTTATCAAAGTCAAGGTAGTTCTAACTGGTAGTAGGTTAGGTTAGGTTGAAGGTTAGTCCTTCTACGTGAAAAGCTCATATAAGGGGTATTCTAGTCGAAAGGCTCGATTTTGAGGTGATTTTACGGGCGTAATAAAAAAAAACAGTAATAATTTTTAGTGTCCATGTTTTTATCATTTTTTATTGATACTTGAAAAGTATAAAAATGTACAATAGTTAAAAAAAAATTTTTAAAAGTGGATGACGCGACTCTCCCTTACAGCTCTGAGAACCAAGAGGATTTCATTTTAAATGCGGCTATATCCCTGATATTTAAAGGCCATAGTTCGGTTAGACTAATGAAGAAAAAAAATTAAAGTCGCCTGAGAATCAAAAAAAAATCATAATAAAAACTTGTTAAAATTCTCTCCAGTTTACCCCTCCTCCCCCATTTTGTCGGGCGCCGAAGTTGAGAGTTTAGCTCGAACGTCTGTCTTGTCAGTTGAAACAGTCAATTTGTTTATTCGTTTGTCCCAGTCATAGAGGGTTCTCCATTTTCTTACTCCTCGCTAATGCAAAGCTGATGGATGAGATCTGAAGTCATACCACATGTCGCGCTCTAATGTTCCTTGCTCGTCGCCATCAGCTCGACCAAGTTCTTCAGGATGGCGGTAGAGCCCAGTACTTCGTTCTTCTTCCACGGGCCACGGGCTGTCAAAGCGGAAGCATACAAAGAACGCATGTTCTGAAGTTTCCGGCACTAGTTAGTCAGATCCGTCAGGATACTGGACCCCAGGATTCGGAATCGGCGTTCCTGTAGAGTCATGCAGTGGCACAGAAAGTGTTGTATCGCTGCAACCTCTTCTTCATCTACGCAGAATCTGCGGACATTCTGTTAAGGATTCAAACGTTCAAATTGGTTAACCTTCTGCTCCTTTGCATATTTTCTACAACATCCCTTATTCTTCTTATCTAATGTTTGTGAAACTGTTTCCACTAAGAAATCTAATACAAGAGTGAAATTTTTCTAAAATAAAAAATTATGTAAAAAATTGTTCAGGTATTTTAATGATTATTTGGGTGAAGGAGTTTACACATTGCAGCCTTACAGATTTATTGTGCCCTTGCAATGATCTGAAGTTTTATATACTAAGGCATTGAATCTAACCTTTCTAACTTTATTTACCAAGAAAATATATTTACCTAGAAAATATATTTACCTACCTATATTTACTTTAAAAGTCGGCTGGAAAGTTTATAACTATGGGTTGCATTGCTTTGTAAGCTTCGTTGTTAAATCTGCATGTTTTATTGGCAAGTATCCCATCTACAATGTTGCACAATGAAAGGCATTTTCGGACCTCGCATAGAACCCTAAGGTGATTTTTGTTTAATTTTTTATTTTTTATTTAAAAATCAAGAACTTTTTCGTGTTACAGAGTCTCTTGTTCCAGTTATTTTAATTTATTTTTTTTATTTTATTTTATTTCATTTATTATAATTTTATTTTATTTTATTTTATTTTATTTTATTTTATTTTATTTTATTTTATTTTATTTTATTTTATTTTATTTTATTTTATTTTACTTTATTTTATTTTATTTTATTTTATTTATTTTATTTTATTTTATTTTATTTTATTTTATTTCATTTTATTTTATTTTATTTTATTTTATTTATTTTATTTTATTTTATTTTATTTTATTTTATTTTATTTTATTTTATTATATTTTATTTTATTTTATTTTATTTTATTTTATTTTTTTTTATTTATTTTATTTTTCAGCTTTAGCTCAGTTCTGCTAAGGCCAACATTGAACTATGTCCTTTAAACAAACTTTCTTCTTCACCACAACTACTCACTACTTCACTCGAATAAATTAAACACATTTTTGCCGTTCTCGTTCATCAAATCATCAACTAATGGGTCTTCATTCTTGTCTCAATGGTGTCTTCTAGTACATTGTCACATCATTCTTTTCGCAGAATTCGTATAATGTTATAGTCTTTGAATAATTTTCTTGCCATTTTCTTTCATTCAAGTAAAAGTACCAAAGCGAAACAAAATCACTCATATCCCCTAAATGGCTATCATTCACACACAAACAAATTCCACTTAACTTCTCTCCTCAATACACAGACTTCTCACTGCTATAATTAAAACAAAAGAATTAAGTCAAAGCAAAGCTATTTACATAATTGTGATCGATTTGAATTTATTTGGTTCTTATGCCTTTCTAAGAAAATTATTTTTTTTTTGGGTGAATTTTACCAATGAGGAAAAGCAGAAGTTTAACTTTTGGGTGTTCCGTAAACCTTAGAAGTACAGCTAAAACCGCGCTAATTCTACTTGAGGAAAGCAGAAAGAGTGAAATTTGTTAACTGCCAGCTTACTGTCCTAACATCGTAGTGGAAAAAATGGTTGGCAAACATTCAGGAAAAAGTACGATTAGACTACTTCCGGAGAAGTTAAATCGAGAGCTGCAAAACCACAGAGACTATGGAAATAAGAAACTTTTGCGCTCGTAATTTCGGAAATTTGGCTGCAAGTGGCAATAATAATCTTAAATTAAATTATTCAGTTAATTTTTTAATTTAAAATTTTAAATAAAAATTATTCTGAGGTCTCCCGGGAAGGGAGTCCCAAGCAAGCGCAGTCTACTTGTAGCTAAGCCCAGCCATGTACACAGAAAGTGGGTCAGTGTGTCTCTCTGGTGCTCCTCTCTACAAATAAGACAATGATTGTTGAAGGGTTTTTGCAACCACACCCACCGGCCAATGACCCGAAAGAACCACAGTGAGTCCAAGTAATTTGAAGCAGTTGCTTCGTCCTGTTCCGATTACACCGATTACACAAAAATTAAAAAAATTTTTCACACCAGAAAAAATCCATACGGGCATGAAACTAGAGACCAAACATAGTAATACAGCGTACTCAGTTTTTTATTTCTACATCCTTTGTCCTTTAAAAAGGACTTCAAAATTTTGAAGGGGATACAAAATAAAAAAAATATAAAAAATACTTAACCTCGTTCGAATATGGCGATATGTATATCAAATGAAAGAGGAAAGGCTCAAGAATTTAAATAAAATTGATTTTTTATCTATTTGTAAAAAAAAGGGATATGAAGAAGGTCCTTTAAAAATTGTAGTCCTTTATATCCTTGAAAATTTACATCGAATTTTCTTGAAAAGTAAGTATGTTAAAACTTCAAATCTCTTTGATAACGCGTCATGATTTTGGCAATTTTTTTATTATATTCGAGGTTGGTAAATTTGACTCTGACGCTTTGATGTCAATTTATACTTTTCCCGTTCCACTACTAAAACTAGTTTATTTCCATTTCAAGTCTTGAAAGCAGTTTGTTGAAATGTTTTTAAATATTTTCTATATAATTTTTTATTAGCCTTGAAATTAGTTTGTTTTCTTTAACGTTTTTAAATATTTTTTTTTACGATTTTTCAATTCCATTGTGTTTAGTTTATTACAAAAATCCCTCATGCACATAATTCAGCACATCAAACCATCTCTGAACGGGCTGGAATGCCGCCAATTATTTGTTTAATCTAATTTGTTGATATTTTTATAAACCACAAATTACAAATTTATTGCTTGTTGTGTTAACTTCTAAATTTATTACCATAAACACAAACATATAAATACGCGCACACACACACACACACGACTAGCGAACAGAACACAAGGTCAATGAGAACAATGTCTTTTATGAGCTTACATTACATCCACACATACAAACATAGGCACATAGGTTGAACAAGTACAAACATGTTCTATGCACTAAAAGCGCAAATTTACATACATATATGTGTTTTCTATATATGTATGTTTGCATCTACATATGTATGTTCATACAAGTCTGTGTAACGCCATAGAGAACACAACCCCTACTTGGCGAGCGTGTGTTCATTACAAATATAACATAATTTATGCACACAGCGACCTTCAAACTTTGTCACAAGCAAGAATATAAAATACAAATATACATGAATAAAAAAAATATATATGAACGGGGCAAAACGAATGCCAATGAAATAAAATGGCGCTAAATATGACAAATGAAAACATGTACAACGCATAAAACATGTACTAAACTAACAAACAACAACAACAACAACAACAACAGGGTTGGGGTCATTGCATATGATTCCAGCAACATGCTCACAAGTATGAAATCGTCAACAAACCAGAGACAACCAGTAGTAACAACAACGCAAACGACAGGAAATACAAAAACTTACACAACAACGCATGAAATTTTTGCTAAACTGTTGAATTTTTTTCTACAGTGTGCGCTGTCTATCTGTCATGCTCGTCTATGTCAGAGGCGTTGTTAAAAGCAGAGCTGTATGAATATGTTTGTATATATATTTTCATTAATATATCTATATGTGTGTGTATATGTGTACTGCCAGAGCGAAGACAACGGCCCAACGGCATTCGGACTTTATATCTATTTTACGTCGCTCATACGCTCCGTCGTTCGCACACACTTTGCGCACAAACACCAAAAACCAAACCAAATATCGACAATCAAACACCATCATCAGCAATATCAACAACAATAAAGCCAGCAATCGAAGCGACAGCCAACAATATGCGCACCGCACAGCATGTCGCATGTCGTCAGATAATAAAAGCTCAGGCGACGCTTTGTTGTTGTGCGCCAATTTTATTCAAACGACACACACAAACATTTATTTTGCATGCTTGTATGCTGATTTCAGTCAGCAACGCAAAGCGTTTTAGTTTCGTAGCAAATTTTTAAGCGAAACTCGTCGACGCGTGTCAAAATTTCGTCTGGCCTTAGTTGTGTTAAACGAAAACTATTGTCAGAAAAACTAGCATAAAGACTGAAATTCAATGTTGCTTTTTATTGCAGACGAATATTCAGCAGTTTAAATTTATAGCATATTTGTTAGAGTGGGCATTACTTATTCATGAATAACTTATTTTATCGGTTGCGGAACTTGCTGATTAGTGCTTTAGTCTAATATGCAGATAGGAGTGAACTTGAAATCTTGAATACATAAGTACTAAAAAAAATCTATACTATTAGAAAAAAAAGGTAAATAATCTGAAAGTAAAATAACAGCATAAAAATTAAATCGAATCCCAAAGGAGGCAAAGAAGGCTACGTACGCTATGTTCCATATGTCCTGGAACTCAACGAGATTTACTTTGAGAGCAACCAATAAAGTTTTAAGGATTTTTAACTCCCGAATGTCCAATCATTTCAACGCCTTTTGAATGCCCATACAAAATCATGTTACAAAATAGAGTTTGAAATTGTTTAAAAAATATTTCCAGTTACGAAGTGCGTTCCAAAGTCATCCGGGCTTTTAAAATATAACTGTGTAATAGTGCATTTAAAAGGCACATTGGTTTCCAATTTCTTGTCAAAATTTCATAACAGTTGCTGAAAGCAGAATAGTTGCGTCTGAAGTGGCAGTACCTACTGATAAAAAAAATACCCAGAATTTCCTAATTAACAAATCGCGCTTGAGATTTTCAAAATTTTTTTCTTTTTCTAGGTTGGTACATCTGTCATCTGGTGCTCATATATCTGTTTGAGTGCCATCTGTCAGAAGCATGTGCTTTGTTAATAAGTCTGTGTATGTTTTGTTCTGCGAATTTCTATGAATTTGTTACAGAAACAGCTTCGAATTGATGTCGCTAAAGAAATGCTATCCTTGGGCCAAAATGCTGTCGTCGCCCTCATTACGGCAATCATTGGAATAACACTTCTCAGACAAGAAGTCTGAGTAAAAAACCACATCAGAGTCGATTCAAAGTTAAGGCTTGATTTACTGTTTTGTATGAATTTCTTGGTGTAGTAATAAGGAATATTAAGTGAGCATATTAAAGCGTTTGGAGGAAAATGTTCCTCGTAGGAGGCCCAGAATTGTGAAGAAACAACTCATAGTCTCTTCACCACAACAACTCCCCCGCTCACAAATTCCATCTTCTACGCGACTGTTGGTACAAAAACAACGTTCATACCATTTCGCAATCACCGTATTTAATCGTCTTAATTTCTTGTGTCTTTTTCCTATTCGCTTGACTCAAGTTACCACTTCGTGGAAAGCATTTTCAGACAATTGAGGCAATAAAGCAGCATTCGCAAAAGGAGCTGAAGGCAATTTCAAAAACAGCCTATGCAAAGTTTTTTTTAAGATTGGAGAAATAAAATAAAATAACATAATAAAATAAAATAAAATAAAATAAAATAAAATAAAATAAAATAAAATAAAATAAAATAAAATAAAATAAAATAAAATAAAATAAAATCAAATAAAATCAAATAAAATCAAATAAAATAAAATAAAATAAAATAAAACAAAATAAAATAGAATAGAACAAAAAAATAAAATAAAAAAATAAAATACAATAAAATAAAATAAGAAAATATAAATTAAAAATAATAAAAAATAAAATAAATTGAAATCAAATAAAATAAAATAAAATAAAATAAAATAAAATAAAATAAAATAAAATAAAATAAAATAAAACAAAATAAAATAAAATAAAATAAAATAAAATAAAATAAAATAAAATAAAATAAAATAAAATAAAATAAAATAAAATAAAATAAAATAAAATAAAATATAATAAAATAAAATAAAATAAAATAAAATAAAATAAAATAAAATAAAATAAAATAAAATAAAATAAAATAAAATAAAATAAAATAAAATAAAATAAAATAAAATAAAATAAAAATAAAATAAAATAAATTAAAATAAAATAAAATAAAATAAAATAAATTCAAATAAAATAAAATAAAATAAAATAAAATATCAATTAAAAATAAAAAGAAATAAAATAACATAAAATAAAATAAAATAAAATAAAATAAAATAAAATAAAATAAAAAAATTAATTCCAAAATTAGGATATGAAAAGTGTTTTCAAGATTGGAGGAAACCTTGGAATATAGGGGAAATAAAATGAATAATGGAACAATTTTCGTTTTATTGAAGAATTCCTTATACTTATTGGTCAGAAGGTATGTTTGTGTTAATGGAACAAAAATTAGCATTGAACAAAGCGCCAATGCAAAATTTTGTTTTTGTATAATTTGTACAGAAACATTTCAATTGATAAACCAAATTTAAAGTGATGACTGTTTATCTCGTGGCAGAATTCATAAGTTGTTTACGGGAATTTCAAAACAATTGTGAAAGCATAAAAGATGATCAACATTGTGGCCAATCAAAAATTATCGTCGCTGCAAATTCCATTAAAACTGTGCTTGAGTTCATAAAAGATTAGCTAAAAATGTTCATTGAAATTCCAGAAATTGGATTCAGGCATTTCAATAACACCAATTTATGTATTTTTAACTGAACATTTAGTAACCGAAATGTCTGTGTATTCACAAGTTGACTGATGCCTACCTCATCGGTAAACACTTTGTCGCCTGAGAAAACAAATGTCGTATGTCCTACTAGACTCAATGGAACATACGACAATCGTTTTCTGAGGCGACGATTTGTAGAAAATTGTTTAACTTAAAATCTCTTTTAAGTCACCAAAAACTCTCAGTATTCACCTGATTTGGCAACGTGTAACATTTAACATTATAAAAAAAATGCATTAGCCGATAAAAGAGAAGAATTTTGCGAACGTTGATGCCATCAAAAAGACTTTTAAGGACATTCTGAAGGAGATCCCTGGCTGATGATCAAAAACTCTTATTCGACATACTTTTAGAATGTGTAAATGACTGTATTGAGTCCGAAGGGTATTATTTAGAATTTCATAAATCGGTAACACTAAAAAAATTTGGTGTTATTATTTTTAAAAAGTCTTATTTATTTTATTTTATCTTTTTTATTTTATCTCTTTTATCTTATTTTAGTTTTTTTGTTTAGAGTTCCATACTCTTGTCGGAACCTTGCAATTTGACTTTAAAACAAAATAAAAGTCACAAAATTTTTCCTTAGAAATTGCTGCAATAAAAGAATAATATACCCTCAATAGTGTAATTTGGACTCCCTGAGGCCTTCTAGTGTTACGAATTGTTATTGTTGTTTTTATGAATTTTTTCGGAAATATTTCTATATAAAACCTATATTTCCCACATTACAATTTCAAATATTTATGATTGCAACGTAGATAGAAAATTTATTTGTAATAAAAAACATTTTATTATGGTCGTTTTTCCTTCTCTGCGCTTCGCTTCTGCGGGCCACTGCTCTCATTCCGGCCGTTTTTCTTATCATTTGGTGTTATTTTGTGCCGTCTGGCTACTTCCCTGGCTCTAGTTTGCCATACGCTTGCGTATTGATTTAAAAAGTAGCAAACATCGCTCGTAAAACGACTGGCCGAGTGGCGGAGTGGCGGAGAACAGGCGACAAGCTAATAATTTATAAGCGCTGTTAGTGAGCGCGCCACATTGGTGCACAAACATGCCGTCACACTCACTCACACTCACACACACACACCCAAGTACGCATCGTCATGCATATAGCAACGGTAAGCACCTAAAAGTGTGCTTTAAATAAATCATGTTTCAATTAAACTTTACGCTCACTTCGACCCAGCGTGGACGCTTTTATGTTTCGCTTCCTGCCACACAATTCGCGCTGCGTACTTACTTGGCGTGCACTATTAGCGTTGTCGTTGTTGTTGTTGTTGTTGTTGAAACTACTTTCATGCCAACTACAACAACAACCACAACAATCACAACCACAGCAGTCAATACCAACCAACTTTTGCCGTTTAGTTTTCGATGATTTTCGATTTTTACATCATAAATTTTATGTGTTGCTACTTTTCACGTTGCACCCCCAATCCCTTTCTGCCCCTAGGAAATTCTGTCGCTACTCATGCAGCGTTGGAGTTTTTTTTTTACAAAGAGCATTTTGCTTTTTCGCGTAGTTTTCACTGATGTTTTACACTTTTTCACATTTTTTTTATGCCACCAGCAGCAAATAGTGCAGCAGCGTAATTTATATAGTCTATTTTTAGGAGCTCAAGAAATTGCTGCATTCGCGCTCGTGTCTTATCAGCGATTTTAATGCTTTGGTGTGTTGCTGTTTCCTTGCATTTTTCCCGTCTTTCCTGCATCGCCACAAAATCAGCCATTTTCGATTTTTACACTTCTATGGAAATTACTTTACAACACTCACACACACACACACACAATTTTACGAGCGCATAGCCATGCACAAACACAACTAGAGATGATATCAACTTGCAGCCGGTAATGTTGCCCACATTTTACGAGCATATTAAAAAATGTCGTTAATTGTTGCTGCCACTGACAGCATTACAGCTTATTGTTGTCGTTGTTGTTGTTGTTGTTGTTCAGACACTGGTCATGCTTTTACTGGTTGCTGCTTGTTATAATGTCATGCAATAAAAGTTGTCTGAACTTCATTTCCTTTCATGTTCAAAATATGATTGCTATGGAGATTTTCACAAACGCACAATCACGCACACACACACACACATACATACATACAGACTGAATCAAACACACGCACAGCCAAAGTGCGTTACGGCGCGACTTTGTAGTTTTATTGCGCATTCATTTTGCACGTTTACAGTGCTTTCAGCTGTTTCCTTCTGCTGTAAATTGAAATTCGATTGTGTGGCGCAGTTCTGGACGTTACGTTTACGTTAATGTGAGGTTAGGTTGTAGGTCAGCAATGGCAATTTGCAGCTACTATGTTTGTATGAGGTGCTATGCTGAGGTAGCATCTACTTAGTTCATTATTCAGCGAATTTTATAATTAACAATTATCCGGAAAGTATGCTGTAATTAAATCGAACGACTGCTGAAGGCAGAACACATTTCAAAGTCAACACCAGTTGATGGCATACTCGTTGGCATTGGGAACTAAATTTTAATTGGAGAACCCTTCAAATAACTGGGCAGCAAACAAATTAATTCATTGAGAGCACAGTGCAGGAGAGTAGAATTAGACGGTATATAAAAATAGCAAACAAAATTATTTTTAAATATGTAGTGATTTTAATAACCATCTCACCGATTTATGTCAGGACATCAAATCAACAGATGTCAAATCAAAAAATTAACAGATGTTATTTCGAAATTTTACAACACAAAATTTAAACAGACATGAAGATTGCAACGCTCAAAGAGAACACAACTGATTTGAGTCAAAGAGAACTGATCTGCAGACTGCACAAATTTATGTTTTAGACGTTAGTTAAGTTCTTAGAGGAATTTAAAAAAAAAATTGAACAGGTCAAATCTAATTTTAACCAAGTCTTTCGGAAGAACCTGAAGCCTATAGAGAGTGAGTGCCACATATGGCGAGTGGGAGCGAAACAAAAGAACTCCCGTTGGCCTAAACAGGGCACTTTAACTCTTCAATGCTAAGGTTGGTTAAATCTTACTAGTTAAAGTCAGAATCCATCTTGACATCAGAGGGCAACCGATCGAAAAACTGTGCCCAATTTCTATATTGAAGACTTGTGGGTCTAAGTGTATATATCTCAGACAAAGTACTCCTACATTGTTAGACTATCTGTGATGATAGGGAAAAGGCGCCCTCAACTTGGTCCTTTCGCCTTTGACCTCCAATTACAACCGTTGTCATCGTAACTTTATCGATTGAATTTTTATATAATTTTAATGATTTTCATTGAGTCCACTCTGCAGGAACGAAAACTGCGAGGACAATGCACAGTGATTCGACTCCATACAACCGCAGGACAAAATCGAAGGAGTGGTCTGTTCTTCATAAAATTTGGTATACTAGTTAATCATGGTCTGCTGAATTGAAATCTTCATTTTGTTTTGCTTAAACTTTTGTAGTTTGGCAATGCCTGAGACTTAAATTTGCAATTTTCGTAATTTTTGGTGTGCTATAGCAACGAGTTTGTTGTAATTACATTATCCGATAAAGAAAGAATGCTGCTTAAATTAAAAAAAATCCAGGAACATACTTTCACATACTTTTTAGATATTTTCCTCTAAGTTTTGCCAATTTTCAGATTTTAAATTTAGAAAAATATTTTGAATTAAAAGTCATGTAAAAGCCTCAGTTTTGCAAATTTTGAGAAAACATTAAAAGCGAAAGTGGCCACATCATTTCTTAATCTATATTGAAAGTTTTAGCAACTTCTTGGTAACCATGTATTTTTACAAATTTGTTTACTCAATAGACTAAAAAACAGAAAATATGTGTTTAAATTTTTTTGTGAAAAAAGTTTCAACTTTGAGCCACTTTTGCACACACACTAATTAATTTTTTCACAGATTTGGGTTTTCTTAGTTGGAGTTTTACCTTTCAAATGACATCAAAATCGTTAAATTCTGAGACTATAAATTTTTGGAATTTTGTCTATGGAACGAATCACTGTGCAATGTAGAACAACTCCTTCTTGGGGGCAAAACTTATGAAAATCCCTATGCTCTGTGTGAGAATAGGGAGAAAACAAATGTCTTAACTTCAGTCTGCAGGGACAAAGATTGCGAGAACAATGTAAAAAAACTCGTCAGCAAATGTTTCGTTTCTTGGGGCACGACTTCCTGTATTGCCAGCGGTATGGAAAAGACCTAAAAATCCAAGACGATTTGTGGTTCTCAAATAAGGGAAGCATATGGTAGAATAACTTTGCATGGTAGCACAGTAGGCCCGATGGCCTAAGTGATGTCCTTGCCCACTTCAACCTGCTTCTACCTACCTCCCATTTAACTTTGCTCATGTTTATGTCTACCAAAAGTACTTGAAAATTAAGTTATCCTCTTCAAGCTCTTGTAATAAAATCATCCACTGTTCAAGCTTATAAAAAGTTTAGTCAAAAAATCTCATACTTGCAGCATTGTACTGTACCCTCCGTTTAATTTAGTTTCCACTGCACCAAGATTTTCGTTTTTAAGACTCTGTTTAATTGATTCCATTTCATTGTAATTTACTCATTCACATTACCGCCTCTGCGCTCAGCTCGCAAAACAATTTGCCACTGTCTACGCAGTCTTCAACCGGCCGACATAATGTCGCTTCGTGCTGCCGCTCTGCGAGAACACCTACGGCGAAAACTTTCGTCTCATTGTAGCGGATTTGTAATTATTTTATATTTGGCTCTCTGTACTTTTATGCCTTCTCGCTACTGCCAAAGTAGCATAAAGACAAGCACTTTATTTTGTGTCCGCTTAGCCGCAGCTGGCTCTGCAATGCCCCGCGCCCCGCGCCTCGCGCCCTGATTACTACTCTACTGGTTCACTTTCAGTGCTTCCGTGCCTTTCAATCCCTTTGACATTTGCTCTCTTCCACTTTTTACAACTTAATGCAAGTGTTTGTGTGTGTGTGTGTGTTTGTGTTTGTAATCGTACACTTTAATTGCCTGTCAACAGCGTATAAATGTTACTGCTGCGACTGGACAAGCATTGTTCGTGCTGCCATGGCCGCGTTGACTTGTCAATGTTTGTTCTCACTTTCCCCTCCCCCCCACAGTCATTTCACATTACTTTTATTTCATTTCGTTTTATTTTCATTTCATTTAGCGTCCATTGCTGTATCTTTGGTTAATTGTTTGCGGCCATAAAAATCGTTTCATCGGTATCAATAATGTTGCCAAGATGACATTTTAATTAACTTGTTGCATGTCGGCGTCCAATGCGAAATCGACACCACTCGACCGATGCGACTGTCTGCTTGCTTATTGGCTCAATTGCCAATAAGTGCGGGCAACTTTATCGATAAGTTTTGTTTATTATTTGATTGCTATCTCTTCAACAATCGAGTATTTATTTACGTTCCATAAACTTACAAGATGCCAACGATTGCCTCTGCACAACTCACTCACAATGTGGCAGGTTAATGCGAATTCTCATCTATGGTTTATTGTGGTTTGTATATTTATGGAGAGTGGAATCACTTGGAAAGTGGTAAAAGTGGTTCAAAGATGTTTGTTTAGTAGCAAAAATTTAGAAACCATTTTATTGCATCGAATGTTTACCGAATGCGGATTTCTTTTACGTCTGATTGCGAACAAAATCGTGTTTGGATGAATTTATTTGAATTTTGTTTCATGTCGATAGTTAGACATTTATCATATTAGCCCGAAATGATGATAAGAAACAGAGAGAGTTAAGAGTGAAAGTAACTAAAAAACGCGTTAAACAAAAGTTGACTGCTTCTAGGTTTAGATAGATGAGAGAAGTGTACATTTTTGCAGCGATTTTGGAAATTTTTTTTTAGATTTATATTCTAAATACTTTATATTGAAAACATTATTATTATAAAATTATTATTACTCTAACTTGAGAGATTTAGGTTTGTTGACTTTTTCTAGTGTCCGACCGAAACATCTTTTTTGGGCCGAAACCAAAACCGAAACCGAATTTCGGTTTTTTTTTTAATATTCGGCCGAAACCGAAACATTCTAGTTGAAATAAACATCACCATATCAAGCATTTTTTTTTAACAAACATTAAGTAACTAAAGAACAAACAAATAATACTTACTTAAATAAATAAATACTTATTCATAAAAACATAAACATGAAAAAATCATCCTTTCGTACCTTACTCGCTAATATTCAAAATTAAATAATTTAATATTATACGCTAAAAAAATATTTTATTTACATTGCTGGCATCTAAATTACTCCTCCTTTCACTATATATCTGCTACACAATAAAATGTAAAAAAATATTCTAGAAAGTTTGGGTTTCGGCTGTTCGGCCATTTTTTGGCGGAAACCGAAACCGAAACCACTTATTTGGGCCGAAACCGAATATTCGGTCGCACACTACTTTTTTCTTTGTCGGAACAACCTACAAGCGCAACACTCAGACAGACAACCTGTCCACTTGAGGGTCCCTGTTAGTTTATTTTAAATCTACCCAACTTCCAAAGAAATCTTAGTAGATTCTCTGGTCCCAAGGTGTTCGCTTCTCAACAAATCAGTGGCAAATGTCTAAAATCGGATTCAGGTGTAGGCAGTTCAGACATACAGAAAATGCTCTGTCGTCTTCTCGTCCCCACTGTCAAATATGCCAAACTTTTTCATGTGATTTGTCCACAAAAAATGGCCCATCATTAGGTCCTTGAACTACCTGCCGTCTCCACTGCATAGAGACAGAAGTAACTGCGAGCATTGTTCTGCAATGACAGCAAGCAAAAGTTTCGTTCAACTGCAGCCAATCGCAGCCTGCCATGCTCGCTATTGAGTTAATCAGTGTAAATTTGATTATGATTAATTAATCTTAGCAAAATTTTTGGATTATGATGCTTAATCATTAATTTGTAATTGTTAATCAGATTAACTTTGGGCTAACAATAGTTAACATGACCCATTTGTTGAAAGGGGCTTTGATGAGCCCATATGGGAGAGCCAGAACCGGTTCAGGGTCGCTAAATTCAGCCTTAGAACCCATTCTAACCAAAGAGTCTGAAGTCTCGTTAGCCGCAATTTCTTGGTTTCCTGGGACCCAAATGAACGTCGAGCTATGTATAATATTAGCAGACATAACTCAGCTTGGATTTGCAGCACTGGACAATCGTTGAGTTGGTTGAAGGTCTGTCCGAGGCCATAAGCGCAAACAGAGATGGATGGCGAGTTTTGTTGACCTAATAAAATTTGCAATGTGCAAGGATTCACTTCTAATGTGAAAACCCATAAAGTGCAGTAATAATATGAAGCAAGTTCTTACTTTTTCTTATACACAAAATCTTATAAACAAAACGAAATGCATTAAATCATTTTTTTATGTGATATGAGATTTGGTTTGAATTCAACTGGCTGGCTTAAATTTAATCTACAAATATATGTCCAGGTTAGGTTATGGTGTCTGCTTCTGTAAGAGACACACTTGGAGGCCTATTGTGAGGCCCATTGGGGTACCATGTCTATATATCGAACAATTGTTTGTTCTGACTTATTTGAAGACCTACTTACAGACTCATGATTGCAGAGCCAAAATCATTGAAGCTACAGTTTAAAACTGCAGTTTAATTTTTCTAAACATCGACTACCTGCCTAAGAGCCTCTACAAAAAAGGATAAATTCGGAGTATAACGGAGCAAAAATGGTTGTTGTGTAGAAAAATGTGTTTAACCGTAGATCGAGCTTCAAAAAAATTAAGGAATCCTATTCTATGTATACAAAGGAGAGTATTATAAACTTTTCAATTTTCTCAAGACATCTTTCTTAAAAAACTGTGAAAGATGGTTTTAAACAAGCATAATCCCAACACAACAAAGTCACAAAGAATGGTTAAATTAATTATATCCTTAAAAAAGTTATAATAAAACAAAAAACCAAATGTATCATTTTTTATACAAAACTCGATCTACGGTTAAATGAGCCTATTGATTCCAATCTTGATGAAAATAGTCCAAATCAAAAATTATTTGGCATATATTTTTCAAATTTTCTAGAATCAAGGTTAAACGTGGGTCAAGTCAATAATAGGTTAAGGTTTCCATATGAAGGAGCTACTTATAACTGTATTAAAAGACATTTTGGCTTTTAACCAAACAAAAATTGGATAAATAATTCGGCAGTTATAGACAAAATAATTCGATAGTTATTTTTGAATTTTGAAATGGAATTATGATACAGTCAACAATGGGTTAAGTGTTTGTATGGGGAAACATAACTTAATGGTCCTACGGACTAAAAACTTAGTAAAGGGGGTTAAAAAAAATGTGAGTAATTTGGGTAAATAATTTGATATTTCAAAAAATAATTTGCTACGTGTTTTTTTATTTGTTTTTTTATATCAAATTATGATAGGGTCAACAAGGGGTTAAGCGTTTGTATAGAGCAATCAGATTTGATGGTTCTATTGACTAAAAACTTAATGAAAGTTCTTCAAATGAGAAAAAATTTTAGTAATTTGGGTAAATAATTTCAAAATTCGAAAAATAATTCGATACTTGTTTTTTACTTTTTTTAAATCGAATTATGGTAGGGTTAAGTCTTTATATGGGGAAACAGTATTTAGTGGTCCTACTGACTAAAACCTTAGTGAAAGTACTTGAAATGAAAAATAACTCGACAGTTGTTTTTCGCTCTCACCAAAATGGTCCACAATGGGTTAAAAGTTTGCATGGACAAACATGATTTAATAATTCTATTAGTTTCAAAGTCTAAGGTTCTTCAAAGGAGAAATAAATGTATAGATATATTTTATATTTCTTAATCAAAATTTAAATAGTTCATCAAAAAGTTATGAGAAACACGAATTAAAAAAATGCGTGCCTTCATAAAAAGCCACTACTGTGTTAAATTCGACATTGCTCGATTTCAGTGGCGCAAAATACAAATATTTTGCCCCCTAAATACAAATATTTTTGGTACAAAATTAGATTTCAATTGGGCTCAAAAGTTGTACTCAACCCTACATCCCCCTAAATGAAATCCTGTGTGCGCCACTGCTCAGCTTACACTACTCGACTTTTCATTTGTTTATTTATTTATTTAAATTCATCAATTAGAGTACAACTCAAATAGATTACTAAAAGCTAGGGTATATATATTATGTACATAAATATGATATGTTAATTACAATTAATCGCAACTCAAAAAGTGTGACAGCAGAATTAGTTTAGACTTAAAACTCTCTCTAGAATTACAAAATATATCTAAATTTTTACAAAATTGGTTTGTCTGCCTTAGGCAGCGTGTAAGCGGTTCGTTAAGACTAAAGTTAGTCTTATGACAAGGTAGGTAGAACATGTTGTTAAATCTGAGGCCACGTGCGGGACAATTGAAAAGTATTAACTCAAGCAAGAAGTGGCATTTGATATGGCTAGTGACTATGTCTCTAATAAACATTACCGAGGAAATTTTTCTTCGCATTTCTAATGTCGGCAAAGCTAGCAAAAGGCATCTACTTTTATATTCAGGCATAATAATTTTCCAACGGAGAGAGTGAATGGCATATCTAGTGAAGCGTTTCTGAATCTTCTCGATCCTTAACGAATAACCCGAATAGAATGGATCCCAAATGATGCTGCAATATTCTAGGTTCGATCTTACGAATGCAAAATACAAACTCTTGAGAGTAAAAACATCCTGGAACTCATTTGAATTTCTCATTACAAAGCCGAGCATGGACCTAGATTTGGTAATCATAAAGTCTATATGTTTAGAAAAGGACATTTTCGAGGAGAAGATGACTCCCAAATCCTTCTTTTCGTAAATTTTTGTGAGGATAACATTGCCTATCTTGTAATGGAAATTAATCGCGACTTTACGTCTACTGAAAGACAGACACTGGCATTTACCAACATTAAGTGGCAAAGAGTTAGCATCACACCAAGAATGCAGTTTTGATAAGTCCTCTTGAAGGTTAATGCAGTCAGATACGTTCTCTATGCGACTATATATTTTCAAGTCATCTGCGTACATCAGACAACGCGACGTCAAAAAGACGTCCGGAATATCATTGATAAAGATCAGGAAAAGTAACGGCCCAAGATGGCTGCCTTGAGGCACACCTGAGGTGACGTTAATGATATCCGATTTTGTATTGTTTATACGAACGAATTGGGTCCTATCGGTTAGGTACGATGCAAACCACTTAAGCATACTTGAATGAAATCCAATTGATTCCAACTTTGCAAGAAGGATTTTGTGACTAACCCTGTCGAAAGCTTTCGAAAAGTCAGTGAATATGACGTCGCATTGTTGACCAGTTTCAAATTGTTTTAAGACAAAATTAGAGAATAAGGCCAAGTTTGTAGAAGTGGATTTACCCTTTATAAAGCCGTGCTGATAAGGCGATATGATCTCTGAAATATGGAAGAAAATCCTATCATAAACAAGTTTCTCGAAAAGTTTGGGTATACTTGAGATTTTGCAGATCGGACGATAATTTGAAATATCTGACTTGCTCCCAGATTTATGGATAGGCATAATAAAGGATTTTTTCCAGTCCTGTAAAAACTCCCCACACCGCAGGGATTTATTAAAGATTATTGACAATGGGAGGGCTAACGCTGGTGCACAATTTTTTAATAAAATAGGTGGAAAACCATCTTCTCCTGAAGTTGGGTCATTTGGCAAGATCGCAAGGCCATCTAGAACTTCATCAACTGAGAGTTGTAAACCCTTAAAGACAAGTGCGCTGCTATCTATGTTATTGTCAGTTTCGATTCCAGATTGAGGAACATAAACTGATCGAAAGAAACATGCAAAAAAATTACAAATTTTATCAATATCCGACGATGATTCTCCCAAATAATGCATCATGTCTGGGATTCCAGTGTCTTTCTTTTTGCTGTTTATAAACTGCCAAAAACGCTTACTATTTGCCCTTATTTCACTCTCTACATTAAGGATATAGTGGTGATATAAGAACTTGTTCAGAGTATCAAACTCTTTTTGCAACCGACTGTATATTGCATAAAGTTCTAAATTTTTGTTTGATTTGCGATACAGTTTGTATGCTTTAGTTTTTTTATTGTTAAGATTTATAAGTCTGGAGTTATACCAGATCGGCTTGGAACGACTCTTTACTGGTACAACAGGAACGAACGTGTTAATGGCCGCCTTCAAATTGTCTCGAAATACGTAGTAGGCTTGTGATAATTGGGGCTTGTTAAGGGCAGATTCCCAATCAATTGAATTTAATGAACGTGATATGTCATTGAATTCGGCTTTAATGAAGTTATAGTTCTTACAAGAATTAATGACTGATTTGATATAGTTTATAAGTTTAAAGCTCACACATAATGCTTTATGGTGGATAGAGTTATGAAGAGGGGGTGAAGAAATGGGCTCGACATCAGATTTTAGATCGCTGGTTATAAAAACTAAATCAAGTATACGATTGATGTCGTTATGAACACTGTTAACCTGACAGAGATTAAACTCAGCAAAAGTGTCGAGTACCTCGCATTCACTCTCGCTTGATACATTATATGGTAATAATTGCTTAACATCCTCATCAAAACACCAATTAACATTGGGTAAATTGAAGTCACCCAATATTATGATATGTTGATTGTGGTTTAGATTATTTAATATGGTGCAACAGTTACTTATATGCGTTTTATACAATTCGTTTGGACTTAATGGTGGAATGTAACTTACAGAAATGAACAATTCATGAGATTTTTCTATGACAATTTTAACAATAATTTGATCAATATCTAAACGACCCTGGTCTGAGCACGTATCAGAGGATAGGGTAATTTGCGTACTGGGCAAACTCGAACGAACAGCAACAAGTACGCCACCGCCTTTAGAGAGACCGGTAGTGCGGGAGCATCTGTCTTTGCGAAATACATTATATTGTTGACAATCGAACATTTCAGCAGTATGATGGCATTCAGAGAGCCAGGTTTCTGTTAAAACTATGATATCGTAGAGAGACGATGAAGAAAAAAGCAGCAACGGTAGCATTTTGGTTCTTATCCCGCCAGCATTCTGATAATACAGTAGGGATTCTGTAGCATTTGCAGAATTAATAACAGCGTCGGCGCACGCTAGGACTGCAGTGGTTTCGCCTCTACTCTTGGAAAATTTGTAAACGGCCTTACTCTAATATTCTCTTGCCAAAGAGAAGGGTCGAAGATTTTGTCGTAGTACTTTTCTGCTACGCCAAGTTTGAACGATACTCTCTTCAGTCCTTCAATTGCAGAGTCTTTCTTTACTAAAATGTAGCATGAAAGATCGCTCTTATCTATAGCAGCATGAGTATGTACATAGTCAATAATGCTTTCGGTGGTCACTGTGGGATTGAAATACGACAAATGTACCCACTTTAGATTGACAATTACATCCAACTCGCGGCTTGCATTGCGGCCAACGACAGTGTTATTCGCATTCCGTTTTGCTCTTTTATTCTTAGCGCCAGCAGTTATGAAGACGTCATCGTTGTTCAACTGTGCTGTATGGTTGCTATGAGATAGCAGCAACGGAGGCGGCGCAGGGCAGCGCGAAGCAGAAGAAATGTTAACGGCATCGGCAGCATGGGCTGTAGGGGTGGCAGCGGCGGCAGCAGCAGCAGCATAAGAGATAGGTGTCGTTGAGCCAAGAACAGGCGCCCGCTTATTGTGTTTTGATGTTGCAGAAATATTAGCATGCATGTTATTCAGATCATTCCGAAGATCTTTGATGTCACTAGCAATGGTGGGGATTGTAGCAGCGACATCAAAATCACAAAGTAAACGACGAACAGCTTGTACTTCTAGTTGCAGATCTTCAACTTTTTTAATCAGAAGTTCCTTGTCGCTTTGCAAAGAGCAAATTATTGCGGTCGTCTTTTCGTGATCAGATCGAAGAGATCTAAGCTCTTTGAGAACAGCTTGCAAGCTGATTTCTATCTCGTCGCACTCAGGTGGCGGATAGGCTCTCTCGGGAGCCGAAGCAGGTGGCAGCGAAGAGTCTTTTGCGGGCTCCGAACCAGCTGAGTTGTTGGTAACCGATACACTATCTATTGGCGGAGTTGTTGAGCGAGGAGACGATAGAATAGAGTTTCGGCGCGCTTTTGTGCATTGGGTACAACAATAAGGCTTGTTCGCTTTTTGCATATATTCAATATCGGCCGATAATAGCTTTACACATTTTGGATGAAAAATGTCACTGCACTTGGCACATTGTACTTTAAGCTGGCCACGGTCGACCTTATGGCCACATACGCATGGCATGACGATAATCAGCAGGATGCTCGACCCGAATCACTAACGCACGAGTGTTTGTATAATTATGATCAACAGAGAGATTAGGAAAAACACGTCCGCACGGCACGACGTCTGACGAACGAATTGATTTGATACCCATACATATCTTCATCATTGCACAATCGCAAATATTTTAAAAAATATTTGAAATGTGTATATCCTTAAAATTTTAAAGTCCTTTAAGAAGGTTTATGGGTCAGAAAATGAAAAACTGACTATGCCAGGATATTATAAAGGACCTCTAGTTTCACGTCTATATCAACATTTGGATGGGTCTCGGAAAAATTAAACAATTTTTTCGCACGGTGTAATAAATGAAAAGTTGGTGTTTTCACTCCGTGCATCATAACTTTGTCATTTTTCTTTCAATTCTATTGATGTTAGGCTTAGTATTTGCTCAAATAATATATCTTTCATCTTAGATTTTAAAACCAGAGGAGATCATTTATTTTATCTATAAAAAAAGTATTCGAAAATTTATGATTTTTGAAATTGGTCGAAAAATTCACTTTTTTACAACTTTCATCGTCAATAACTTCCCCAACTCTCATCTGGTTTGGACAATCTATATATCGTTGGAAAGGTTAGTTAATTACCTTCTGAACGACTTGTGTTAGTCGGATGGTTGGTTTACGAGATATGTGCTCATAACTGAAATAAGAGGGAAAAAACGTGTTTTTCGAAGATTTTTCGAAAACGCTTCTTAAGAAAATTTTTTTATTTTCAGTTTCGTGTTCAGCAGCCAAAGATTAGTCTAAAAAATACTTTTATTTTTAGGAGCATTTTTCATGTCGAGTAGTGTTATCAACCTACAATTATTCTAAACGCCTGAGAAACGATTTCCAATCCACAACTCCGCCTGAGATCTGAATAGAGTCTTTCAATCCGTAACTTTATTCGAATGTCTCGAATAGTTGACAAATTTTATACATAAGCTTGCTAAGGAATCAGTAAAGAATTGTAGAATATTAAATTCTATAATTCTTTATCAATAATATAATTATATTCTGGAAATTGAACTCATTCACTCACTATACTGAAACAGTTTGCTTCAATTTTATAAAGAGATTATTAAAACCAGTATTCCAAGTCAAATAAACTTCCAGAATTCACTTCATTTCATGCGACAACAGAACATTCGAGTCTTTAAATAGTTTGTGACATTGCAAGTAATTCTCCAATTAAAAATTCCACCCGTTTTATTTCACTTGAGTCCTCCACTTGCGTCTTGACGACGTTCTGCTACTCGCTTCGTAACTATCTCCCACACACTCCGTCACTCATTTCATTTGCACTATCACGAGCACATTTTGCAACTTCTTAATGACAACTTAAACTAATGAATACATTTCAAAAATTATGACACAAATCTACTTAGGCAACAAGAGCAGCCGCAACCAACACTACAACAGCAACAAAAAAGTGTTGTCACTTGTTGTTGAATTCCCCCCCACGGACTTATAAACATAAAATTACACTTATGGCTGCCACTTGGCAGCCAAGTTTTCGCAAAGCCAATGGGCCCCGTTCTCATTTCGTCGCATTTCGGCGCCCCAAGTTGCCACTGTGTTGTTGCGTTTGTCTATCTTTTCCGGTTTGTTATGTGTTTGGCTGTGGCACAGAGCAAAAAAATGGGGTTCAAAAATTACATACATAATTTATACTTGTAAGAAGAAAAGTGACAGACTGCAAAACTGTAATGAATTCTGTGATTTGTGTTGTTCAAAAAATCAGTGAAGAAGGTATTGGCATAAGATTGCATTATGCGTTAGATATCATTCTTACCAAATTTCATATTTTCAGTGTACCCAAGTGGAAATCTTTGTGAAATTGTTTGCGTCGCAAAACTTTTCGCACATAATTTCTCAAAATTTTGAAACTAGGCAGTCGTGTGGTATGTTTTTTTTGTAACTATTTATCGCCCGCATCCGGCCAATGGCCGCACACAGCCCAGCCAGCACTCACACCAATACAACAACCGCACTATAAACGTTGCCAGCAGTGTGCACGAGTTCAATTACGAGAGCAGTTGATATGGCATTTATTTGCTATTTTTGCTGCCACTTTGCAACCGACGCAAATATTTTCCGGCTGTATGCAAATATGTGTAGCTTTATTTGGCTTGTAGATGAAATTGAAGCTGGGCCGGCTGACGCGGCTGGCACATTGAGGCGTCTCGAAGGCATTAACAACTTTAAATGGCAACAGTTTTCATTTCGTGCGAACCAACTTGTCACATACGCAACGAAATTGTGTACGCAACCAAATGTACGAACGCACATTTGCCCATATATATGTGTGTGTGTATGTGTAGGTGTATGTGTGTGTTTTGCTGCTGTGGACAGCAACTGCCCACTTTGCTGTTGGCGTGTTTGTTCATGGCAGTGTTGTTGCAGCATTGGCGTATCGCTGTGTGTTGGTGTAGCTACGAAAATGGCCATGTGTTAGTGTTTGCATGTATTGGTGTGGGTTTTGGTGTAAATATGTGCCGTGTGTGCTTATGATAAGTCAATTTTCAACACATCCTTATTGAGCTTACACATCCTTATTGCTATTTGTTCATAGACACACACATACATATACATATATATGTATATGTGAGTGAGCTCGTCAAGTACGGTCGTGTTTCGCCTACGCTAATCATAATGGTCAATTGTGCAAAGTGCAAGCTGCACTGCTCTTCTACGGATTCGGTGCCGTGTGGCACCTGTTTGTCTAAGTGGCATTTCAAATGTGCCAAGATCAGCGATTTAGCCGAGTTACTAAAAACTAAACGCAATTTAATTTTTGGATGTGATTCCTGCATCTCCGCTCCTCGCCCAACTTGTCTTTCCATTGTGCCGTTATTGCTGGACAAGTTGAGTGAATTACGAGGCCTCTGCGATTCTCTCATAAAGGTGCACTCTGAGCACTTGAGTGTGGACAAACCGACATCGGGCTCATCGACGACCTTGAAGGTCGACCCAGTTGTCACTCGCGCCCGCGCTAAAGCGGCCGACTCCCGTACGCTCATGCCTAAGGTGCCTTCTTGCTCACCGCTGCCAACAAAAGTCGCAAGTAAATCGTTGCGCTCTCAATCGCCTTCTATCATTGTTCCTGCTGTTGCTTCACATGCTGCTTCGTCGCTCCGCTTGCAGAGTTCTGCACAGACTTCGTCTGTGAATGCTGCTGTTGCTGATTACGCAGCGTCGCCGTCCGCCTACGCACCGCTTGCTGTTTGCACGAATTCTTCGCCTGTTGCTGTTCATCTATCTGCGCCGCCTGATGCTGAGGAGTGCACGCCGCCTGCTGCTGCTGAGGCGTCGCTGCCGGCTTCGTCTTCTACTAGTGCGCAGCTCGCCATGGGTTGCTCTGCGCCGGCCGCTGTTTTAGATTGTGCAGATGCGCCACCCGCCGCTGTCGATCTTACGTCGACTGCCATCTGTGCGACTGCGCGGCCCACCGATGTTGATGTTGATGACCTACGCTGCTCGAAGCCGTCGTGCTCTTCGTATGCTGCCCTGCCTGCTGCTAATGCTCATTCGCCCGCTGCTGGACCCCCCGCTAGTGAGTGGCTCACTGTCGGTGTCAACAAACGCTCCAAGTCGAAAGCTGTGGTTGTCGGCTCGAAGGCGAACTCGGGCCTAGATGTCGCTGTGAGTAAAAAATGGTTGCATCTATCATCCTTCCGACCTGTGGTATCAGAGGAGGACCTTCTGAACTATATCGCTAACAGTGCCGGCATCGATAAGCAACAT
This sequence comes from Melieria picta, assembly GCA_964056695.1. Classification (NCBI taxonomy): domain Eukaryota; kingdom Metazoa; phylum Arthropoda; class Insecta; order Diptera; family Ulidiidae; genus Melieria; species Melieria picta. Next base: position 30,573,018 of record OZ057398.1, on the reverse strand, counting down.
ATTGCGTGCTTTAAGCTTATCAAGAAAGGAGCTTCGACTGATACACTCAAACGAGTTAATTTCAAAGTTGGAGTCTCGGCTTCCGTCTATGAGAAGCTTCTCATTCCTTCCGTCTGGCCAGCTGAAGTCAGAGTACGGCCATTTCATTTTTTTCAAAAGCCCGCCCAGCAGCCAACGGGCGTATAACCGCCGCCCGGGCTATCTCTGCTAATAATAAGTGCCTTAAAATATATTTTCAAAATGTTTCTGGTCTTCGTACTAAATCGCAAAATTTTCGTGCTGTTAGCTCGCATTTGGAATATGATGCTTTTGTTTTGATTGAGACTTGGCTGAATCCAGACTTTTTCAGTGAAGAATTTTTTGACCCGAATCTGTATACTGTCTTTCGCAAAGACAGAGACGCTGCCAAAACTGGCTGTGTGAGAGGGGGCGGTGTACTAATTGCAGTTCGGCGTACTCTCCGCGCGTCACATTGTGCACTTCAAAATGATGACTCGCTTCTCGACCAGCTATGCCTAAAGGTTACGGGCTCTTCCGGCTCTTTGCTTTTGTGCGTCTCCTACATACCGCCTAATAGCAATGAATCTCTGTACAAGGCTCATGTTGATAATATTCATGAGCTATACCTAAGATCTAATGGTGACAATAATCTTTGCGTTCTAGGTGACTTCAACTTAAGCAAAGTTACTTGGTCTGTTGTGGCAGATGACTCTTTTCTTACGCCCTGCAATGTTAGTAGTGCTATTGAGATCTATGTAATCGACTCCCTTCTGAGCCTTGATCTACAACAAATCAACGGTGTTGTTAACCAACTTAACCGTATCTTAGATCTTGTCTTTATTAATAATAATTTGAACTTTTCGCTGTCTGAATGCGCTTTCCCAATCTCTCCATCGGGTTTGCATCATGTAGCTTTAGTAATTTCACTCGAATTCTATGAGTTTCGCTCCGATACCTCAGTTAGCCAATCTCTTGGTTATAACTTTAACTTGTGCAACTTTAACCTCCTTGACCGACTCTTCTCGGAAATTAATTGGGATCCCTTATTTTCTTCCGCTGACGTTTCTAATTGTTTCAATGAATTTAAATTAAAAATTGCGGATATTTGTCGGACAAACATTCCCTTGCTCCCTAAGAAAGTGCATAAACTTCCTTGGTTCACTCCTCGTTTAAAAAGATTGAAAAATTTGCGGAACAAGTTCCACAAAAAGTTTAAAACAACGTGTTCATACTCTCACAATCAAAAATTTTTATTTTATAAGAGTGAGTTCAATACTCTTAATAGCCGTCTTTACAGAAATTACATCTCAACTTTCGAGGCGAACATCAAGTCTAACCCTAAAGCTTTTTGGCGATTTATTAAATCCAAAAAAGTGAATTCTAGTATTCCCTCTGCACTGTCCTACAACGGCACTACTGCAAACTCTTCCCTTGAAGCAGTTAATCTTTTTGCTCAGTTTTTTAAATCTAACTTCCTCCCTGTAGATCCACTCCAATCCGAAGCACCGATTTATGCTCGAGATACTTTTCTTGACTTTGGTGCTTTGACCTTAAGTACAGAGGATGTGCTGCGTGGTATTTCTTCACTAAAGGCTTCTTCTCAAACAGATGTGGATGGCCTGTCTGCCCTTCTGCTAAAAAAGTGCTCCTTGTCGCTGGCATATCCTTTGAAATGCTTGTTTAATAAATCCCTTTCTACGGGTGTTTTTACTAACGCGTGGAAGGTTGCATTTATCACGCCAATTTTTAAATCTGGGAATAAGAATGATGTTAATAACTACAGGCCTATCTCCAAATTGTCAAGTATATCTAAACTGTTTGAATGCATTGTAAAGGAGAAGGTATATTTCGCAGTTAAAAGTCTGATTTGTCTCAATCAGCATGGCTTCGTTCCTGGTCGCTCGACCGTTTCTAATCTCGCGACCTTTGCGCATGACTGTATCTCCGCCTTTAACGCCGGATTTCAAGTTGATACCGTTTACACGGATTTCTCAAAGGCATTTGACAGGGTATCTCATCGCATTCTGGTTTTTAAACTAGCCCAGCTTGGGTTCCACTCCATCTTCCTCGAATGGATCCGATCTTATCTTAGCAATAGGCAATGCATTGTTGCTGTTGATGGCTTTCATTCTGAGCCATTCACTGCTACTTCCGGGGTTCCCCAGGGCAGCATCCTTGGTCCTCTGTTCTTTGTACTCTTTATCAATGATATTAGTAGCTGCTTTTCCAAGAGTAAGTTCCTGCTTTATGCGGATGATCTAAAAATTTACACTGCTGTCCGCAGTCCTCGCGATGCTGACGATCTACAGTCTGATTTGGACAACGTCAACCTGTGGTGCAATAGAAACCAGCTCTCATTAAACCTAAAAAAGTGCTTCTATATGACGTTCTGTAAATCGTCAGCTTTTATCCAGTCCTCATATCATATTGCTAGTACGCCTCTCGAGAGGCTAAGCGTCTTCACAGACCTTGGTGTAATCTTTGACCCCAAGTTGTCGTTTGTTAATCATGTGAACTTCATTATCTCTAAATCCTATTCTTTGCTAGCATTTGTCCGTCGTAATAGTTTCGAATTCTCTGATCCCTACACGCTCAAGCTTCTGTACACTTCTTTTGTTAGATCTCGTCTAGAGTATGCGTCTTTTGTCTGGAATCCATATTATTCTTCTTATTGTAATCGTATTGAACGAATTCAAAAAAACTTCTTGAATTTTGGCCTTCGCTCTCTAAAGTTTTCCAATCCCATTCCTCCGTATCTATCGCGTTGCTCTCTCATAAACCTTAAATCTCTTGAGAGTAGAAGAACCATCCTCTCTTTGGTGTTCGTCCATGAGGTTATTAGTGGTTCTGTTGATTGTCCTTACCTCCTGAGTCTAATTAACTTCAATGTTCCTTCTCGTGTCCTCCGTCACTACGACTTATTTGTCATATCTCCCTGCAGGTCTAATTACGCCTTGAATGCCCCTTTGGTGAGAGCGCTGTCCGAATTTAACAAGATCTGTGGTTCTCTTAACCTCGATCTTTCGATCTCCAAACAAGAATTAAAATCACTTCTGAACGGCTTTTATAAATGACGTTATTCTTATTGTTATTCTATTCTTAAGTTATATTCCTATTGTTATTCTATTTTTAAGTTCTTATATTGTTGTCTGCCTAGTCTGTAAGTTCATTTACTGTAGACTTGAAATAAATGAAATGAAATGAAATGAAAATGAAATGAAATATATATTTGTTATAAATTTATTATATATATATATGTAGACGTAAAAGTGCCAATGTATGCGTGCATTAAAAGTTTTCAAATCCATGTGGAGCGTCACACATTGCCTGCTGCGTGCTTTGCGCTCGTCTTTGTGACTGTGTGAGACTGCTAGCAATTATGCATAATTTACATACGAATTTATGACACAGGAGCGAACTAAACCAACAACAATAACTGCCACGTTACATTAGCACTAACAACAACAACTGCGCGTACAATAACCGCTGATAATGTTAGCCAAGTTTACAGTGTAGAGTGGTGTGACGTGTGTGTGTTTGTGTATGTGTTTACACTCGCCAACACACACACACTCACATCTCTATCTAAGTGCTGGTAAATATGCATTTGTGCTGGTGTTAATGTCACTGAAAAATTTATTATCATGAGGTTAGGCATTCGGCACGAGCAGGAAGGCCATGGACAGTTAATACAGGGTGACCACTGCAATATTTTTCGTTCTTCCCTGTCGGACCTGAGACAACTAGTTCCCAAATTCATTAGTCTTTCAACTGGTTTTTTGTAGTCAATTGGACAACTAGTTGTCCAAGTGACTGTCAGCGGATGCAGAAGTCAGTCAGTTCGCGTCTAATCGTTCACGTTCTGTGTGCGCGTTCACAGGTGAGAAGAGCACATAAAAATGAGAAAAACGAAACAGAGGTGAGAGAAGCAAAAAAATACTGTTACGGCTGATCTTGCGATTGTTCTGCTACAACAACAACGTAGAAATGTTTGCATATTTCGAACTTTCTGTTTCTATGACACGAAGTTTGCTCGATTTGCACGTTTTGTCTTGAATGATTTCAGTTAGAATTTTGCGTGGTTGCGTAAAGCAACGAATTGCAGCGGCTGCTGAAAGGTGTGTATTAATATATTTATTTATTTATTTATGTAATTATTTATTAATTCATTTATTTATTTATTTATTGCAGACGAAGTCAGGATGTTGTATTGCATCAGGCCCCAAACAGTTCCAGTTCATCTTTAAATGCACCAAAAATTTGTTTTATTCGCGAAGATTTTTTGTTTTTATTTTTAAAACTTTTTTAAATAAAATAATTATTTAAAAAATTTAAAATTTAAAAAATTTTGAAAATATTTTTAAAATAAAATAATGATTTAAAAAATGCACTGTTTTATTTTCCCCATAAAAATCGAGTGGTTAGAAAACTAATCCAGAATAAACTAGTTTGCAAACTAGTCGCTTTGCAACTGGTTTGAAAACTGGTCTACTTCGGACTAACCTTGGACTAGTTGCAAATGGATGCAGACGGGGACAATTGACCCTCGCCTAGGACACCGCCATGTTAAAAGGGTGAGTTTGCTACAAGAAAACGAGTCGATTCTGAGGTCATATATGACTGTCAAGCGACCAGTTGAAAAACTAGACTTGGACCAGTCCGATTTCCCACAGGGTTCTTTTTTGTACTAATTTTTGTATTACATTGCGTACAGTAAACCATTGCACCATATCTCTACATATCTGCATGGGCTTCTCTTTTTAATGGAATTCGGTTTTTAGAAAAATTTAAAATTTTAGAAAAAATTTTAATTTTAGAAAAAATTTTAAATTTTAGACAAAATTTTAAATTTTAGAAAAAATTTTAAATTTTAGAAAAAATTTTAATTTTTAGAAAACATTTTAAATTAAAAAAAAAATCACTAAAACTTTGTTTAGGTTTCAGTCCTGAAAACTCAATTTCGGTTGAAAACTGTTAAGCATACAAACACATTCAAGTTCTGACTGAAATTATAACCCAGGACACCCTGTATATGAAATTAAACACGTTTATATGTATTTGTGCATTATTATATACATGTGTCCTCGTATATATATATATGTGTGTTCGACAGCGCACCAAAAGTGTCCGCCTACTCAGCGTCACAACACAATAGCCAAATGTGTGTAAGTGCGTGTGTGTGTGTGTGTGTGAGTGAGTGTGTTAATTGCATGTGGCAAGTGTAACGCAATCAAACTTTCAGCCTCAGCACTCACTCTTAATCATATGGACCTCCAACAACAACAACAACACTACCAAGCATTAACAATAACAATTACAACAGCGCACAGTTAAGTAATTTTTGCTCAAATTAATTAAAGTTTCTAGCCACGGACGCTGTACAATTAAAAATTCATACATCACCAAATTAACATTTTCAATTGGAATTACAAAAGTAAGAAAAACCAACAAAAACTCATTGTTTTTGTTATGCTGATTAGTTGAAAAATTTGCTGGCCAGCAAACTTTACACTTTGTGTTTGTCTGGCATAGAAAAAACAAAACCGCCAAAACAAAAGCGAACAACTTTCGGCACCATTCATACTTCTGTGCGTATTTTGCTGGCCAATGTCACTGCTACACTTCTCCACTTTTCGCCTTGGCCATAGAAATTTGCATTCGTTTTAGTAACTTTCAGCTTGTCCGCCTCCATCCACTCACTTTCCATGGCCAACTGCGATGGTTTCAACTATTCCAATGCGACGCTGCCTTCGCCTCTCACTGCTTCTCTCAGCTCGCTGCAAATTGCTGCGCATATTTTGTCAAAACACAATTAGCTGAAAGTCGCCACGCGCCCACACGACGCCACCGCCGCTTCGGTTTTGCCCCTCACCGCCTCACCACTTACAAAGCGCGTAATACACTTGTGGCAGCTTTGAATTGAATTTTTGTTGCACGCGCACTCGAGTGTCCTTTGGTCGGACAGTGCGATTGGCCGTTGAGGAGAAGCAGGCAAGGCAGCGCGAGCCTGGCAACGTAGAACTTTACTCGCAATTATTCTAATTACACAAAATTAGAAGCGCAGTGCAAACATTAAAAGCGCATTCGCATACGTCAAGGTGACCGTTTTCAAGGTTTCTCCTTGCCTTGCTGCAACGACTTTAGTGCACATTTCACTGGAAATGAGTGCACCTCGAGAAAAGTGCATTCAATTATACACAAATTAAACATGAAAATGTACTCTAATGAAGAGTATTAAAGTAGGTAGTCGTGATTGTTATGAAGGTAGCGCAGGGAGACCATGGAGACAGACTGTTTTTGTTGAACTTATATCCACCGCTAACAGAATCACTTAGAGCTTCCAAAAAAAAAGCTAAAAAGACTGTAAATAGTCTTATCGACAACATCTTCCAGATTTTCGAAAAAAAACTCACCTAATTGAAGCTTTCTTCTCCCAGAGAGTGCAAGAAAAACATAAAAAAGGTAGAAGAGAAAAACTCTTCCTCATCCATGAACTCTTCCTCATGCAACTTCTAGAAAAATCCATTAACAAATAGGACCCAAGTTTTTTACATGGAAGGAACCCATGTAAAAAAGTTGGGTCCTATTTGTTAATGGATTTTTCTTAAACATTTCTATTTGGTAATGGATTTTTCTTTTGATAAGTCACATTAAACAGTGACTTATCAAAATACTGATCCTGATCCTCAGCTGAAGGATGTTCTCTGAACGACAAAAGTCAACGGTTTTCCCATCTGGAGTGAGTTTTTTTTAAGAGTTTAACTATATAAGATAAAAGTGAAAGTGAAGAGAGGAGAAGTTAAGTGAAAAAAGTGATCAAGTGAAGTGAAAATTAGAAGGGTTATGCCGAGCATTGCCACTTCTGTTCCACAGTTGTCTGCAATCTTTTTATGTCTTGGAATCCAGCAGAAGTCAGCAGGAAGCAGTCTGGCCTGGTCTGGTTTGGCCTTATTAAGAAACTTTCAACATCCAAGAATAGTTTTTGATGTTGTTAAAACTGCATTCAGGCCTCCAATCGCTTCATAGATTTTGTATCTTTTTATTATTTAAAATACTGATAGGCCAAAAAATTAGAATTTTTGTGCTTCATTAGAATTGCAGCTTCCGCCTTTTTTTTAATAACTTTCGAACTAATAAAATTACAGTAATAAAATTTTGACACGTGATCAGGGAGATTTGGGGTTTTAACATACTAACTTTTCAAGAAAATTCTATGTAACTTTTCAAGGATATAAAAGATTAAAATATTCAAAGGACCTTTTTCATATCCTTTTTTTACAAATGGATAAAAAATTAATTTTATTTAAATTCTTCCCTTTAAGCCTTTAAGCCCTTCCTCTTTCATTTGATATACATATCACCATATTCTAACGAGGTTAAGTATTTTTTATATTTTTTTTATTTCATATCCCCTTCAAAATTTTGAAGTCCTTTTAAAAAGACAAAAGATATAGAAATGAAAAACTGAGTACTCAGTATTACTATATTTGGTCTCTAGTTTCACGCACATATGGATTTTTCCCGGTGTGAAAAATGCTGTCGCACGGTGTAATAAAACCGCATTCAGGGCTCAAGAGCAAATGGGCTACTCGATAAAAAAAAACATCCCTTGCCGATATCCTGTTAACCATAAGCAAGTCTGAAGCAACGCGGACTGCGGTGCTCTTATTTTGAAAGTGAGTATGAAGCTGTTTGACAGTCTCACTCAGAAACTTTCAATAGCCAAGAACAGTTTTTGATGTTGTTGACACTGCATTCAAGGCCCTGAGAGTGGATTAACTGACTGATAGAGTAAGGATATTCAGGGCCCATATCCTGTTTACCCTAAGCCAGTCTAAATCTATACGGATTGCAGCGACCTCAACATGGAAGACACTTTAGTTTCCAGCACAGAATTCAAAGATACAAAATCTATTCAAGACACATTTTAAGATCACTTTTTACATTAAAACGCCAGGAAAATATAAAGTTGCGTAGGAAGGAAAAAAGGACTATAGTTTTAAACAATTTTTAGTATTCGCTTCGATGGCATAAATATCAAACTAAATATATTACAAATAACAAAAAACAAATATATTTTAAGGTTTTATTTTGTGAATATATTTTCACTCTCTTTCCAACGATTTAGACTTTCCCCATACAAAATGACTTTCACATTGCATTCAGAATATTCATATATAAGATTGGCCATCATTTTCAAATCATTCAATCAATCAATTCGTATCTCTTTAATCTCCTACAATTACGCGAGATTTCTAGCAATGAATTTGTTTTTACTGAAATTTTTTTTGGTTTTACTTAAACCATAACTATTGAACTTTGAATCTATTTTTATTCATTTTTTTTTAATTTTATTTATTTAGTTCATATTCCTTGATATCCTCAACTGATATTTTCCAAACACAAAAACCAATGCATAACATTTATAAACGCCTCTGAGAAAATAGCATCCTGGTCTGGCTGGACGAGTGGCGTAAACAGGATTTTATTTTGAGAGAAAATTCATAAACAACCTTTGAGTCCAATGCCATTTGAAACCATATTTGCCCCCTAAAATTTTTGGAATGAACTAATATTTGGGAGTTTGAATACCATTATTTCTTTGTATTTCTATATAATTGTGGCATTCGTTTTAAATGTTTTTTAAATTAATAATTTTTGTTGGTTCCCTGTTCACTCTTCCAAGAGGCGTAAGGCTTCAAGAAGGCTGTTCCTTTTGACTGCATTTGAAAACGTATTTTTTCTGACGTGTGAATCAAAAAAGTCTCAGATGGGTGACTGCAATGCCAACGGGACATGGAAACCACAGGCAACATCTAAATAGCACAAATAAATCTTACTGAGCATGAAATCTGGAGACTATATCCACAAGAAACTAAGACTGCCATTACGTAAATTAATGTCCTGTTCACTTCGTATGTGAATGTACAGCGTTGGCTGGTAGAAAAATGGCCCCTTTTGGGACAATCATCCATAGAAGTAAATGAGATGATGTCATAAGCTACTAAGCCACAGACCTCTGGACAGGTCCAAGGGACCAGCAGGAGAGAATGTGTATTTTTTCACTTTTGTTATTCAAGTCTTTTTATTTTAAACTCACAATTAGGCTTCTGGTATTGACTGCAATTCTATTTATTGTACTTTTAATGAGGTCTCTTTGAACATATAAAAATATTGCTTATCTGTTAGGAAAGTTGTCAAGGTTTATCACTTAGATCGCTGGAATTTTGCTCAAATTTCATTGCAAACATCGCATATTCCCGCATTAATTTCATATCATTTTCTTTTCACTGTAAACCAATCAGAATTTCAGTTCCTTTTCAAGATTTCGAATTCAGTGCCACTGCCTTTGAATTTTGCGTCTTCTTTCATTCATTCATCAAATTTCTTGCTACAAAGAACCTTATTGCGTTACTTCGATTTTTTTCTGGTTAATTTCAATGTTAGGTATGCCCGCCTAATTTTTAGTTCATTGCAGTTTCATTTTCACTTAAAAATGCTTTAGATAACAACCAGACTCACTGCAAGAAGATTCCATTGCATTTCGTTTCATTTCTATTTGAACTGACTGCCTTTCCTTATATGAACTTAGGTGACATTTTAACTGATACATTTTTATATCATCTCCATATATCTCCATATATATATACATCAGTTTTAATTTTTTCCCCCATTTCAAGCCTATTCCAGTCAAATTTCAAGTTTACAAGTATTCCACTACATTCACCATGGAAATTCACTTCAAACTTTTTTATTTAAATATTTACACATTCACGTGTGTAACATATTTAACAAACAATTATATAATTTTGTATCTTCAGTGTAGCTTTTCAGTCTCAAATGCACAGACATACAAATAAAAATACATTTCAGTTATATGCAACGGCATACAAACACTTGAACTGAAATCGAAAAACTCTACGCAACTGCACACTTTTACTCAGATACTGTGCATGTTTATTCAAACTTGTATGTGTGTTTGTGAGTGTATGTGTATGAAAAACTGCTCATACCACGAAGCAGCATCGATTGCCCCGATGCCTTTTTAATTACGCACATTCGAGCACACAAACAAACAATCCTAAATTGCACACATACATTTACAAAACTGAGTAAATTGTTTTGCTTTTCAAAATGAAATTTCTTCGAATTTATTTACACACTCGCTGCGGCTAATAAGCGCAAACCACTTCAAGCCGCAGCCAACTGGTTGGCTTTCGGTGTAACCTTGAAATTCAGCTGCGTGGCCAGTGAGTGCATTTGGTGCAAGTAATTTTTTGCATGCCGCACTCAAATGAACGTAGCGAAAGTTGTGCTACATAATGGACTCATCAGTTGCATACTTTTAGGTATCGGGGGGAAGGGAGCTGGCCCACTGCAACGAAGTTGCTTCATCGTTGCCAGCGGCAGCGCGATTTGATGTGATTAATGGTGCAGGCATTTTTGCCAAAACTGCAACAATACGAGAGCACAACAACATCAACACAAGCTGCCGCATAAACAAACGACGCGCGGCATGAGACCGCTTAAGCCAGCCTGCCAGCAGGCTATGTGCAATCGCGCCAAGACGCTGCGCGCAATTAATTTTGCCAGCAAACTTTAACGCAAACAGAGATTTATGTTGAAGTTTTAAGCTGAAAAACATTGCAGGCACACTTTAGATGCATTGGATGAGCTGCACTACTACTGAATGTATATAAAGATATAATAAATTGTTGTTGGCTGGTGAAATGTGCGACTTTAAAGTGTTTCTTGCATCAGCTTTGCTAAGACTAAATATGGTCCTGAACAAATTTTTGTTTACGCGGTAACAAATTATTTATAGTTAATTCATTTGTTTGCTTTTAATCCTTATTCCTTAATGCTTATTATCTTAAAATTTATTAATTATGTGCAAAAAGTACTTAAAAAAATAATTCCATAATATGAATGTGTCATAGGTTTTGCAAAAAGCATCAAATGTCATACATAGATAGATAAAAATTTCAAAAATAGAAAATTGCAAATATAGAGAACTGTGAGAAAACGATTATAACATGTATGCACCAATCTTTTCCCTTTCAAAAAGTTGTTATTAGTTAAAATCAGGGACCCAAAATAACAGTTATGATTTTTTTAAAATTCGAAAACGTTGCCCATTTTTAAGAGATATTTATAAATGTTGGACAATAACTATTATGAGGAAAAAAATACTTGTTTCGTCATTTCGTAACTATTATTCGTGACAAATATTGTCTCTGTTGCCTAATAACTATTATCAGCAGGAAATATTTTTTCCATTGTGCAGTAACGTTTACTTTTTGAAAAATATTTTTTTCGTCATCGCATAACTGTTATGAGAAAAAATATTTTTTACGTTGCTCGGTAACGTTTATTTTTGGAAAGATATTTTTAACGTTGCTCGGTAACGTTTATATTTTGAAAAATATTTTTCCGTTGCCAGTAACTATTACACAGCACAACAAAAAAACACTTTTTTTCTGTTGCATGGAGTTTTTCTACTGTTTCTTACTAATTTGGGTGCGCTGATTTCGAATCTACCCTCAGATTTTTTCTAGCAGCTCTAGTTTGTTAGATATAGGTACCATGTCATTTTTTCAGTTTTTCCTCTACTTTTTCCATATTTTTGATGGTAATTTCTAAACCAAAAAACCGATTGACATGATTTTCACCGTATCGCATTAACAACACCGCACGGCTTCTTCTCCGATGCAACTTATTTTTATAAGTTTTAAAATTCCGCGGTAATTGGACCTCAAAGTCGGAATATATGAAATTTTAAGGCGTTTTCTTTGATGGTCAAAAACATACACATTTTTTGTAAATCAATTAACGAGTTAGGTGTATAATGAAAGCCGACACATCTAGCAATACAACACAGCCAAAATATTTGGCCAAAAATGTAGTATAGCCATTTTCATCACTTTTTATACTTTTTCCTTAAAAAAGTAGGAGCCTAAAAATATGCAACATTTTTAATTTTTTTTTTGTTCCGGGCAATTCAAAATGTTTTCTTGTTTTTTGCTTGTATTTCAGACCATAAATGGAACATATAAAAGAGCATATTTTGAGGCCCCTAATTTTTTAAGGAAAAAGTATGAAAAGTGATGAAAATGGCTATGGTACATTTTTGCTATTATTTCGATGCAAATGTGTATTCCGCCAAATAATTTGGCTGTGTTGTATTGCTTGATGTTTCTTCTTAAGATATTCATATACTTCGTAACTTGATTTATGAAACATCTGTACAATTTTCGCCATTAGAAAAAACGCCTTGAAATTCAATATTGTCCTACTTTGAAACCTTATTACAACGCCAATTTAGAACGCATAAAATTGATTAATGTCAAAAAAGATGGTGTGAGATGTTGTTAATGCAACTATATAAAAATCATGTTGATAGGATTATTGGTTCAGAAATTAAAGTCGAAAACGAGAAAAAAACCGAGGAAAATTCGAAAAAGTGACATGCCCATTTTTTGCGAAAACTAGAGCTGTTACATAAAAACGGAGTATGGTTTTGAAAACAGCGTGGAAAAACGATTCAGATTCATGTAAAAAACTCCATGCAACAGACATGCTGTTGTGCATTGTTATGAATGGGAAATATTTTTTTACGTTGAGAGGTAACTATTATTTTGCAATATAGATTTTTTACGTTGAAAATACCGGCACACAAAAGAAACAGATGTCTGATCGGTGAATGCGACTGTACTTTTTCTATGGAATAAGGTTCGCTAATCATGAATTTGATGCCAGACTAACACCATCACCCATCACTTTTGGGAAAGTCGCGAACCTTAAATCGAATCAATGATTAAATTTTGTATTGTGCGGGTAGTGGGTGCCAGCCCCTTTTCCAGTATTTCCAGTACCCGTCCCGGTAGAAGGCGTAAGACTTAGGGAAGTCCTGCAATGTGGTGGATACCCAACTCTGACATCGAATTTATGAATAGCGAACCTCATTCCATAGAAAATTTATAGTCGCATTCACCGATCAGACATCTATTTCTTTTGTGTGCCGGTATTTTCAACGTAAAAAATATATACAGTACTTTTCGTTTATAACGAACCCGCTTAAAACGATATTCCGCCTAAAACGAACCAATTTCAAAAAGTACGCGCTTTATGTTTTCGCTTATTACGGACCCCTTTTAAAGCGAACTTTCGGTTAAAACGATCCATTTTTCCCAGTCCCTCAAAGTTCGCTTTAAGCGAAAAGTACTGTATTGCATAATAATAGTTACCACTTAACGTAAAACAATATTTCCCATTCATAATAGTTACTGCCAACGGCAAAAATATTTAAAAAAAATAAACGTTACCGAGCAATGGAAAAAATAGTTCTTGCTGATAATAGTTATAAGGAATATTTGTCACGAATAATAGTTATTCATAGAAGTAAAAATAATTATTTCAAAATAATAATAATAATAAGTAACAATTAAAATATTTGTTGCAATAAAACAGTTATTTTCCAATTTTTTTCTAAAAACGTTATAGCTGTTATGTCCGTGGTTAAAATTTTCGTGCATAAATTTCAATTGTGGAACAACAACAACACTAGTTGCAATAATTACAACAATAAATTGTCGTACTGCCAACCAAATAGTTCTCCTCTCGCTCTCTCTCTCTCACTTTCAGCACTTCACACATAAACCAAACTGAACATTGCAAATTTGAAACCCGTCTGACTGAGTTATTTCTCAAATCTTACTGTTCACTTCTCTGTCGTCACATGCCAGAATTTAAATATCGCAATGAAGCACATTTCTACTCCGCAACCATTTAATTGTTACTCATACGCCACGCTGTGCACACAAATTTAAATTTCCCAGTCATTTCGTTTGATTGAAATTTTCAGTCGCCGCCCCCCTTCCACACACACATTCTATGTAATTTCGAAAATCGTTGCCATGGCACCGCCTGCGCGTTTCTGTCACCATGCGCAGCATTGCAACGGTACTAATTAGCATGTCCGCGTTCCCAAATTTCGCTCTGCAATTACACGACAGCGCTGCGCAACGCGCTAAAATCACAACGCTAAAAACTTTTTGCGCACAAACTGTGTGGCACGCAAACTGACGCGTTCTGGCTGCGTCTGCGTTTCTACTTTTGTTTGTATTTGTGTTAGTGTGCGAATGTGCTGTTGTTGTCGGGCAGAGCTCACGTGGCACGCAGCCACCATCTGCCGCCAAACACCTCAGTATAAATTTCAATTCACGTCAAAACAATGACAAGTAATTAAATGCGTCACAGTTGTCACTGATGAAGATGATGATGAATTCATTAATGCACCCGTACCTGGGTTTGCTAGCAACAACAACAACAACAAAAGCACCAGCTGACAGAAACAAACAGCGGCGCAAATGCGACGCCGCATGCCAACTGCGAGGCGAACGGAAAACTTGAATTTGTAGCAACATTTGTTGACAACCACTACACAAGCCCCCCCGCGCCTCACCCGCCAAGCCACACCCACATGCGTCAAACACGCTCACTAAGCTTTCAGCTTTCAGCGGCATTGTGAGCGAAAATCTATGCAAATCCCAATGACAACGTTGCATTGATTTTCGTTGTTGCCGCTTCGTCTTCATTACTGCTCGGCAATGACGTTTCTGTTGGTTTTTGTCGTTTGTCAAAACTGCCACTGATTACGCAAACATTTCTAATGATCCAAAAATTAATGACAAATAAATTGTGGACGACAGACAAGTGCTGCTCATTGAGTTGAATGGTTGAGCGGCTGAGCTGTTGCACGTGGCACAGCCGAGACAGGCGCGTGCCGCTAATGCCGTAACAAAGCAACAACAACAACAACACATCTGTTGCTCGACGACTAATTTCGAAACTGTCCATTCGTTCATTCACTTCGTTCTCAAACAAATGAGCAAAGTATCAGCGCTGACGCCTGAAAGTATGCAATGTGTCCGCATAGAACTGTCGCAGCTCCGGCACACTTCAGTGGATTTACGCAAATTGCATACGCTTTTTGGCTTCGCCGAGCAGTGCGTTTATCACGCTTATGGATCGACGTAATCACCAGCGCCAAGTTAACGGCATCGCAGCCAACGCTCCCCGTGGAAATCATTGTGTCAACAAAGCGTTTTTATATTGTAGTAAATATTTTTTGTTTGCTGTGTTTCTTGCGCAACTTGAATACACACTTACACAGCGCTAAGTAGTCGCATCCAGCTAGCCACGATTTATGTGCAACACACTGTCCTCTCCCCCCCTGAAGTACTCGCCGGCGTCCCCCTAAAACAGCGCGTGGCGACGGCACTCACAGTTATTCGTAATAACCAAACGTCGCATTGTCCACAAAAAAAAAACCAAACGAAAACAATAAAAAAGAACGAGCGGGCGTCGCACAGTGTTGCGAGTTCATATAGCAAAGTGACAAAAATATAAGGAGTGATCGTACATAAATTAAATTTGGTGTACAGTTATTGTATGAGTAAAGAACTGTGCAAAATTTCAATCAAATCGGACCAAAACTTCGACCACCTCCCATACAAACGGATTTCAAAAAACTTCATATTAACAATGCAAATTATCTTAGTTCATAAAAGCTACGTTCAAAATATTTGTATTTTAATATAAATTTATTTATAAATGTGTATATAGATAAAACGCACTTTTTTCAAAAGTGAAAATAAAATCTCAATAAATTGCTCCACAGCTGCTCAGAAGTTGCTCTTACAGGGTTAAAATCTTAGACTGACCCCCACTAATTTTTGCTCTTGAATATTTCTTTCGAACATATCTACCCCGTATCTCCAACCTTTGATAAGGCTCCCATACAAAATCATCGTTTTTAGAAAGTAGGCCCCCGCTGCTCTCAGGTTGGTCCCAGACGTACCATATGTAAGACTGACCCCCATTTATTTTCCCTTCCGAATGTTTTTTCTATACACACCTAACCGCTATATCCAACTTTTAAGGTGGCTGCCATACAAAAATAGTCATTTTCAATGGAACTGACTCCACACTTGTAAACGTAGTAAAGTAAGCGACGAAACATCGAATCTGGGAAACTACTGAACCGATTTGAATGATTTATTCAACAATCGTTAACATTCCTGAGTGCAAGAAATACAAAATTAATTAGAGTTCAAAAATTCTCCACAAGAGGGCGCCTCCCATACAAGTGAAGTAGTTAAGTTGTCAACTTTTGAGTTTGAATGAAAAAAAAATCAAAGTGTATTGTCGAAACTCCATTAACCCCTCTATTTCGAATAAAATAGTAATCGTAATTGATTTTCCGAAGCTATCTTCAACAAATTTTTCCATCAGCAGCAGAGCATTATTTGACCGATTGCCATTGGCATTCAACCAAACGGTGAAAATATCGCGAATTTGCACTCAAGTCTTCACCGAAAAATGCCAATAACTTTGCATAATGTACATACTTGCCAAACAAAATAGCAAAAAATTTCGAAAGTGATAAAAAGTGTTTTTTTTTTAAATCACCTTTAAAGTTTTAACTCAGTTTTTATTCACTTGTTTTTCTTTCTTTTTCTTCACAACAGTACTGCTCAGAGGTGAGAAGGGTCAGCGGAATTTTGGTCTTGATAGACCTAAAATGTATTCAACTTAAGACAACAGTAAGTTTTAGGGACCCGCTCATAATTGATTTTGAAATATTGAACCTCAAAGTGAAATTAAAAATGTGCTGTTTGTACAAAATTTTTTTTCAACGCTGTGAGAGTGTACTTTCAGAGCTCATGACTTCTATGTTATCCAATATTTTTTCTTAAAACTTGGGATTTCTCTTAATTTAAATATTTCCAATATAACCTCGTACTAAGAATTTTGTGGTTATAACATTGCATTTTGGCATTTTTGTCACTACTCGCAACACTGTGCGTCGCGTTGTCAGTACATTTCCGCGGCGCACTTTGGCGAGCAGCGCTCAAAAAAAAAACACAAATACAGCGGCAACAAGCGACCGACGCGCCACTGCTAATGCCAATATATGGCCATAGTTTGAGTTTTAGTTGGCCATGTAATGCCGCTTGTGTTTTTTTCGCGCTTTCTATTTCGCTTTGTTTGGCACCGACAAACATGCAGACGAAAGACACACAGACGCGCAGGCAAACAAAAAATTGTATTTGTAGCAAAAAGGATACGCGAAAACGCTCATAAGCGGATTTGGCATTTTTATTTGACTTTTTTCTGCCCATTGTTGTTGTTGTTGTTGTTGTTCAAGCATGCCGCATTACCCCGTTTGTGCGGATTTGTTGCTGTACGCATTCTCAGTGTATTGTAGCTCTTTTCTTATTGTTATTGTTCTGGTTGTTGTTCTTGTTGTTCAGTTTGTTGTTGTTTTCTGTTGTTGGCCATGTTTGTTGCTTGCCGACAGCAGCAGTAGCCGGAAATTTACGCGTGCTTTTAGGCGAACGTAATAGGATAAGGCGTAAATTTGCATCTCGGCGCGCGTTGCATATTCGCTTCTGTGTTGCAGTAGTGCCGTCCAGAGGCTTTAAGCATTGTGTGTAGCTTTTTAATATTTTTACTTAGGCGCAGTTTTGTCCAAGTCATCTGTAAGGATTAAAAAATTTGAGGCTAAAGTGTTAGCCAGAGAAAGTTGGCATTGGCTCTTATAAAAGACGTAAAATAGTTGCATAGAATTATCAATCACCACTACAATTATTCCTTCATCTGATCACCACAATGAATGTTAAGTAATACCATAAAAGTTCTATACAAGCACAGAGTAAACAGTAATACAGAACACTCATCTCATACAAATTCAAAAATGTTAAGGTTATTACGACCACTGCTAATTTAACATTACGCCCTCTGCTATTAACATTACGAACAGTACTAGACAGCTTTCGTGTCTGTTATGTCACAGAACAAACAGCACAGAGCTAGAAGGAAATAATGATCGCATGCAACTGTGTGAAGCATTGAAAGGAAAATAGCGACAGACTGTGGTTGTTGTTGTTGTTGTTGTCGACCCACAAAACAAAGTGCCGCTTGCTTCTTCTTAGGGGGGGGAAGAGCAATAAGCCACCGTTGTTGTTATTGTTGTCGACTATGAAATGAAACATTGAATACTAATTACACAGTACAACAATTTCAAACTTTTTTTGAAAGAGGACATCGTACAGATCATTTTTGCCGAACACAGTAATAGTCCAGCACGTCTGAGTTTTTTGTAATTTGCACATAAAGGTTAAAGGGGTTACTACAGACCTTTATACGGAAAGTGTGAAAACTTGAAGAGCTAGAGCTTCGATGTCTAGGACAAAGTTGTTTGTATTAAAAATGTGAATATTTCTTGTATGCACATGAACCCCTCTCCCCCTTTCTTAACCCTTTTTTTTATGTGTTTCGTAAAATTTTTTCATGAAAAGCTTTTATTAAGTAAAATATTGCAAAAAATACTATACTGTCTTTTTG
This sequence comes from Melieria picta, assembly GCA_964056695.1. Lineage (NCBI taxonomy): Eukaryota > Metazoa > Arthropoda > Insecta > Diptera > Ulidiidae > Melieria > Melieria picta. Next base: position 30,554,607 of record OZ057398.1, on the reverse strand, counting down.
GAAAATATTCCTCATTAAAAATTAAGGGGGGTTTGCTGAGTTCACTGAGTACGTTTGGAATTTGGATTGCAATATTGACCCATCTGAGCATTCCCGTAAAGCGAAACCGTGTTTTTTAAAATGTTTGGAGACCACTTGAACTATTTTTCAATAGAAAATATTTTTTTTTTTAATATTTGATATGAATATTTAATAATTAATATGAATAATTTAATATGAAAAAAGCATTGAATGAAGGTTTCGTGTTTAGGGCATTTTATTTTATTGAGATAGTTTTGTTGTTTAAAAACCCCCCTCCTCTTTCGTCCCTTTGCAGAAATGCTGTTGTACAGTGTTATTTTTGCTTTGTTATTGATTCTGCGTACAGTGCAGTGGGTACATACGCTGTCGGTAGCATCTTTACGACGGAGTGTAGCGTGCAAAAATATATAGGAACCAATGTCAACAGGGGGTAACTTATAAACAGAAAAAATCACTACTGTAAAATAAGTTATCTCACTATTTTTAATATTGAAGATAGTTAAAAGATTTGGAAACAACTGAAGTGTACGAAAAATCTTTTTAATTGTGAATGTAAATACATATTTCGAAAAAACTCAAACCACACTTTTTTATTCTGCCATCATTCGATGTCACCGTTGCTTACTTACTTTTTTCTTATAACTTTTTGCTTTAGGTATAGTAAATAAGTACAGTAAAATTCCTCATAACCGGACACTCACCGTCGCAGTGTTTTGGTCCGGTTATGGGAGATGTCCGCTTATAGGGGAGAGGGGTACAGAAAATTAGTTTAAATTGTATCCAAGTGTTTTTCGTTTATTTATTTAATATTATGTACGAATTTATGAATATTGAATATTTAATTAATATTTTTTTACATAAATTTTTTGTTTTCAAATACGAGTGAAATTTGTATTATTTAAAAAAAAACTCGTTTAGCATATTTTGAATTTTGTCCGTTTTTGAGAGATTTTTTTAATCAAACTGGTTTGAAATATGGTGTCCGCGTGCAAATATTAGAGCGTCCGGTTATTGGTTCCATATTTCTATACGAATATGAAAAATTTGATAAAATTGCTGTGTCTGCGACATTCGTCCGGCTATTGAAACTGTCCGGTTATAAGGACTTTCCGTAATAAGGAATTTTACTGTACAGACATTAGAAATGATTAATTGCAAAAAATTTTCGGTTACGATTATCCTGAACCCCTAATTTTTTTGGTTTGACAAATGAATATTTAAGCCAAACAATTTGAAGCCTAAAGTGAAGATAAAAGGCAAAGAGATTAAAGGACAAATCAGGACGAGAAGTCAATTACGCCAAAATTAATGAAACCTTAGCCTTCAAGTGTTTATAAGGAAGTGCTCACACAGAAAGTCTATCAAAAAAATTTCATGAAAAAAAATGGTTCTTAATAACCGACACACCGAAGCAAAAATTAAAAATTTACAATTTTCAACATCTGATCAACACAACAACAACGACGACAGCACATCATTCGCTTCATTGAAAATAATAGTAACATCTATGCTCTGACCTGCGTTGAGCGCACAAACTTGCTCTGCATTGCTCGGCACCCAACAAAGTTGAAAATAACAGAGATCATCCTCGCACAACAAATTAACAGAGACAAAAGTTGTGTTTATCAAACTCTGTTATCTCCCATCTGCTGCTTTCGGCCCGCACCCAAAATATAGATCACTTCTACAGATTCTGCATACTGTTTATTCTGTGATACAAGTAAACGAGAGTGAGATGAAAATTTGCCTGCCTTTCCCCCACCTTACATCCGTCTTTTCAAGCTCTTCTCTAAGTGCTTTGTGCACTTTCTACGAAGAACGTCAGCACGCCTATGACTTGCTTAGCTCGAAGGCTGAAACCATTCTTGGCAAATTCATTGAATCAGGAAATGAATGTCGTATGTTGCATGGAGCTTAATAAGACATGCGACACTTGTTTGATCAGGCAACGAATTGTGTCCACTTTTGTGAGACACTTTGTGTCTCATTTCCTTTCATGCTTTATGTTTCGGCACCCCATAGATATGAAACCTGTAAATTGCGGCTTTGTAGGACATATTTGAATGATTTTGAGTTGTAAACAATATCCTTGATTACATCCTTTCAGCTCAGATACTCAGCTCTGAGCAGTAGACTTTAGCTCCAACTTTTCATCTTCAACTTGCAGCCATAAGTGAATAAGTTGTCAATACTAGGACTGAAAATTAAATACAAAATAATTAAAAGCCAAATCAATCAATTTTTTCTATTGCAATCGAAACGCAAACTAAAAAAAACCAGTTAACCAAGAGTTAAACCACCTCTAACGTTTGATATTCTGAACAGGAATTGAGGCACTTGGAGTTGAGATATTGAGTGTGAATTCGAAGATTAGAATAAAGAGATTCACAAAACTTTTAACATGAATTTTTTGACAGAAATTTAATTTTCCATTAAAGATTTTTTCTATCATACTTCTTTTCTTTCTGTTTTGAGCTGCGTACTTGTCACTGAATCCAGAACCAGAATATCTGTCGCTTGTCCCATTCAATTTTCCCCCTCTTTTGTACAAATTTTATTAAACTAATAAACTTTTCAACAAACTTAACAACGTATATTTGTATTCATAGTGACAGATATTCTGTTGTGCCTTTTGGCTGTTCATGAAATTCTGCCAATCAAGACAGCATATCCTTTGTGTCCTTTGGCATGCAATGACAACAACGATTGCCTTTAGACAATGGCAATTGCCCACGTGGCAATTGTCAGGCAGCGGCTCGACAAACATGCACACCAACACACACACACCCGCATGCACTAATACACAAACAACTAGTCAGCGGAAGCAAGCCAGGCATACCTAATAAAAACAAGTTCACTTACACTAATGTACAACCAATTAGGGATTTAACGGAGATTTTCATCAATTGTTTATGCCCGGCTTGGGCGCACCGGCCGGCACAGCAGCAGCAACGGCAGAAGGAAATTATCGTTGCTGGTGGCACAAAGCGAACATCAGACAATCGAAGCAGCTACAATTTCACAAAAAAAAAAAATGAACTGAGAAGGCATCACGGCAAGTATGGAAAGATAGCGAAAGAGAGCAGAGAAAAGCTGAAGGCACGGACAGCGCCAGTTGTCATAGCAACAGCAGCCGGACACCGGTCCTGGACCTGGCTGCGTGTAAGTTGACGGGGAAGCGGAGTATTTGCCGTTGTCGTTTGTTAGTATTGTTGCTGTTATAAGTGAGTGTTCACTGAAGGCCGGCCGAGCCATTGTGGAATTAACAATCGACAAAGGGGCCGCGCCCAGCTGCCACTAACCAATTGCCGGCTATTGTTGTTGCAATGGTTATGGCGCTGATTTGGTGGCACAAATTCGTGTTGTTTCAATTGAAATGAATTCAATTGAGTTGTGCTGAATCGAGTCGAACTGATTGTGAGCAACGCGAACAGCAAATTGAAATTGTATTTGTTCGGAACAATGGACATGGGGAACGATGAGCCGGGTGTCTGTTCAGCTGCTCAATTGCTTTGGAGTTGTGTTTTTTTTTGTTGTCATATAAACAAAGTCTGGCAAACAAATGACTGCGCAGTTAATTCATTACTGTCATTATTGTGTTTTTGTTATTATAACTTTGTAATTAAAAATGAAATGAAAAAGAGCAGAAGAAGTAATGAAAATGCGCGTTGAAAAAATTAACTCAACTTAATGGAACAACAACAAATATTTATTAGTGCTAATCAAAGATTAGCAGCAATAAATATGAACATCTCAAGCTGTGCCCCCCAACTGACTGCAATGACCGACAGACGCCTAAAACTATGCAGCCAAAACAATTAAAAGCAAAAACTTTGTTCGCAGCCCAGTAAAACTCACACAGTGGCTGATACACACGCCCACGAAACATACACCCACACATGGCCAAATACACAGCCACACACACACACACACACACACACACATACTGCAGCGCCGGTGTCGGACGACGCCATATGTATCATCGCTGGAAAACCGCCAATAGACCTGCTGGCGAAAGAAATGCAGCGCCTTTACAAGGCTGGCGCAAGACCTGCTGCGTTAACTAAAGCGGCGGAGCGCAACGCCACTATTAGAGAGTGGCAACAGAAGTGGGACCAGTCCAGCAAGGGGAGATGGACCCACCAGCTAATACCCGACATAGATCGCTGGGTAAACAGGAAGCATGGCGAGCTCAACCATCACCTGACCCAGATACTCAGTGGGCACGGGTGTTTTAAAGAGTATCTGTTTAGGTTCAAACACGAGCAAGACCCCTTTTGTCCTTTTTGTCCGGGAGTGCCAGAGAATGCGCATCACGTGCTGTTGGAATGTCCGCGTTTTACCGAGGCCCGTAGCTCGCTGCGATCGGTATTTGGGCAGTGTCCCACAGCGGCGAACCTCACAAACCACATGTGCGACACACTGGAGAAATGGGAGGCGGTAAGCTCCACGTCCGTCCGAATTATGAAGGAGCTGCGCGTGATCGAACACCAGCGTAGAACTGAAGCAAACGCTGCGAACAGTGTCTAATGTGGTAAGCGCTTAGCTGCGCCGCAACTGCTAGACGTGAAGTAATTTTTGACAGAAAGTCCCGCGCTAGCAGGTTAGGAGAGAGGGGTTTTTTAGTGGGTGTTTCAAGTCCCTCACTTCGGCTTTCAATGCTTTTTCCCCTCTACAAAAAAAAAAAAAAAAAAAAAAAAAACACACACACACATACTGCAGCGCCAAGCGCATAACAGACGAAATTCAAACAGACCGAACGACAGTGTAGCGAAAATAAACAGACACACAGACGCACAAGCAAACACAAACAAACCCAGCACACATACACGGATACATGCGCATGTATGTGATAGCATATATGTTGTTGTGTATTTCGTTAAAGCTTCACCCAAACTCGACACGCACGCAACACACACACACAACAGCCGAGTTCGATGACTGCTCCCACCACCACATTTACACCCACCCCCCACCGCGCCCAGTGGCTCTTGCGGCCCACTTGTGAAAATTCATTTCATTTTTTCCCTTCTTTATTGTTGTGCCCAACCCGGCTCGCGATCAAGTTGCGCCCCGCTGCAAGCCGATGCGGCCGAAGCGACACATGGCAGCGACCCTTAGTCCCTGACGTTTGCTTAATGATTTCCAGTGATGAGTTTTGATGATGACGAACGCTTCAGTGGCGCCAGCGAGTGCTTGCACGGCGCTGTTTGGTGTTGCTTTCTGTTGTGTTGGCTGTTGCGTTGCTTCTGGCCCAAAGTGCCAAGTAAATAAAAACAATTCTCTCTTTTTTTTGCATTTATTAGATTTTTAAATATTTTAATGATACTCAAAGGCATAAAAAACTTAAAGTTTGCTAAAAAGTTTAATTGACAATATTTTTGAAATGCGGTCCTTTTGCGCTCAACGTGCTTAAGTTTGAATAAGTGTGTATGTGTGTGTGTGCGCGTATTGGAAATAATTTGCGAAACTTTGCCTAAGGCGTTAATGAAAAAGTGAAAAGAAATATTACATACATTTAAATATAAATATCCACACATACATACAAACAGTAGAAATTAAGCAATTTTGATTGCCATGATTTGCGCTCTCACCACGCAAAATTTTCTATATGGGGAAAAAATTTGCGCAAAAAATGCACGAAAAAACATAATTTGAGGAAAAGCTTTGCATTTTAGGCAGCAAATGAAAACTTCGCACTGAAAAAGTCAATTAATTGTTTTCAGCACACGCATGACAAAAGTTTTGGCGTTTTTTGAGTTTTTAACAGAAAATTGAAAATAAGAAAATTCGTAGAAATAAAGCTTACAAGTTGCCACCTCTGTTCTGCAATGTCTACTGCGACTTTCAGTCACTTCCAATACTCATGTCGGAGTTAGGGTAGGTAAGCTGACCAAGTTGGACCCTATTGGGTCCTTGGCGATACCAATTAGAGTTCCTTAGTTTTGCGTCCGTTTCAGAGTTGAGACCAGTTGAAAGAATCCAAGTGTTTATTATCCAGTCATAGAAAAATCCAATCCAAAACTTTTCTCATGGCTATAATTACACTGTGCGACAATTTTGGGGTCATGGAATCTAACTCGGAACCGACCAAGACTAATCGATAGTACTCTTATAGAGTAATAATTATTTAATCACAGCACGTAACTGATAACGTACTTTACCTTATATCGAAACTATAAGATCAATGCATTTTTCAAGTGACTACATAAATATCCCAATATGCGATTCTCTTTGCAATTCTGCCTAGAGTCACGTTTAACCCTTTCCGGAAATTTGTACGATAAATAGTACAATTTTTTTGACGATTTTTTATTTGACAGCGAACCCACTTTTTATGCAACAGCTTTTTAATTTTCATTAAGTAGGCTGTGTTGTATCATTCTGTTTAAAGATATAAATCATAGTAGCCGTAGCTACACAGTATGAGTGTGTTCTGTAAGCAGCTTTTTGCAAGAATTTGAAAAACCAGCAAATGACGGTACTTCTGCGTAGGAATTTTTAAATATGTAATACTTTTTGGTAACAAAAAGTGAAACAATTTCAAAGTTTGAATCTCAGTTGATTTATAGAACTTACTAAATTTAAAATTTTTTGCGTCTAACTAATTTTCCCGAGTCTTTAAAAAAAATGGTACGATATATCGTACAAATGACCACAACGGTTGCAAAGCTTTGTACGATATATCTAGTGTCCGACCGAAACCACTTTTTTGGGCCGAAACCGAAACCGAAACCGAGTTTCGGTTTTTTTTTAATATTCGGCCGAAACCGAAACCGAACCGAAACTTTCTAGTTAAAATAAAAATCACCATATCAAGCATTATTTTTCAACAAACGAATTTTACATTAAGTAAATAAAGAACAAACATAACATAAATAAATAAATACTTATTAATAAAAACAATTTATTCATATTTTAAAAACATAAACATGAAAAAATCACCCTTTCGTACCTTACTCCCTAATATTCAAAATTAAATAATTTAATATTATATGCTAAAAAAAAAGTTTATTTACATTGGGGGCATCCAAATTACTCCTCCTTTCACTATATATCTGCTACACAATAAAATGTAAAAAATTTTGTAGAAAGTTTCGGTTTCGGCTTTTCGGCCATTTTTTGGCCGAAACTGAAACCGAAACCGAATATTCGGTCGGACACTAGATATAAGTATCGTACAATGGAAAGCAAAGGTTGCAAGTTATGTTTGAAATTTTTTTAAGTTATGGGTTTGGTAACAGATTTTTTGCGTTTGTATGAATGCCACGCCTATCTGTAAACCACGTGGCTAATAAAATTCGACTATTCCGAAATTTTCGCTTAAAAATAAGAATTACTAGACGATTTTGTGTTTTACTGGACAGACACAGGTTGTGTAAGGTTAGACATGCATACTTGCCACTCCCACTACGATAAAAGGAATCGGCTATATTCAGTATCTTTCTGTAAAACTGCACGAATTTTAATTGATTATGCGTTTTATTGAGGGGAAAAGGGCTTTGCAACAACAACAACGGTTATATAAGGCCGAATAAATGTGAATCAATTGTTTTTATATATAATTTATATAACTTTCGATCAAAATGAAATCTCGTTTTGATTTTTTGTTGTTATAATTTATGTTTTCTATCCATAAAATCAATTAATTGTTCATAAAACTTAAAAAACCGAAACCAAAAATTCATGAATTTTTACTCCTTTGCGGACCATTGTACGATATATCGTACCAAATTGCTTCAGCTTGAATTCTCAACCTAAATGATTTTTTTATATTTTGTTGTATTTAAGTAATTTTACAATTACGTTCAATGAGAATCAATATTTTGAAAGAAAAATTTGTATCTCAAGAAATGTGGAAATTGACCGGAAAGGGTTAATTCCGTAATTTTAGTTCAACGCAGTGCAATTGGCAGAAAAAGTTGCAAGGATGTTAGCTAAAGGAAAACAATCTCTCATTTCCTTTGAAGCAGCACAACACTTGAAAGCATAAAACTCTAAAAGTGTTAGTTCAAGAACTTAAACGGACTCTTCTTAGAAAAACATAAACAATTCTGCACCTCTACAATGAAACAAACTCAACATAGCATAAGTTGACACATTTGTGCTGTTTTGGCTGAATTAAAATGTTACTAAAAGAGTTACTTGACCTTTGGTTTGGCTGACTCTTCATAGCAGAGGTACTAGGTTCGATTCCTAGTTTAGGCTGATTCAACACTTATCTACTTCTACCGCTATTCACAAGAATTAGGTGAGAATTATAAGCAGGCAACCTAACCTAACCAAAAGATGTTTCGTGGATATTTGTTGGTTGTTGAAATTCACGCGTCATGCGAGTCATGTACAAGTTGTAGTAAGAAGAAATCGATTAATTTTCCATAGTTAAAATGATAAAGAGTGATGAGTAATGATGAGTGTGAAAAAATGTATTACTTTTGTACTGAAATTAAAAAATTTATTTAACATAGAATGATCCGATTTACGTAAAATATGCACCGTTTTCTTCAATAGATTAGGGTACATAGAAAAAGGTATGTGCGGCACAGGCCGCACTTCTGTTCAGAGGCTGTAATGGTCCATTGTGAATCCCTTCTAATTTTCCTCTGCAACGTCATGAACAGTCTGAAACCGAGGAAAACCATTTCGGCCTCTTAATGAAGGAGATCTGAACCGAGATTCGGACATTTGCCGTCAGGGTACTTTACCCCCAGGGTACTTTCCTGCAGATCGGAACTGAACTGAACTGAACTGAACTGAACTGAACTGAACTGAACTGAACTGAATGGAATTGAACTGAACTGAACTGAACTGAACTGAACTGAACTGAACTGAACTGAATTGAATTGAACTCAACTCAACTCAACTCAACTCAATTGAACTGAACTGAACTGAACTAGAGGCGACATTTGAGGTGCATTGACCCGACAGCGAATTTGTTCGGTGATGGCTGCAATGAGCTGCCGAATGCAGTTTCGACTCGGAGACAGTAAAAAACACGTTTTCCTTTAAAGAAAAGAAGGTTGATTGTGCCTGGCAGGTGCCGCAATCGACTCAGCATTTGATCGGTAACCTGTTCCCATTTAGCAGGTAATTCCATTAAGTTTCTTTTATAGAAACCTTCCTCTCTATTGGCAAAAAATTGCTGCCCTCGATTTTCACGATCTTTTTTTGGGACAAATTTTTCATCAGCAAAATCATTCGCCATAGACAGGAACAGTTTGTAATCACTTCATTCCAGTTGGTTACTACAAGATTTATGCATAAGAACCTCGCAATCCAACTTTGAGAGCTTCTGGCGAGTCACTATCGACGTGTGTGTGGTTTGACGTTATCCTGTAGAACACAATTTTTCTCCTATTGGCCAATGTTAGTTGCTTCTTTGCGATTGCTTCCTTTAGACGTTGACAGTCCTATTGTTGACAGTACAAATCTAAATCAAGAATGTGGCCGTAGGGAGAACAGCCAGTGGCTCATATTTAATTAATTTTAATTTAATTTTGGGGGCGTTTTGCGTACAACTTTTGAGCCCAATACCAATTTGAAGTAATATTTTATTCCAATAGTTTTTGTATTTGTGGGGGGTTTGAACACACAAAACCCCCTGTGTGCATCGCCAGGAACAGCTCTTACTTGGCAGATAATTTCCTGAATTTTTATATTTCTTAATTTTTCTCTAATTCTTGTACCATTTTATTTATTTTATTTTCCGAATTTTTGTATGAAATTTAACTGAATTTTATAATTTTTTAAATTTTTCTCTGATTTTTTAATAATTTTATTTTGCTAATTTTTCTAATGAATTAGTAGCTTTTCAATGCAATAATATTGAAATCGTGTTATATTTATTTTGCCTTTTTGGTTGCGAAATTTACTATGGGATCACTTGTATTCCTTACGGCTTTAAATTTAATTCATTTGCGTTTAGTTGATCTCAGTGTCGTGTCGTTTTCGTGGCATTTTGTTTTCAATTTCATTTTCATCAGCGTTCTAATCTTAACCCCGCTTAGTCACCACATAAAGTTTTCCTAACAAAATTCATAGTTTTCTCATAGTAATAAATGCAAATTCGTCTCATTCTCACCAACTTGTTATTATTTTTTATAACATTTATCTACATAGATACTCTGCTTGCTGTAAAAATTAATTTAAACTTGCTTAAAACTTATACAATAGCCTCATAAACATTGGCCTGAAATTAATGTAATCAATGCACGCCATCGGCCACTTCCATAGATAAATAAATATAAACCATTTTACGCGCACACACACACACACACATATATATAGTATAAGTTTACAATAAATTCAAAATATCACAACTTTTGCAACAGCAACAAAAAAACTTGCCGGCTAGCCTGCGGCCATTGCAATTCGAACGCGCTATCGGTGCCTCACTACCACCCGGCATGCATTTACGTGCAAATGGATTCATTTCCGCATTCTCGCATGTGCGTGCGTGCGTGTGTGCACACAAGTATATTTTTGTCTGTCAAAATATTATGATTTCTGATAAGCAGCCAACATAAGTTGCCTGAGCCTGATAATAAAGTTGTTTGCCATTTTGAAGCTATAAAAAGCTTCGCTTATCGGTCTTTGACCGCACACAAACAGAGCGACACCGCAGCACAGCATTCGCACATGCAATGTTCATATACTCGTACAGTGCGACTGACGTTGGTCGAAAAAATTAACGCTGCTCCGGCTCTGACTCTGACTCCGTTGCTGTTGCTGTTGCTTTGACTGTTGCTGTTGTCATTGCCACTACTACAGCTGCCGCTGGCTGAAATTGCCATGTTGCCGCCCTGCTGTTGTGCTCCCAATTGGATTTTCAATTCTGGGTTAGTAGTGGCAAAATGGAAATATCTGTCCCTTTGTGTGTTTGTGTGTGTATGTTTGTTGCTTTTTTGGCGATGTCACATATCTACATAACTGTAATAATGAAAAGCTCGACCAATGTGCGCGGAGAGCGCGAAGCGTGCTTCGCTCATTTTCGGAGTTACTCATACGCTCTGTGCACCCAAGAGCGCAGTGGCTCCTTAGACTGCGACGATTTTAATTATTTCGAACATTTTCATTTCGAAAGCTCTGCGGCACTTGTCGTATGAATAATATGTTGAAATTACTTCTTCTTTTCTCTTTTTCTGATGCATAGCCTAATGTTCATTAGGCCGTTGAAGCGCTCTTACACTAGGTAGGTAGGTAGGTGGTAGTGGCAGCTCTCATATGAGAGAGCTCACTTAGGCCAAACTAGGCCCATTGTGGTACCACAGGATCTCTAACCCCTTCTTTGTTGTTAGGATGTCTCAAACCAGCCCGAACAGGTGATGAAGCGTATTAGGCCCTTGGCGTCAACCTCCGATAAGTCCGCGAGGTTGGCTGTATGGTAAAACCCTAGATGTTCTTTCCGTTTCCTGCAAAGGGCGGGACAAGTACAAAGTAGGTGGAGAATTGTTTCTTCTTCCTCTATGTCTCTGCAGCTTCTGCAGAAGTCGTTGGCCAGGTGGCCCAGCCCTAATCTAATAGCGTGGCTACCAAGGATACAGTGACCAGTGATGACTCCAACCACAACCCTGAGCGTGCCCCTATTGAGGTTTAGCAGACTTTTTGTGCGCTTCCAGTCCAGCTTTGGCCAGATCTGTTGCGCTGTCTTGCCTGTCTCAGAGGCCGCCCATGCGTTTTTAGCGGCTTTTGTCATCGCTTCCTCTATCACCATCTTGCAGGTACTCAATGGAATACCTAAGCCGGCGAGTTCTGAGGATAGCTCCTTGGTCGTTCCTTGTCTAGCCAGTTCGTCTGCCCTGCAGTTCCCCGGGATATCTCTGTGACCAGGCACCCATATGAGGTGGATTTTAAGCTTCTCAGCCATCTCATCAAGAGATTTGCGGCAGCTGATCACTGTTTTTGAAGTCAGAACATGAGACCCTAGGGCCCTGATAGCCGCTTGGCTGTCAGAGAGAATGCTAATATCTCGCCTAGAGATACTGCCCTCTTTGATCCAATTCAGGGCAGCTTCAATGGCTGAAACCTCTGCTTGGAACACGCTACAGTGGTCCGGCAGTCTAAAGGAGTAATTTATACTGAGTGAGTCTGAAAAGACGCCTCCACCAACAGCTCCGTTTAACTTGGAGCCGTCGGTGTAGATCTGGTGTGAGTTCCCTGTTAAGGATGCTGAGCTTTCCTCCCAGTTGTTCCTATCTGGAATGGTGCTAGTGAACTTTTTGTCAAATTGGAATTGGGGGGGTGAATAATCCAGTTCTCCGAACTCCTTTAAGAGAGTAAGTATCCTGGCATGACCCCTGTTAGACTCTGACCATTGGCCGGAAGCCCGTAGTCTATAGCTTGTTATAGCCGCTACTTTCCTACAGTGTAGATCTAGCGGAATAAGGTGAAGCAGGGCTTCTAAAGCTGAAGTTGGTGTTGTCCTAAGAGCGCCCGTGATGATGACGCAGGCTGCCCTTTGAACTTTGCGGAGGTGTTGGAGGAGCGATGTTGTTCCCAAAGCGTTCCACCATACCAGGCACCCATAGGTTAAGATGGGTCGTACGACAGCTGTGTAAACCCAGTGCGTCATGTTTGGTTTTAAACCCCAGGTTTTCCCCAGTGCCTTTTTGCAGGTGTATAAGGCAATCGTTGCCTTTTTGACCCTATTGAGGATGTTCGGTTTCCAGCTCAGTCTCTTGTCAAAAATGATTCCAAGGAATTGTGCTTCATTCTTGAAAGGGATTTCTGTGTTGTTTAATGATAGAGGAGGTATAGGTGGGGGTTTGTACTTTCTCGTGAAGAGGACAACCTCTGTCTTTCCAGGGTTGATGCCTAATCCTCGACTGGTAACCCAGCCGTTTACCTTGTTTAGCAGTACTTGCATTAGATCTCTGATCGAGTTGAGAAACTTGCCCGAGATAGTGAGAACTATATCGTCTGCATACGCCGTCACCTTGCCGCAACCCCCTCCCAGGGACTGGAGCAGTTCGTTAACTACCAAGTTCCAAAGGAGGGGGGAGAGGACTCCGCCCTGGGGAGTGCCCCTGCTCACCCCTCTCGAGGTAGAAGAGTCGCCCAGTTCAGCGCAGATAACTCTGCTCTGCAGAAGATTATCCACCCAGTTCACTAGGCTACTTTCCACCCCAAGCCTGGCGAGCGCGCCCGTGATGGCTGTAAGCTCGACGTTATTGAAAGCCCCCTCTATGTCCAGGAAGGTTGCTAAGGTGTATTCTTTGTGTTCGAGTGATTTCTCGATCATGTGGGTCAGGGAATGTAAAGCTGTGTCTACAGATTTACCTTTAGTGTAGGCATGCTGACTCTTCGAAATGAGATCCTGCCTAATCGTTTGCCGTAAGTGTAGATCCAGCAATCTTTCTAGTGTTTTTAACAAAAATGAAGAAAGGCTTATGGGTCTATAATCCTTAGGGCTAGTGTGAGAACTTTTGCCCGCTTTGGGGATGAAAACCACCCGTACTTTGCGCCAGTGTTCTGGTATGTGGTTTAAACCAATACTGGCTGAGAATATTGAATTGAGGAGTGTTAAAATTAACGGTCCGGCATGTTGGAGTTGTGCTGGGAATATGCCGTCTGGTCCTGGTGATTTAAACGGGTGGAAACCAGCGATTGCCCATTTAATTTTGTCGATCGATACGATACTGTTTATAGAGGCGACACAGGTAGTGCTGGCCTGAGTTTCTAACAGCCTGTCGTGTTGGCTGATCGGAAAGTGGGTATTTGTAAGAAGTTCAAGTGCTTCACTTTCTGATGATGTCCAAGAACCATCGGGGTTTTGTAAAGCACTTGGAATAAAGGAGGAAGAGGCAAGTAGTTTCCTGAGTCTTGCAGTCTCGGAGACACTTTCAATATTGCCGCAGAAGTCGCTCCAGGAGCTTCTCTTAGCCTCTCTGAGGCTTTTCTTGTAGGTCTTGAGGGATTCTTTATAAAGGTCCCAGTCTTCTTCAGTTTTGGTCCTCCTTGCTCTGTTAAAGAGAGTCCTAGAGTGTTTTCTAAGCTCACTAAGATCATGGTTCCACCAAGGGGGTTTATATTTCCCTCTGGGCATGTACTTAGGGCAGGCTAGGTCTTGGGCCTTAGAAAATGCTAGAGTAAGTTGATTAACAGCCGATTCTAGCATCGTTTGGGTGTTTATTTCAGAGATTTGAATCGCTTTGATGTGCCTATCCACTGTGCGGGTAAACAGCTCCCAGTTTGTTTTTCTGGGGTTGTTTACTTCTTTAACCCTCTGGGGGTCGCTGTCAAGAGTGAACTCTATATACCTATGGTCGGAAAAAGAGTGTTCGTTGGAGACCCTCCAGTTCCTAACCCTATCGGCTATATTCACAGAGGCAAGGGTGAGGTCTAAAACCTCCTCCCTATTTCTGGTTACAAAGGTGGGAGTGCGCCCTATATTGCACACAAGAAGGTTTGTGGTAGAAATGTAATCGAAAAGTGACTCACCTCTATCGTTGATGTCTGTGCTCCCCCAAATACAGTGGTGAGCATTCGCGTCGCATCCAATCACGAGCGCGGTGTTGGACTTGGCGGCTTCGGTAACCAGATTCCTGACTGGATCCGGCGGTGGAGGCTCTGGATGGTCATGAGCCATATAAGAGGACGCGAACCAGTGGCATCTCCCCTTAAGCGTCAGGGAGATGGAGACCAGATCGTCGTTGCTGAAATTAGGGAGCAGATACGCATTTAGTGATTTCCTCACAAGGATACAGGATCTGGGTCTACCTGTGCTATTAGCATGGACCAGCCTGTAGTTTGTCGCTCCCAGTCCACAAACCTTGTTGGCTACGAGCCATGGTTCTTGGATGAGAGCGATGTCGTCTCCGCCTTTAGAAAGGCGGAGGAGTAGTGCAGCCGAAGCTGCTTTAGAGTGGTGGAGATTTATCTGAACTACTCGGACCATTGTCTATTTCGCTCATATCCACCTCCACCACAGTAGCGTCGAGGTCATCGTCGGTTTCGGCGAGAAGCTCGGACTCCCTCCAGAAATTCCCAAAAACCGTGGCCATCTCCGATCCCGAGGAGATTGATTCCGCCCGGGATAGGCGACGTAACGGCTTCGAGGAAGACGGTTGGTCATCCTTCGCCTCGTTTGCCAGGGTAGTCGTCTCGGCCGGCAGCCCCTGCGGGCCACCCTTGCCGGGGTCCGTCGTGGCTGGCAGCCCTTGTTGGCCGCCTTCGCCAGAGTCCGTCGAGGCTAGCAGCCCCTGGGGGCCACTTTCGCCGGTTTCGGTCTGCTCGTCCTTCCTGTACACCCTCAGCTTAATATGCCCAAAGCCGAAGGCCACGACACCATTGGACTTTGATAGGTGCTCAAGGGACTCCTTGTTCACAATTATAGTGGCACAACGAGACCCCTTGAGCTCCTCCAATTTGGCAATTTTCCAATTGTGCGTGGGTATCTTCGGGTTGGACAATTGGAGTGTCTCGAGGACTCTTGCCGGATCCGTGGGTTTTAGTGGGATCCAGGCTCTGGTCCTTGGTCTGCTGGGGATCGATTCCCTGGGTACCACCTCGAGTTTGGCACCCGGCCAGATTTCTCCCGTCCTGGACATGGCCACGCAGAAGAGATCCAGGGCCCTCTTGTCCGCACACGCAACCAGCTTTACGTGGCCTTGATGCCAGCCGCACATCTGGTATTGTGGCACCGGGCCCGGATTCTCCCTCATGACGTCCAGAAAGATATCGGCGAGGAAATCTTCCACCAGCTTCCAGTTTGCGGGAGTAATACTTCCGTCAGGGTCGGAGCGGTCAACGACCGCCATAACGAGACTGTTCTTCAACATGTCGCTGTAGGTGGTTGCTGTTCTATGCGAGCTGCGCACCTTTTTGGCGATCGGGGCCTCTTCCTCTGTAGAACGCTGCCTTTTGGCGGCGGTCTCAGTGGTCGGTGCCTCGTCGAGCTCTGCTAACCTAGCGGTTGCCCAGGTAAAGGACTCTTTTTCTTTTTGAGTCCTGCGGTTCTCTGGGATACATTGTATCCGTTCGAGTACTCGCTTGGCACTCTGGCGCTCTCTGTAGCGGACTTTGGAGTCCTTAATTTGTCGAGTGCTTGCTGTTACCACAGCTCCGCCATGTTTGTTGCTGTTGCTGGACGGAGGTCCGGCTTTGGCAACCACAACGTTGCTGGGGTCAGCTGCAGCACTGATGCTGGCTTTAGTTGCGGAGGCAGAGCCTTGGCATGAGATCTTCTGATCAACCAAGGATGCTCCTTTTTTGGTGGTGGGCGCTGGCTTGTCTGCTTCACCCATCCCCGGCTTTTTAAGAGGGCCGGCCTCTGGTTCCGTCAATGTTCGTACGTTTGTTTTTGTTTTTGTGTTTTTTGTTGTTGATTTGTCCATAGTAAGTCCCACGAGTGGCGGAGAAGGGGTGGTCCACCTGTGCAGAGATCCGCAGTGCACAGGTAAGGCTAATAATCCGGAGGGCGCCAGGTATCCGGATACTCCGTTCGCGACTGGGCTATTTGAAAGGGGCCCCCAGCCAGGCTGACCATCGGCACCGGTCGTATGACACCTTGGTCCAGCCCTTACCCCGATCCTATGGAAGGAGCATCAACCTAACCTACCGACCGAACTATTGGAGAGTTGGGTCAGTGGAGCGAAGCTCACTCCCTTAGCTGGCTATCACCAAGGTGAACTGTTTAGCCATTACCAGCCGGCATCCACGTGGAGGGTTTGGAGGAGGATTTTTGCCAGCCCCTCTTACACTATGACTATATGAAATTGCGAGGATTTTATGCTTCAGATATTTTCATTTGTTACAAAAATTTTATTTTTTAATAATACAAAATATATTTATTTAATATTTACAGAGAGTAAAAATATTTGAAGTTTGAAGTTTAAATGTTTTATTTCTTTTTTATTTTTTATTTAAATTTAATTTCTTACACTGTGACTATATGAAGTTGCGAGGATTTTATGCTTCAGATATTTTCATTGAAAGGCTGGTTATGAAAATTTTATTTTTTATTTAATATAATATTAATATTTACAGAGAGTAAAAATCTTTATTATAGTTTGAAGTTTAAATGTTTTATTCCTTTTATTTTATTTTTATTTTGATACTTTTTTCAATATTAAGGAGGTGTTCCCGGGTAGAAGTTTGAAAAAATCGATTTTTTTGGCGTTTTATTGTACCTTATACTATATACTATCACCCCCCAAAGTCGTTTTTCAATCCGCAAACTCAGTACCCACTTTTTTGCATGTTAATTGAAGTAATCTCAGCTCGCCGAAAACTGGCTGTCGAAACTTTAAACGCGTTTTTCTCGAAACCACATTTTTTGTACTGGCCGATAACTTTTCTCAGCAACTATGAGAGGTATCGACTTGAAATTTTGGGAAAATGTTCTAGATAGTTTTCATTGGATGCTAAACCAAAGTTTTCATCAAAAAATTATTGTTAAATATATTTTCAAGCACTCTAAAGGTAAAAAAAGGTGGCAAAACTGGACAATTTTTTTTCATATGGCCGCCATTTTGTTTCTAATCAACATTTTGACTAAAACTGTGGTTTAGCATCCGCGGAATTTATTGCAGATTAATAATTGCATACCCATTTCTGTTTCAGATTACTGGTTCCCGAAATTTCTTATCGGCCAGCAGTGAAAATCAGCGTGACAAGGTCACATTGACCACTGAAAATTTGTACTTAGAAAATAAAATTTTTTGACACAAATATGAGTTTCTGTTCTCCAAATAATAAGGAACAACAAGCAAAAAACCAAAATTTTGCATGTTGCCTTGTAGCTCCAAAATAATTTTTTGAAAAACAGCCTAAAATCGGCATTCTAGACGGGAACACTCCCTTAAAAAATATATGAGAAGTAAGCTTTAGTAATCGAGGATTTTATGCTTCAGATATTTTCATTCAAGGGCTTGAAAATTTTATTTTTTAATAATACAAAATATATTTATTTAATATTTACAGAGAGTAAAAATAATTATTATAGTTTGGCGTTTAAATGTTTTATTTATTATTTTTTATTTTTATTTTAATACTTTTTTTAATATTAAAAATATATGAGAAGCAAGCTTTAGTAATCGAAGATTTTATGCTTCAGATATTTTCATTGAAAGTCTTGTTACGAAAATTTTATTTTTTAATAATACAAAATATATTTATTTAAATATTTACAGACATAATTATTATAGTTTGACGATTAAATGTTTTATTTAGTATTTTTTTATTTTCATTTTAATACTTTTTTTTAATATTATAAAATATATGAGAAGTAAGCTTTAGTAATCTATTTGGCGTTGAATAACTTCAATCGGGTTACGCACGATGTATGTATTTAGCTAAAATAAATCTGTTATTTCTTCAATGGATGGCTTTAGTAATCTATACATCGCGTTGTATAAGTGCAATCAGATTTCGGATTTCGTACTAAAAAAACTTCTCATACAGTTTTCTGATGGCTTGACTCAGTTTCGTTTGAGCGTGTGTCAAAGATGGACATCAGCAAAGAGAGAATACGCCACATTTTACAGTTTTCCTGAAATAAAAAGAAAACGCAATCCAGGTGATTGAAATTGTGAACATATTCGAGTAATTTTGAGGTCAAAGAATTTGTTGAAAATTTTGATGTCAAACATGTACCACACTCTAGAAGACCAATTATTGAAAATGTCGACAATGTAAAATTATGGAATCATGGTAGCCACACATCTCCAGTGACTGGTCAGTCAGAGAACTTAGTTGGGAAATTTTTATGAATTCACCTTTCAGTCCAAATTAGCACTTTTTCATGTCTATGACGAATGATTTTGCTGCTAAAAAATTTGAATGTAAAAATCGACTGTCAAAGTTTTTTGTCAATTCGCACGAGGGTTTCTATGAGAGAGACATAATGGAAATACCTTCAAAATGGCAACAATATACTGAACAAAGCGGTACATATTTGGTCTCAATTGAGTCATTTCAACTATGCTAAATAAAGCCTTCAATGCACACGTAATAGCCCTATTCACAATTTTGTGAGATGGCAAATCTTTGTAATAGTAAAAATTTGCTATCAGTTGTGAGTTGTATTTTCTAGAGTTTGCTATACTTGTTGCAAAACACAAAATGCACAACTAGTGAGAATGCAGGCAGCTACAAAAAATCACTCGCAGAGTTTTTGCTTAGAAGCGGCCTTTCCTTTTTTCTATTTCAAGAGATAATTTAGTATTTTAAAGTCCTACTTACTCCTTAATTTTAACCCGTTTAATTTGTTTCTTTATTTGTTTTTTTCATGTTAAACAATTTGTTTTTGGCCTTTGGCTTATTCTTCCAACAGCTCTCAGTTTTGTAGTTCAATGTTGCATTTGCATAGTTAATACAAACTATGGATGCCAAGTGTTGCATATTTGCAAGAGTGTGTAGCAAATGCATTCTTGTGTGTTTGTTAGTGTTGAGTATAAATATGCTACATCAATTTGTTGCAAGACCTTTTGAATTTCTTTTTGAATGAATTTCATTCTACTACTTTTGGTATACTTTTTAAATTTTTTCTAAATTTTGGTTTTTACATTATTATTATTTTTTAAATTGTTTGCTATCCTCTACTAAAAAATATTTGTACAGAATGTAATCTCATTGTGAGCAAATCTCTTCAACTTTACAGCACCATTGCCATACGTTGTCATCCCACCGGCAGCCACTTTAGTATTTTGTGCATTTCATGCAAGTTTTCAATTTTCTCCACATGCATAAATCAAATTTTCAAACGCTATTTTTCATCACCAACACACGCACCTTGGCTGCGAGCTTGAATGGGTGCGCCTTCACTGCTGGTGCCGTTGCTGCACCAGTACGACAACAACACTACTGCCGACACTAACCCAGTATCATCACTTTCACAATAACAACAACAACAACCTGCACATTGTCAACATCTCAACCGCTAAAAGTAAATAAAAGCAAAAAAGAGCAAAGCCTGAGCACGAACGAGCGAGCAACAACTCCCACGTAATCCTTTCAAAATGTCAAAGCAATGCAGACAAATAGTTTTTGTTGTCCTTCGCCTTGCTTGCCGCCCCTGCCCCGTTAACCTAAGCTTAAGCTACTAGCTATGGCAACCGACAGCGCACTTGACAGCCGCCAACCATTGTCAATACGCGCAGCCGACTTGCGTACTCATACCGCAGTGTGAGTGTGTGTGTCTGTGTGTGAGTGTGAGTGTATGCGTCTGTGTATATGACTGTCTATGTGTTTGTTTGGGTTTGTGTGTATTTTGCAAGTGCTAAAGACAGTCAACCAGCACCTATCACATGCGCCAATAACGCAAAAATTGAAATCGAAATGGCAGCGCAACAACAACAAAGACAGACAATGTATAATAGAGCTTCAAGGACAAGCGGCATCATGGCAAAAACGGTACTTTTCCCAAAGGTGAGAACGTGCAAATTTGCGACATACCAAACAAAACGCCATAGATGCTTTGTGTAAAGTTTTTATTTCATTGAAATATTTTTTTGGACAATTTTTTTTCCAATTTGTTTTTTTTTTTGCTGTTAAGCCATTTTTACTTTTCAGCTTTTTTTGTAACCCGCTTTTGCTACGAATTGTTTTTTTATGTTTTTTTTTTTGATGCGCTAAATGGAATTGCATTGAATGGAATTGAATTGAAAAAGAGAAAAGGCACATATTCGCTATTGGATTATTTATTAAATCACAACACGCAGCGACTGAAAGCGTAACTCAAGGCCGCAAACACCCATCAAAGTGGAAATAATATTCACATAAATAAAGATGCGCATGTATATGTGCATACAAGCAAGTGTGTGTGTGTGTGATGTCTGCATGCATAACTGGAAGTATGGGCTACCTTAGTCACCTGTCGCCACTCAAATGTTGTTGCCTCCCGCCACTAGAAATTCGTGCCCGACTTGACACTGTCGCCCTGTCGCTGTAACTCTCTGACCTTATGACCGTAACACTGACTGACTGTTGTCAATGCATTAACGCTTTTGACTGCTATTCCCCGCACGCCACTGACTGACTTCCATTTCCTGCCGCAATCGTTGCCGTATCTACTTTTAGTGGAAACTGAAATGGAAAACGCCTGACAGCTGCGCATTCGCCACTTGTGAGTGAAGCTTGTCAACCGCAGCTGCGCCTAAACGTAGACCATCGCTTGCCAATAGAAGTGCCCGCCAATCGTAGGACTTCAGTTGCAGTTTTTCTAATATTTTTTGGATTATTTAAATTTTTTTAAAACTTGAGGGATTTCTTGTGCTTGACATTTTCGATTGCAAATGTATCGTGTTTGTATAACTTTACGTCTTAAATCACAACAACAACAACGATTTTTTACAAGTAAGAAACTTTACTTCTTACAAGTTTAGATATAAAGTTTACTCTAAAATTAAACTAATTAAAGTGAGAAGCCTCAATTTTAAACCAACAAAAATTTACAAAAGTAAGAAACATAATTTTACATATCTCCATCGATCACTAAGAAGCTTAACTTGTCACAAGTTTAGGACAAACTTTGTATTGTTATATTTTTTTAATACAATTATAGTAAAAGTAACAATTTCTCAGAGTTTTAGTCCTTAATAGTTAATTCCCGATCTGCCAGAATTAATATAACAAATAAAAACAAAACTTTATTACTTTCAAACTAGTCATCCGATTTGGATGGCATTAGAGAAAACATTATACGTAGATATCACTTAAACACATTACCAGAGAAATCAATGAAATTAAAAAATGGATATAACCTCAAAAAAGTGTTTTCTGTTCTTTTAAACAATTTTTTTTTTATTAGTTTTGAATTTTGGTACAATTACCATTTTTTTTTAAATATTTTTCTCATAGAGTATTTTACATTATATATGTTTTTGAAATTTGTTTTCCACTTTCGCGATCCTTAAAAAAATTAAAACGTATTTTTTAAACATAATCTTTCATTTATTTGTAAGGTTATATTGGTCTTACAGGCATAAAATTTTTTTCTGTGATTTTCTGACATATTTTTAACAATACTACTGTGTCCAAAAAATAAGGTGACATTTGAATTTAAACTGCGCGCGTCGAAGGATTTGGAGAATTATTTTTTTTTTTAGTCAACAGTCAACAAGGAATATTATTTGAACGTTATGGGTCGTTTGCGTAACGCTATCCGCCTAAAAAGGCCGGAATTGTGGAAAGACAATTCTTGGTTTTACACCACGATAATGCACCATCCCACACTGCACTCGTAATTCGTGATAATTTCGCCAAAAACTCAACCCATATCGTTCCGCAACCACCGTATTCACCTGATCTGGCGCCGTGCGACTTTTTGCTGTTCAGCAAAGTCAAAAGACCGCTCCGGGGACACCGTTTTGATACGATAGAGGAGATTCAAGCCGCAGCGAAGACGGAACTGAAGGCCATCCCGGAAAGTGACTACAATCAGTGTTTCGAAAATTGGAAAATCCGTTGGCATAAGTGCATTGCATCGGGAGGGGATTACTTTGCAGGGGATGAAATTGATTTGGAAGAATAAATAAAGAATTTTCAAAATAAATACCATGTCACCTTATTTTTTGGACACAGTAGTGTCCAGTGTATTTTTTCCAGATTTTTTACTGAAGTCAAAAGTGAAAAGACCCCCAATAAAGTTGTTTTGTTCTTTTAAAAAATGTTTTTATTATGTTTCAGTTTAAGTACAATTACACAATTTTTTATATTTTCCTCATACAATTTTTCACAATTTATATTTGCTTCAAATGTGTTTTTCACCTTTGTGATACTTAAAAAAAAATAAAACGTATTTTTTAATTATAATTCTGAATTTATTTGTTAGGTTAAGTTTGTCGTACAGCCGAAAAATTTTTTCTTCTGTGACTTTCTGACATAGTTCTTAACAATATGTATTTTTTCCAGATTTTTTATTGAAGTCAAAAGTGAAAAAACCTCAATAAAGTTGTTTTGTTCTTTTAAAAAATGTTTTTATTATGTTTCAGTTTAAGTACAACTACACAATTTTTTTATATTTTCCTCATACAATTTTTTACAATTTATATTTGCTTCAAATTTGTTTTTCACCTTTGTGATACTTAAAAAAAAATAAAACGTATTTTTTAATTATAATTCTGAATTTATTTGTTAGGTTAAGTTTGTCGTACAGCCAAAAAATTTTTCTTCTGTGACTTTCTAACATAGTTCTTAGCAATATGTATTTTTTCCAGATTTTTTATTGAAGTCAAAAGTGAAAAAACCTCAATAAAGTTGTTTTGTTCTTTTAAAAAATGTTTTTATTATGTTTCAGTTAAGTACAATTACACAATTTTTTATATTTTCCTCATACAATTTTTTACAATTTATATTTGCTTCAAATTTGTTTTTCACCTTTGTGATACTTAAAAAAAATAAAACGTATTTTTTAATTATAATTCTGAATTTATTTGTTAGGTTAAGTTTGTCGTACAGCCAAAAAATTTTTCTTCTGTGACTTTCTAACATAGTTCTTAGCAATATGTATTTTTTCCAGATTTTTTATTGAAGTCAAAAGTGAAAAAACCTCAATAAAGTTGTTTTGTTCTTTTAAAAAATGTTTTTATTATGTTTCAGTTTAAGTACAATTACACAATTTTTTTATATTTTCCTCATACAATTTTTTACAATTTATATTTGCTTCAAATTTGTTTTTCACCTTTGTGATACTTAAAAAAAAAATAAAACGTATTTTTTTATTATAATTCTGAATTTATTTGTTAGGTTAAGTTTGTCGTACAGCCAAAAAATTTTTCTTCTGTGACTTTCTGACATAGTTCTTAACAATATGTATTTTTTCCAGATTTTTTTATTAATCTGCTGGGTACCTAGAAAAAAATAAATGTAAAATTTCTCTTTTTTACGATATGTTTCTGATATTTGCATAGTGAATAAAAAATTTTTAAAAAATCATATATATATTGCTATAAACTATATCGCAAATCACAGAACAATTTTGGTGACTGTATGGCAAATATAACCTAAAAAAAATACAATTTATATTTTATTTTTTTCTCCAGTTGGTATCGTTAAGGACACAATAAGTGTCAATGTCTGATCATTTATGACCAGCCAGTTACACTCACCTAACTAATTTCACATAGGTCAGGTTACGCATGGAAGGATTGTGTACAGCGTATGAACTTGCTTATGAACTTCCACTTGGACGTTCATAATAGTCCATTGCGCTCTGGACAAACCAGTTCGACCTCTTGATGAAGGCACCGGAGATGCGGAGTCGGGCAATGTCACAGAAAGTGTTGTATCGTTTTCACTTCATCCTCCTCTATACAACTCTGCAGTCATTGCTGCATATTGACGTCAATCACAACAGCGCAGTGTCCAGTATTGACTCCAATGAGTTGTCGTATAAAAAACCAACTCAGGGACAATACAAATCGGGTGTTCTTCATAAAGGGGGTTGGCCACAGTGCGCGACAAGGGCCGCAATGTCCGGTAGGTGCCACAGTGTCGATCAGATGTCACAGTGCCCGGCAGGTGGTACACTCGACTCTAGTCTGCTCTGAAGATTCTGTAACACGAACACTGGTCGACCGACCAACCGATCATGTGTCATAAAGTCAGTCAACTCGAATCGAGGACATCTTAGTAAGCATCGCATTGGATGTGAGTCAGCACCTCAACACAATTTACTTGTTCTTCCTTCAACTCAATAAAAAAAACTGCTCAATGAAGTGGATCTGATTTGAAATTTAAATTTTTTAATGCACTCTTTTCCATATGTACATATATGTATATATGTACTATTTATATTAGTATTTACTAGTTTTTTCTAAACAAACGCCATCGTACTTTTCAATACCAAAAGTTTAGCAACTTTCGCTGCGCTTTAGCATTCGCCAATATTGTTAAATTTCATTTTCATAGAAATCGCGCAAAATTAAAACAAACAAAAAACCAAATTTTTTATGCGGCAACCTACGCAAGCAGCAACGCTTTCTGCAGAAAAAAGCAATGCCTCAAAGCTGCTGCATACATTTGGGCTGTTAACATTGATTATGGTAGCGGCGTCAGCGGCTGCGGAAAAAAAATGAACCGCAAAAGTACATTTTAATGCCTACAATTCCACTGTCATGCGCGGCCAACAACGCCAACCCATTCAAACCCGGTCGCTGTGCGCCACTGCGCTGTCAGCAGGCGAAAAAAATGTATATTTCACCGCTGCCGCCAGCAGCTCTTGCAACCGAACGCCGAGAGCGGCCGCTGAAAATCGCACCAAATGGGCAGCACTGCCACCACCTTTTGTACTCTATTTTGTTTATGTGTGAGTGTGTTTTATGTGTGAGTGAGTATGTATGTGTGAAACATATTAATTTATTTTTTGACATACAGTGTTTTTCATATTCATTTTTCTTTTGCCGCGCACATTCATATTTCACAGCGAAAAAATTATTCAGCAGTTTGTTGAGCGCGCATTTCTTTTATTTTTTTGTTTGTTTCTTATTTCTTCTTTGTCTAGGGTTTTGTTTCTTTGCCAGTATACATGTGCATGTGTACGTGTGTGTGTGTTTTTTAGTATTTTTCAAACACATTTCTGGTTACTGGATTTTTATCAGCTTTTTTGATAAAAGCATGCGGCAAGTGGCGGCCAAGGTTTATGGCACTGCAGATTTTTATCATTTTGTCAACAACCTCATCTGGTTTGTGGCGCTTGATATAAAATAGGCATTTGTAGACTGTGAAAATTTTTGTCAGTATTATACTGAATGAAGAAGATAAAATGCTCCGGCCGCATTGACAAATGTGCTGCACTGTAGTGTGTGAATTTTTGGTTCTTATAAGAACACAACCATATATTTTGGTTGGTACAGTGGCATATAAGATGGCTGCCGTGACTCAGTGGTTAGAGTTTTGGATCATAGTTGGATCAGAGTTGGAAGCTCGTGAGCTCAGTTGTCAACTCAAAGGTGATTATTCTTTTATCGACCAATAAAATGTAATTTTTATATATAATTTTTTATTTAATTTTGAGGTTATGCTTGCCATGCAGTCACCAAAATTGTTTAATGACTTTCTGACATAGTTTTTAAAAATATGTGTTTTTCCAAATTTTGTCTCTACCTGCTTTCTATCTGCTGGAAAAAACAAAATATAAATTATCATATTTTTAGGTTATGTTTCTGATATAGTAAATAAAAAACTTTAAATACATATTGTTAGAAGCTATATCGCAAAAACACAAAACATTTAACGACTGTAGGGTGAACATAACCAAAAAAAATTAATATTTATATTTCATCATTTTAAATATCACGCAAGTAAACAAAACAATCTGAAAAAAATACATAGATATTGTTATAAAAAATGTCGGTACTTGATGTACTTAAATATAGATGTTTTTTTTTTGTTACAGAGATTGTTGGAAAAACCATCCCGCACAAAGCAAAATCAATGTTCTAAAAAATTGAGAGTACATTGGAAAAGAACTTGTTGGAATATTAAAATTGATCTTTTCAAGATAGACACGTAGCCATTGATGATAATAAAATAAATAAACATTTGAAGGCGAGAAAAGGTCTTTCACCATACAACGTAGAGAACGTAGTTCATAGAGAGAATCGAATCAGCAAATTACAAGGATCCAAAAGCAAAGCGAATACAAACCTTCAGAACTCGTTCAAGTTGATTTAAACCAGAGACTAAAAAGGCCTCCATAGAGCAAAAACATGCATAATAAGCAACTTTAGCGCAGAAGAGTCTGATAAGTGAGAACAGTTGGGGTTATCAAAAGCCAACATGGAAAATGAAATAAAGATTAGCAGTCAATATGGGCAGAAAAAGAGAATTTTGAATAAAAAAAATTCACCTCAATCTGCTTTAGATTGAATAGAAGAAAGGAAAAGGATGAAGCTTAACTCTCAAATGCATATTGATGCCATTAGGCACACTAACATATTTGTGTATATCTTCAAATTAAACCCCGATATAATATTTTGAAACGACAACCACACTCGAAATCTGTTTGCTAATATTTAGTAGTTTATTAATATTTAATTCACTTTTCAGTGGTTTTCTGTGTTAAAAAGAAAAACATACGTTTACTTAGCAAACGTGAAAATAATTCATGCATTTGAGGGTTAAGTTGGTTAAGTTGATTAAAGTTGGTTGGGTTAAAGAGGAGTACTGGTAATCATAATGAAAGGGCACTCAACTAGGGGTTCTAAATCTTCATCAGATTCGTACAACTTGAGACTTTTTCTGTTGGTGTGTGAATTTGTTTGGACAGTATAAAAGCCTTGTCTGAAATTCTCTCAGCACAGCACAGAGACGTATTAGTTTAGTTATTACTTTACGGGACGGAATAGCGATGAATACTAAAAAACCTACATGAAAGGCAAATATGTTCTCAGGTATCTTAAAATTTGTTTTATTTGAGTATATTGTAGTATTTTGTGTGCAAATGGAGGGAAAAATTATATCAAACAGACTATGAAAGGAGATGCTGAAACTGTGAAAAAGTCCCAACACTCTCACTGTACAAAATTGTTTTAACAAAAGACTTTTTGCTAATAAATACTCATAAGAATGAAATGGGAACCATGTTCTTAATTTTCTCACGTTTTTTAAATATTTTTTTTATTATTTATTATTTATTATTTTTTTTATTTCTTCTTTTTATTATTTTTATTATTTTATTATTTTATTATTATTATTTATTTTATGTAAAAATAAAAAGTGATTTCATTATTCATCTTCGCTTCCTTCATTTTGTATCTTTTTATGATCCGTTATATCCTTGAAAATTTGCATCGAATTTTCTTGAAAAGTAACTATGTTAAAACTCAAAATCTCCTTGATCACGTTTCAAAATTTCACTACTCTAACTTTGTTGGTTCGAAAGTTATTAAAAAAAAGACAGAAGCTGCAATTCTAATGAAGTACAAAAATTTTAATTTATTTGAGTATCAGTATTTTAAATAATAACAAGATACAAAATCAATGAAGCGAGAATAATGAAATTTTGACACGTGATCGAGGAGATTTGGGGTTTTAACATACTTACTTTTCAAGAAAATTCTATGTAAATTTTCAAGGATATAAAGGATTAAATTTTGAAAGGACTTTTTTCATATCCTTTTCTTACAAATAGATAAAACATCAATTTTATTTAAATTCTTGAGCCTTTCCTCTTTCATTTGATATACATATCGCCATAGTCTAACGAGGTTAAGTATTTTTTATATTTTTTTTTATTTTTCATCCCCTTCAAAATTTTGAAGTCCATTTAAAAGGACAAAGAATGTAGAAATAAAAAACTGAGTACGCAGTATTACTATGTTTGGTCACTAGTTTCACGCCCATATGGATTTTTCCGGTGTGAAAATTTTTTTATTTTTTGTCGCACGGTGTTATATTTTGGAGCAAATAAACTTTATATCGCGTTCGAAAAATTTACAAGGACGAATAGCGAGTACGCGGTGCACTTCGCTATTGGTTTGCCTAGCGTCTTTCACCTTCCACCACCACCTTCCATCTTCTTTATGAGGCCGAAGAGGAGCAGAGGAAGTAGCAAATGGTTCCCTTCTCCCTCAGGTTCTTACGGTTCCTACAGCCATGGCAGCTGGTAAATCTATAAAGAAGTCGGTTTTTAAGAGAACTTGAAGCGTGTAATAAAAAAAACCATAATTTCATGGAACTACAGCACTTTGGGGTAAACTGTTGTCTTGCTACGCATTAAATCTATTAAATATTTATACCAGGGACTTAACTATTATAAGTTTTTTAAGAAAATAATTGCAATGTAACTATTACAATGCAACGTAAATTTTATTTGTTGATAATAATTATTATTTGCGACAGTTAATTTTTACGTTGCATAATAACTGTTATAAGAAACACATTTTTTTTCTTTCCCGATAATTATAATTATCGACAACGAAAAATATACTTGTTACTTATAACAGTTATTATGCAACTCAAAAATATTTATTATATGATAAGAGTTAAAGGCGACGTAAAAATTTCTTATTGGGAATAATTATTATAAAGCAATAATTATAGAAATTTCTTAAATTAGGGCAATTTTTTCATTCCCAAAAATATGGATAATAATTATTTTAGGTCTCTGATTTATACAGCCAACTTGATCCCAATTTTCATTTTCCAATATTTGACTCAATTAAAAATTTTAAATAAAAATTACACTCATCTAACTAGAAGAAAATGCTTGTCTTCAACGACAATAAAAAACTGCCTAAAACATTTGGAAAAAGTCAAAATAATGAGTGCTGCGAAAAAGGTCTAAGAATAGAAATTCGCAATTAAATGAGGCAGACATGAATAATTGCATGTCCTTTCGCAGGCTTGACACGCTCACTTAGCAAGTTGCCTAGCAGTCGAGCGCATAACTCAAGGCAAATGAGCAAATATTTTGGGGATTTTAATCTGCGCGGTGCTCGCTTGCAACGCGCGTCGCTAATAGCCAAGAACCAAAGAAACAAAGCAACTAACGAAAAACATTTGAAATATGAATTCTGCTACTTCGGCTGACATGTGCGCGCTAGATTTATTACAAACGAAAGGCACACCGAACTGTCATCGTCACACAAACCCACTCACACACACAACAACAGCCACAGTCACAGCCACAAAGCAGCGCCCACGCAAATGTCAACACAATATTTGAATAATTAAAAAGCCATTATTTTCGGTGTTCTGATTGCGATTCTGACATATGATGCAACATGCCACATATTTCAATGATTTCCGCGTCTAATTGTGTCAGAAGTATTAATGTAGATGTGTATGTGTGTGCAAACATTTGAATTTCTTGCTTTTAAGTATTCACAGCGTAGGCGACTCGAAGCGGCTCAACTGCAGCGATTGAATGCGTCCTTCGTCATTGCCTTTTTAATATTTTACAAGTGTGCAGCGATAATGATGCGGCAGTCAACGCTTTGCGCCGTTAACCTTCGCACGCACCAATCTAATGCCCAGCTGTCCTTCTACACGATGTATTCTGTCGATGTATTGTGCGCCTCTGCGACGTTGCTCTGCTACTCTTTTATTGCTATCGCTGTCCTTGGCTTGTTTCGTTTCGTTTCGTTTTATTCTGCTTATGGCTTCATTTTTAAGCGACACCAGCAACGCGCATTTCGCATGCGTAATTTATCATACAAGTTATTGCGTATGCGCCGCATAATATGCAATCATCTTTGCACTCTTCACTGTTATTTGTCTTTGCCGGCGGTGGTGGTGTTGGTGGCGATTTTGTCGTCGCAGGATTTTGCCTTGTGAAATCGTTGCCAATTGCGAGTGCCGACCAACCAGATATATTAACATTTCTGAGAAATTGATTGAATCGTTTAAGCTTCCCATTCAAGCATATGAAATGACAGGGATTTTTCACAAAAGACAATTTTCTGAATATTAATAAAACAAAATAGACAGCGCTCGGCGGCTTTGCACGCATGAATTTTATGATTTTATTGAAATAATCTTGACTGACTTAACCTTTGGCACTTTACAACTTTTACCTC
Organism: Melieria picta; assembly: GCA_964056695.1. Lineage (NCBI taxonomy): Eukaryota > Metazoa > Arthropoda > Insecta > Diptera > Ulidiidae > Melieria > Melieria picta. The sequence continues at coordinate 30,524,125 of OZ057398.1, read as the reverse complement.
GTCTGATGTTGATTTTCGAGCACTTCAAGACGCGCGCTGAATTATTCCTAATTGTGAGTACTTTCTTCAAGTCTAAAGTCAATGAAACAAGTAAAGTGGCCTTGTTGGATTTCTATTAAATAATACTTGTCTAATTCTTTCTCATTTGAAATGTTTTCACCATATTTAAAGTCAATAAGCCTCTTAAATCATGTTTCCCTATAACAACTTTTAACCCATCGTTGACCTAATCAAATTTGTACACCCATACCTCGCTTTGCGTCGTTTCGTTTTGCGTTGTTTCGAAGTTGCGTCGCTGCTGAATTAGTACTAATTTTCACTGTGCGTCGTTAGATTTTCGAAGTTGCGTTGTTTTGGGTTCGAGTCTTTAATTGTTTTTTTTTTAATTTTCTTTTTTTTTTCTAAAAGATGACACGACTTTTGTTTCTAATTGCGCCATGCCATCAAAACTCGGGGATTCCCTTTCTAACTGAAAATCAACGCAAACATTGGACCAATTTTTTGTGAAAGAAAGCCGACTTACGACAACAGCCACTATGGACTCATTAGACAGTGATTAATTTTTATTTTGTTTTAATTAATTGAATATTTTATTTTGTTTTAATTGAATTTCTTTTTTTTGTTTTTTGTATGTATGTAATAAAATTTTATATTATTTTTGTTTTTAAATGTTTAGTTTGTTTAATTTTCTTTTTAAAAAGTTGTATTTTCGTAACCCTGGAACCTATCTTCGATCTTTACATAGTTTGCTATAGAAAATCATAATTCACTTTGCGTCGTGTTTTTTTGGAACGTAACCACGACGCAAAGTGAGGTATCGGTGTATTTAAAAACTATAAAAAATACGTGTGAAACTACACTGTACAACACAAAAAAATAACAAGGTTCTGACAACGGATTCTGGTAGAGGGGGCCAAAAAAAATTATACGTGTATCGGCGTTTTGAAAGTTTACGTCTGAATTTTTTTTAGGGGCTCAAAGTTTTCCCCTTTTTGCACATTCTTATGGTGAATCGGCATACGAAAACCATGTAACCTCACATTTTAGGTATATGATGTGTTCAGCAATTTGATGTAAAATATTACGAAGAACATTTTGGTGGAGCATTTTAACCCTGTAGCTCCTATTTGTATGGGTCAATTTTACCCTTTTTTCTAAAATGCCAAAAATGTCCTATAAAACAGGACTTTTTAAGGACAAAATATACCATGAAAATATTCGCTATAAAATTTTACTATAGGTCTCTGAATACATCAAAGCTCAGAAATTAACTTGAACTCCAGAATTAAGCCAAAACTGAAAATGTGTTTAAGTGTTTATTTCCTAATTATTCAAAATTGGTACTAAAATCTCCTACAAAACTTAGACGTAAACTTTCAAAACGCCGATACACGTATATTTTTGTTTAGCCCCTTCTACCAGAATCCGTTTTCAGAGCCTTGTTATTTAAAAAAAAATTTCATTTTGTTGTGCAGTGTTATTTATGATTTGGAGTATTTTTAGCTATTTTGAAGTCAATAGGCTCATCGATTTATGTTTTTCCAATCGATGTTTTTCCCGTATATGACCCTTAACCCATTGTTAACCCCAGTTAATATTGATTTTCAAAAAATTTAATAAAATGTGTCTAATAATTTTGTATTTCAAGTGTTTTTACCATCAAATTTGAAGACATTAGACCCATCGGTTCACGTTTTTTTTCATAGTCTTCCCGTATATGAGCCAGAATTCTTATTGCCTTGTCTTAAAAGAAGGGAACAAGTTCATTTTCAAATAATTCAAGTATTTGTTTTGTATGTAAAAAATAAATAATGACTAAAAATATATACACAAAAATATTGGTGGGTATGTGCCCATCACATGGCAATCTTCAAATTTAGTTTGGCTGACGATGAGTGCTGCACCAATCAATCTTCTCAATCTCCCCAAGGATGTTGAAGTATGCATATCGCTGCGTAAGATATTTAAGGACTTCATGGAAAGAGCGAAAATAAATTAGTTTATATATAAATAGAATCTTAAGAGGCAGAGAAGCATCTTATTATTGAACACTTTGGGGAAAAGCAGCTCGTCATTCGTTCCGAGGCTAGTCCTCCTACACTTCCTTCTGGTAATTTTTCCAACCGTTCTTCCCACCTTGGACCTTACAACAGTAAAGTAGCGATTTACCAAAACTTGCTGATGCATTGATGATGATGTACATTACTTATATGGAATCTTTGTTGAAGAAAAACCAACTAAGTTACCAGGCAAAGTTACTAAATCATCGTTGACCGATTCATCTGATTCATCCTCATCCATTTTCGTTGTTGTACCTGCTCTACTTCCACATCAGAGTCGACGTTTACCTCATTAGGCAAATAATACTCATCACCGACAAGATCAAACAATGTTTGTTCTTCGTACCATTTGGAATTAAGAGGCAACACAACTCTAGCAGCCAAAAAAGGACGTAACTTTAAAGATTTATTTTGTGGCTATGAAGACACTTGAAAGTTTTTTTTCAGAGAGTTTATTGAACTCATACTGAGATATAAACAAACATTTTTTATTGTGATTTTTGTTCTAAATAAGTTGTGGGGTCAAGATGTATATAAAATCTTTGGTAGAAATTGTTGAACAATATTTTAAATTTTTCTATTTGATTTGGCTTTAAAATTAAGTCACTTAGGCTCCCTGAGGCTGAGGCTGTTAAAATAAAATTAGTAAAAACAATTAAATTGTCGCACTAGAAAGTCAATAACTTGGTTTTTATCTTTTTATGCACATCCTGCAGTCGCGCCAGTCATTAAAATAAAATTAGTGTAAAATTCCTGAATGCTGTTTGAATACGAAAAGGTGTCTGAACTATTCAAGAATGTGCAGAGCACTGCACCCGAACGGAAGTAAGACAACAGACAAAAGTGTAGCTCACCAAGTACGACAGAAATAAAATCGTTAAGGCAAAAATGTGCAAACTATCAAAATGTCGACTGCAGCGGAAATGGAAAAGTGTTATTTTTCACTTCTTTCCTCATTTCCATTTCCGTTAGTTTTTTACAAGTTTAGCATAATTTATATGTTTGTAGGATGTAAAAATGTAATATTTTCGGCACAGAATTACTTGAAATTAAAATTATGCTAAGAGTTTCCTGAGCACGTGTGCGTTGCATTAATGATAAAAAATTTAATTGCATACTTTTGAGCGGTATTTATTTAATTATGTCTATTAAATCAAATATTAAATAAATAATTAACATAATAATAACAATTATGTTATTAATACATAATTAGTTACAACAATTTAATTATTATTATTATATTATTTTATTATTTATTATATTATATAAATTATATTATTTCAAATGTTTTTAGCAAAGCACTACTTTTTTCTAAAAGTATGCTGGGAGCTGCCTCAACATATGTGCGTTGTTTTAATAATGCAAAACTTTTCATTGCATACCTTTTGGCAGTATTAATTCAATCATCTCCATTAAATCAATGTCTATTAATAAATTAATAATTATTACTAATAAATAAATTAATAATAATAATAATAAATAATTTATAATATTAGTTAATGTAATAATTCATTTACTATTTAAAACTGATTTCAATTCAAGATCTAAAATCAAAACAAAAAAGGTACCATTTTAAATATTCATAGCAAGGCATTTTGCCTAAAAGTATGCTAGGAGCTTCATGAACACATGTGCGTTGTTTTAATTATAAAAAAAATTGCATTGGATGCTTTTTGGCGGTATTAACTTAATAAAAGATATTAAATCAATGCCTGCATAAATTAATTATTTAATTAAAAAAATTAATTAATTATTTATTATTATTAATTAATACAATAACAATAATAACTGATTAACTATTATTAAATAACAGTAATAACACTGCACAACACAAAAAGAATAACCAGGTTCTGACAACGGATATTAGTAGAGGGGGCCAAAGAAAAATAAACATACGTCTATCGGCATTTTGAAAGTTTACATCTAAATTTTTTTTTAACTGGGGTCAATCTTATTGTGAATCGGCACACGAAAACCATGTAAGCTTACATTTTAGGTACCTGATATGTTCAGCAATATGATGTAAAATTCTAGGAAAAACATTTTTATGGAACACTTTAACCCTCTACCTCCCATATTACGGGTCAATTTGGACCTTTTTTCTAAAATGCCAAAAATGTCCTTTAAAATAGGACTTTTTAAGTTCAAAATGTACCACGAAAATATTTGCCATAAAATTCTACTATAGGTCTCTGAATACACCAAAGCTCAAAGATTAACTTAAACGCCGGAAATATGTAAGTGAAAACGGAAGAAGTGTAAGAGTTAATTTCGTACTTCGGCTTCTTTCTGAGCTAAACTTTTTTATTATTATTTTTTTTCTACCAGAATTCGTTCTCAGAATATTGTTATTTTGGAAAAAATTTGTTGTTCAGTGTAATCAATATAATAATTAATGAACCATTTAAAATCCATTTCCATTCAATGTTTTTAACCAAACCAGTAATCAAACCAGTTCAATGTACTTTAACAAGCTTCGATTCATTAGGTTTGTTGTCTTAACCCATTAAAACCTGACCCCAGAAAGGCATGTGCGATTTCCATAAAATTTTACACAATCTTATTAATTGACCTAATCAAGAAAAAAAATCAAGCAAAAAATTCATACCATGTTTTTTTTTTGTCATGTTTTTCGCAAACATTACACAAATAAAAAAAAACAAACATTTACGGAAAATAAAATGTACCAATAAAATATCAGCTGCTTGGATTTTGACATTTTCACGCGTTGCGTTGTATGAAAATTGGCAGTGTTTAGGCCCAACGTTGCATTCGCGCAACACAAAACTTAAAGCATATTTTTTGTTTAAAAAATAAAAAAAAAAATTTTCAAAACTTGTTTTTAAATAGTTTAGCATTGCAAAATGCAGCCCACTAAGGGATTTTGATAGGTTTGAAGAATAAGTATTTTTGATTGAATTTCAAAAATTCCTCAAAAAAAACCTTTGACTTTGGATCGAAAAAAACGTATGAATATTTAAATAATTTTGAAATTTGAGTATGGCAGAATCTAAAACGATCAATTCTAATCCAATTCTATCCATTTTCAAGTCTTATGTCTTTATGAATTACTTAATATAGCGAAATTCCCAAACGTTGCGCAAACGCAACGCTCAGGGCTTAATGGGTTAATAAAGTCAAATACGTGAACTTTATGCTTAATATACCCAGGTTTCTCTCTCAATTTCCACTTTGCCTCAATTTGTTTACCCAAACGAATCACTCAAGCAATCGCATTGATTTTCAACAACTTTGGCTTTTCCAATACACACAAAGTGCGCGTTGTACTTGTTGTCAGTGGACTAACAATTCGTATTCATAAAATCATTATTTGCTTTTACTTTGGCAGGCATGACTGCGTCCGAAGAGTGAGTACTGATTTCCATTTCTGCACTGACGGCGCTGCTATGATTCGTTCACAAATGTTCACAGCCCACTGCAATATTTACATTTAAACATGGTTGGGGTTAGAGCATTAAGATTTGTTTTAGGAAAACGTTTAGTGAAATTTATGCGCAGTTTCATAACCACAACCTTGGTGAATCTCATCTAATCTGTGTTAACTTAAAGAAACCTAAAAAAAATAATGATATTTTTCACACAAAACTGTCTTTCACAAAATTTCCTACATACATAGATATGTATGTACATGGAGACAAAGAACGCAAATTCTAATGCCCAAATAATGACAGCAGTTCAAACGATTTGTGTCATTCAGTCGGCACATTCCATCGTTTGCAGCGAGTTTCTGCTGACTTTTAGTATTTTCCTTTTTTTTGGCTCAATGTTCCACTATGGCACCACACACTTTGGCTGTGTCTTGCCTATTATGCCGTCTGCCTGCGCTTTATTTTTCTATGCCATTGCACACTTTTTCCGCTTCGACGACGACGGCAGCAACTGGCAGCGTCATTGACGCTTTACTGCTGCGTTAAGTCATTGGGCGCCCCACCTGAGCGCGCGTTGTCAGCTGGAAAACTGTGCCTAAGCACAGTTCAAATGCGACTTGTGGCCCATCTGAATTCGACTGTTTCGACATGAGGAAGGCAGCTGAGGCAACAGCAGCTGCCAGCTGATGTATCAAATGAGCACAATTTGTTTTTGTGAATTTAGTACTTTAATGAAACAGTACAGATCGCAAATTCATCTGTAAACATTTCCAAACATTTCCACAGTTGAAAATAAAACGCCAAAATGCAGTTGTCGAAACTAGTATCAAATGAATTTGTGTGGCAGAGAAGCGAAATACTGCAACGTTCAACTAACTTAATAGTTAATTTTTCTAAATTGCCTCAACCAGTGAGAACGTCGTCCCAACGACGAAGGGTTAAATCCTGACGAGCCTAGAGGCTCGTCTGCACAATTTCATATGCAAATTAATCCTTCTGCGCTAATGAACTGACACGGTGCGCCGCGTACAAGCAGCCAAAGCTTAATTTGGTAGGCAAAACTTCAAAGCGCACACACACATGAACACATATGTGCCTACATATGTATTTACCGCGTAATGAAAAAGGTGAATATATGAGAGTAGACAAACGTACACCACACATACAGTGAGTATCAAAAGAAAATGTACTTGTCTGTGTGTTGGTATTTGGTTGTGTTTGTAATTAAGTCCAACGATTTTTCTTTACTAAAAGAAATGCTTTAACTCTTTTAGAAGTATAAGGCAACACTTTACCAAAACACAAAAATTTCATTAAAAATTTATTAAAAACATATATACACTTGCTTTAGACACACACTGTAGCGCAGGCGCGTGATTGCTTAGCGATCTAATTAGGCGCGCTGCAACTTAAGGTAATTAAGCTGTTTAAGCATAGCACCGGAATACTAAATCCTTAAACTTTTCATTGCCGCCAACACATACCCGCACACCGTTACAAGCACCGTTACTCGTAACACTGCACTCGTTGCGTAACAAGACAACTGTGACGCGCTCCGTGGGGAGTGAAAGCGACTTTGGGTTGCCGCTGGGCGCAAAATTTCGATTGACTGTTCATTTGGGCTGTTGTGGCATGTCGGCATGTAGCAGCCGAAAAGCAGCTCATTAAACGCCTACAAATATGCCACAAACGACAGAAGAGCACAAAAAACTATCACACCCACAGACATATAGATACAAACATATATAAGTGTAAGTGGATATGCGAGTGGTTAGTCCAAAAGCGTGCAAAGTGCTACAATTTGGATACGTTTAGTAAACAATTTGACAAAAAAAAAATAGTTAAACTAAACAATAAACTAAATTTCAGAAAAGCAAAGATAAGAAAACTACAACTATAAAAAAATATACAACATATTCGTGTAAATAAAAATCTCATAAACATACTGGCGGAGCCCAGCGGTTTTGCACGCGAATTCAAAGTCAATGGGGGGCCAATAAATCAAGTTCTTCTTAACCCTTTGTTGATTCCGTCACATTTTTACGAAAAAATACTTGTCTGATTATTTCTCATTTGAAGTGCTTTCTCCACATTTGAAGTCAATTGGCGCATTAAGTCATGTTTTCTCCTGCAAACTCTTAACCCATCGTTGACCCGTCAGAATTTTATTTTCCAAAAAATTAAAAACACATGTAAAATTATTTCTCAGCAAGAGTACCTTAACCAAGTTTGAAGTCAAAGAAGTCAATAAATTCATGTTTTTTCACAGTTCCTTCAGTTTCACAGTTTCTTCAGATTTTGATTTTCGAAAAAATTAAAAACACGAGTCAAATTATTTCTCAGCAAGAGTACTTTCATCAAGTTCAAGAAGTCAATGAAGTCAATAAATTCATGTTTTTTTCATAGTTTCTTCATACAAACTGTTAACCCGTCGTTGACCCCGTCAGATTTTGATTTTCAAAAAAATTAAAAACACGTGTCACATTATTTCACATGTTAAGTACTTTCACTAAGTTTGAAGTGAAAACCCCCATAATATCTTGTTTCTCCATACAAACTCTTAACCCATCGTTGACCCCGTCAGCATTTTATTTTCGAAACAATAACAACAAAACAATAACAACAAAAAACACGTGTCAAATTATTTCATCAAGTTTGAAGTCAAAAGACGTAAAAAATCATGTTTCTTCATACACATTTTCAACCGTTGGGTCACACCTTTCAGTATTGATTTTCAAAAAAATGAAAAAAAAACATGTCAAATTATTTTTGCTTTAAGTGTTTTCACCAACCCAAGGGACTTTTCGTAGTCTTCCCGTATACGCAACTTAACCCATTGTTGACCCCGTCAAATTTTTTTTGTTGCCCCTTTCGACGCCGAATTTCACAAAATCCCGTTTTACCGTAGATTCATTTCTCAAGATGTGCCTACATTTCGAATTTCATAATTGTAGCTTTAGCAGTTTGAGCTGGGCGATGATGAATCAGTCGGTCAGTCAGGATAAACAATTACATATATGTATGTATATAGACAGTATATAATAGTAGAATACTATATGAAAAACTATAATGTTTAATACTTTTCGTAAGAACTTCTTCAAGGCAGCTTTCAATTGTTTCCAGTTATTTATTTATTTATTTATTTCAAAATAGCCTAGAATTAATTAACAATTCATACAGACTAACCAAAAATTAAATACTTATACTATAAGTCTTTTTACCAAATTCTTGAATACATTTTTAGGAATTGAAAAATCTAAAGAATTTGAGAATAAGTTTAGTTAGGGGGTAACACCAGTCTAGCGGCCGAAAAAAAGGCCTCAATTTGATGATTTATTACGCAACTATAGAAAAAGTATGAGAATTTCTTTTGAAAGAGTATATTGAGCACTTATTGAAGTATGGAAGCAAATTTTGTAATTATTATTTTTAATCAAAATGACGGCGGCAGCATCACGCTTTCAAATCGCCTTCGATCGCCTGAAATCATTTTTTATTTAAAGTTGCTAGTTGCTAGTAAAGTCCTTGCATTTAGTTATGGTTTCAAAAAATTATTTCATATATAATTATCTCATTAATTAGGCTACCCCGCATTGAGGCGATTCCATGCAGTTGAGGGTTAAATTTAATAAAAACCAATTAAATAAGTAATTTAAAAAAAACTCTGACGAGAGCCAGCCACTTGATGCAAAGCGTCCATAAAATCACTGTTAATACAGCACACTTACATAAATAATATTGAGCCACATTTGTCATGCTTTTGTATTTATTGTTGTATTTGCTTTGCGTCATGTTACATGCGGTGGTGTGTTTTATGACTAGGAAATTATGATTTTTTACTGTCGAATTTTCTTCAACGTTTTTGTTATTTGATGCTTTCGTTTTTTGGTGTTTGCTGTTTGTTTTGCTGTGCTGTATTTTATTATCTCTGAGGCAGTTTTTGTGTGATACAAAAACAACGAATAATAAAACATTGAAAAAAAGTATCATAAATAAAGCACTAAAGCTGCGACAAAGCACATTTGAAGTGAAAATTATGACTTACACTTCGGTGCCTGCCAAAAACACAAATATTACCACAGCAACATCTCATTGAGTTGAATCAATGTGAAGTGTGAGGAATCATTGAAAGAACAGGCGCGTCATAAGGCAGGCAGATGGCTAGCCATGTAAATGTACGAGTATGTGTAAGAGTTGTCACTTTCAAGTGTAGACAAGTATGGATTCCATGAAGGGAGATTTCATGAATCCCAAAATATTAAAGAGGAAAAACATTTATTATTTAAATATATATTTTGTATATATTTATTTAATTTTACATTCAATCAAAACTGCTTTTAACTAAGAAAGTGCTTATATTTGAGTGCTCTACAGACTCAATATTACACCACCTGTCATTCTTTGACTTTTTTCCTATTCATTCTAAGCTTCTTGTTAACTATTAAATACTTTAGAAAAACATATTCAAACTTAACCAAACTAAAACAACCCACAGCCACAACCACCCACACGTTGTTGTTGGCCACACCACTACACATTCCAAGCCAATTGCTCAACTCATACTTAGAAACTTTTCATTACAGTGCCAAAGCAAAGCCATCCGTTGGCAACTTTGCCAACTTACAGCTTCTGACTTTTTGAACTTATCTTAGGCGGCATTGTTGTTGTTGTTTGCTCTATCTTGGTGCTTGGTGGCTGTGCTGTCTGTTAGGTAACTCTGGCAGCGTTTTCTACGCGTCATTTTTATCGCATAATCTACAAGCGATTATGCTTTCAATATGGGATTAAGAATTTTATTTTATGCTGCTGCGTGTTTCCGCCCTACACACACACACATACAGCCATACGGTTACATAGAAATGTGCGTATATAGAATATACATACATACATCGTACACATATTAGGCAAGACACTTATGCACACTCGCAGACGCGCACAAGACACCACAGCATGCGGTGTAGTCACTCATACGCCCTGTTGTCTTACGCTTTTTATGCCTTTCGCTGACGCACAACTGCCGCGCTTTATTCACATAATAGAAGTTGCCTTGTGAACATGTATGCGAATGCGTATGGTCGTTGGCAACAATTTCATGGGGCGCCACTTTTACGGATAATTGATTAATCTTAGTATTTATGAGGCTGACGCGCTTTTGGCTTCCATCAGCCACCGCAATTGCTCCAACTGTGACTGCCTATCACTCGGTCTCCGCCTTGCGCCTTCAACGCATTGCCTTCGCCGTTGCCAATGTTTCAAAGTCGTCTAGGCTTTTGACTTTGGCCGCTTCTCGGTCCGTGCTAGCCGCTGCCACTTGGTATTTGCTTTGGTTTTGTGCGCGTAGCCTTCGGATTTGTGTTCAGCGCACTTAACGACACGCCTAAACGGCAGCCAGTCAAGCGTGCTCGCTGGCGTGTTAACGCGTGCGTGTGTGACTGTGTGTGTGTGTGTGTGTGTGTACGTGCATTTGGTTGCCTTTGACTGTCGCGCTCATTGCCATGGCAGTCATAAAAATTTTAAGCGCATACCGCACACGCACACAACAACTTTTACTCCTGCAGATGTGGAGAAGCATATAGTTATATATATATATATATATATGTGTTTGTGTGTGTGTTGAATTTTAGTTCTTTAACATGAGTCTCTCGCTTTTTACAGTGCATATCCTTTCAATTTTCTTTTATATATATTTACATATATTTTAGTTTATTTAGAATTTTTATTCTTCCGAGCTTTCCGCGCTGCCTTTGAAGCCTTTGTTTGATACGTTTTGTGCTTCTGCTTTTGTTTAAGTTACCTACTTGGCTTCTGGGTCCCACTCTCTCTCGCGAGTAATGGTCCTTCATGTGTCCCTACCCATTATCATTACATAACATTCATGTGGCAGAAATCTTTATTACTTATTTTGCGCTTCTTTCGATTTTTATTTGTGCTTTCGCTTTAATTAAACATTTCTTTGTTGCTTTTTTAGTTATTCGTAAAACTAATTGATAAATTACGCTTTGAGCGAATAAAAGAGCTGAAAAGTCCTTTGATAATATTTCGGTACAACAACAAAAAGCATCATATCTAGCGTCGGCTATCGCTATTTTCGATTTCTAATGACACGTTGACAAAGATGTGACTTCAACTCACCGATGACACTTTGTATGTTGGCTCTGAGCTCAGAAATTGTCTGTGATTTCTTGGCATAGATCAGAAAAATCACAGAAACCCAAAGAAATAAAAAAATTTTGGGCAGATAATTCGATCGTCCATTGATTATCACAATAATTCGTTCTTCCTTTGTTTGATGTTTTATTTTTATTAGTCGGAACAATCGTAGTCGACAGATGTCAAATTCAGAGCTGAAACTTGCACAGAAAAATATTCGACACATTTTAAATCGTGCACTTTTATTGGGACAGCCTATAAGTATATCCTTTGCCCGCAGGAGTAGCAACAGAGTTTTTTTTATTTGTGTATCACAAGTTGGCAACACTTTGGCGAGTCAAAAAGTTATTTAGTGAAATAATTTGACTCTCATTCGTTTGACTACCGCATTGACAAACGCCAAGATGTTAGTTATTCTATGACTTTATGAGGACTCGACCTCGACCCTCGACGCTGTTGACTTCTATTTTCATGCAATATTTATTGACAATGCAAACTATAAAACATAAAATATTTATTTTTCCATTTTCCTCAAATCATTTCTTGTTTTCCCCCTTTTCAATTCAACAAATTCATCATAAAAAATTAAGCGCGCTGTCTCATTAAATCCAAGAATCCTCCACCACAACATTTCCGTCTCGGTTGTCATCTTCTTTGCAGTGTTGCTGACGCTGTCTTATCGCCGCTAAATTTATATAATTTTTTGCTGCGGGTTGTTTGCCATTCTGTCTGTTGTTCACAGCATCGTCTAATTCTATTTACTCCTTTGGCAATTTACTTGCTTCCCTTTAGCCATTGTCGCGCTTTTATTTCCTTTGCTTTCACATTTCTAATTCCATTGTCACTTTGATTTCACTTTGATTTTTGCTGCTTTCCCAACCGACTCCTACACAATCTCCTTCACCTCTCTCTCTCCCACTCACTCACACTGTCCTTCTGTCATTTTTTTGTGCTGTTGCTGCTACTTTTGGCCACATTTGCGCACTTTCTTCACTCACTCCTCCTCCTCCTTCACACACTTTCGTTGCGTATCATTCAGCGGCAAACTTTAATCGTTAAAAAGGATTAAAAGCTTTTACAATCACGATTACGCTTTTGCGTGACCAAAACCACATTCGTTGATAGTGATGTCAATTTAATTAAAACTGGCTGCCCGACTGCAAATTCAATTAGCAACTATTGAACAGCGGCCAACAAAGCGACGCGCTACTCGTGCGCCAACCCAATAATGGAATATTTTTATAGCACAAATTGGCGCAACGCTTTGACGCAGTGATTAAATAAAAACACGCCAACGCAGCTCGTCAAGGGGCTGCGCGTGACTCGTTACGTTTCGGTGGCTGGCTGCTAATCCCTTTCCTTATTTGCAATCAGTAATGTCCTGCAGCGCGTTGTTGCTGTTTTGTAACGAGGTTCGCTGACAGCGTATGGCTGACCGAGTATGGGTGAGTTTTTTTCCAGCAAGCGAATTTCATAATGTTGCAATGCCCTGAAATTCGATAGTCACTGAGTTTAATTACGTAATTATTTAAAGTTTAAGTAATTTAATAAGGAATAGGCAATAATTGTGACATTTGTGATGTGATGTGATGTGATGCGATGTGATGTGATGTAATGTGATACGATGTGATATAATGTGATATGATGTGATATGATGTGATGTGATGTGATGTAATGTGATGTGATGTGATGTGATGTAATGTGATACGATGTGATATAATGTGATATGATGTGATATGATGTGATGTGATGTGATGTGATGTAATGTGATATGATGTGATGTGATGTGATGTGATGTGATGTGATGTAATGTGATGTGATGTGATGTGATGTGATGTGATGTGATGTGATGTGATGTGATGTGATGTGATGTGATGTGATGTGATGTGATGTGATGTGATGTGATGTGATGTGATGTGATGTGATGCGATGTGATGTGATGTGATGTGATGTGATGCGATGTGATGTGATGTAATGTGATACGATGTGATATAATGTGATATGATGTGATATGATATGATGTAATGTGATGTGATGTGATGCGATGTGATGTGATGTGATCTGATGGAATCTGATGTGATGTGATGTAATCTGATGTGATGTGATATAATCTGATGTGATGTAATGTGATACGATGTGATATAATGTGATATGATGTGATATGATGTGATGTGATATGATATGATGTGATGTGATGTGATGTGATGTGATGTGATGTGATGTGATGTGATGTGATGTGATGTGATGTGATGTGATGTGATGTGATGTGATGTGATGTGATGTGATGTGATATGATGTGATGTGTTGTGATGTGTTGTGATGTGATGTGATGTGATGTGATGTGATGTGATGTGATGTGATGTGATGTGAAATCGAGTAACTACCCTCTTACTCCCACTGCATTAATTAAGGAGAATCTCTCCAAATCTTCAGTCAAAAATTCTTACAAATTTTGTTTTTTATTTGTATTCCTCATAGTGCCAGCTTTATGTTTAATCAATTTCTCTGTTTCCATTTGCTTTATTCGTTTGCCTAACTAAGCACCATAAAGTTCTATTCAACTAAATTACATATTCTAACATATCTAAATCAATCATATCATGTGCTACTATTTCTCTTTTCGCTATTTTATGGGACATGGAACTGAACTCATGATATGTGTTGCCCGTCCCTCTGCATTGGTTGTCCATACCATCTAATCCAACTGTGGCTTAGTTGACTGGTGCGTTGGACTGCGAGTCTAAAATTATTCTCTCCAACCCATCTAACAACAACATACTCGTATATTGGGTTGGCAAGGATATATTTTCGATTTTCACGCAGACTTGGCGTTAGATTTGTTTTGAAGAACTTCTCTTAGCGATGTGATTTTTCCATTTTGACTTTTGATAGCTGCAAAGAATATGAAGTGTCTTTATTAGATAACTTTTTTATTATCTATAATGATTACACAGTGCAACAAATTCAAAAAAAATTTCGAGGGACAGGGTCAAACATGTCTCATTCGATAGAGGACCTCAGTAGGTAAAAAAGTACCAAGGGATTTTTTCCGGGATGTTCGAGTTTTTTTTTAAATACAGTTTAAAGAGGGCGGCTAAGTGCCCCTTACTGAAACTTTTAAAACATCATATCTCTTGACTCAAATGTCAGAAAGGTATATTTTTTACGTCAAATGAAAGCTAATGATATGAAGTCGAAGAAACAATATCCTTTTTTGAAAAATCTTATCTTTGAATATCCTGGAAACCGTGAGAGCTAAATTTATATAAGTTACTTCTGGTAAAAAAGCATTCAAACATCTATACTGCTTATAAATTTCATGAAAATCACTTTTACAGTTAAGACTCTACAACGATTAAAAAAATGTGCTTTGCTACATTTGATGTTCTTAGTAAGCAGCTATGAGATATTCTGAATAGCAGTGTATAATTTTTTTAATTTTTTTATAATTTTTTTTTTGTCCCTTTTTTAGTGTTGCACTGTGTTATTTTTCATATTTCTATGATGATTATTTTTTTTTTTGATAGCTGTCACTTTTAACTTACTTTAGAAGCACATTCCATGCAATTTTGGTTTCAGTTGTTTATTCAGCGTCATTTAAAATGCAGTGGGAAAACCGATATTTTTTACATATTTTACTCTTTTATTTTCGTAAAAGCAAAAAAGCCGTCTCACAAAGTAATATGTGAACTTTATGGTTTTAATTGCTTTGAAGAACAGAAGATAACAACAACAATTAGTATCAAAAGTTATGCTCTGAAAATATGTCACAAGTTGATTAATGAAGTTAATGACAGCCAAGTCAAAGCCATAATTGAGTTGCATCGTCATGTAACTGTATGAGAAACTGCAGAGAAGTTATTTGCATAACATACAAAAGTTGAAGATGACTTTAAAAGTATTGAACTCGTAATAATGTTTTGAGCTTTAACTCGATATTTGCACTCAACACAACGAATCAATGTTTGCGATATGCATTTCAAATGGAATTAAGTCGATTGTTTCTTGAAAAAAAATCATCACAATAATATTGAACGAAGGAGATCATGGCATAAGAATGATGAACCAAACCACATCGAAACCTGAATTGCATCAAAATATTAAGATCATGCTGTCAATTTCATTTATTTATTTATTTCATTAATTAATTAGTCAAAGAATAATTGTTTGTTTGGTGGCATCACAAAGGTGTTGTGTACTTTGAGCTACTTTCAAAGAACAAAATCATCAATTCAAATGTTTTCTACCCACAACTGATTAAACTGGAGAAGACAATCAATACAAAATGTTCAGAATTGGAAAATCGCTAAGCAATACTCAGACATGTTTAGTGACTTGTAGAAAGTAATTCAGAAACTTTTAGAGCTTAGTTAAAAATTTATGTCACATCAATTGAAGTCTGCAAAACTCTGTAAAGCTTTCAAAAAAATAATAATAATGACCTGAAATCTGACTTGGTTCAATTCTTTGTTGATAAAAACCAGAACGTCTTTGAGCGCGGAATCATGGAGGTCATGGCACAAAATGGAAAATGTATAACTAATGAAACTAAATATATATATAACTTATACATAATTGATGATATATAACTGATACATAATTGATTTATATTTAAAAAAAATTAGTTTTATTTCACACTACGAAGCAAAAATTACTTTTTTCCTTTCGAAGGCTTTCCTGTGAGCAGGAAATGGCAAACCTCCGAGAGCAAAATTACATCTGAAGCACATAGCTTGCAACTCTCTCGGTCTGTAACACCGTGCGACAGCATTTTTTACACCGGAAAAAAGCCATATGTGCGTGAAACTAGGGACCAAACATAGTAATACTGCGTACTCAGTTTTTCATTTCTACATCATTTGTCCTTTTAAAAGGACTTCAAAATTTTGAAGGGGATAAAAAATAAAAAAAATATAAAAAAGACTTCACCTAGTTAGAATATGACGATATGTATATCAAATGAAAGAGGAAATGCTCAACAATTTAAATAAAATTAACTTTTTATCTATTTCTAAAAAAAAGGATATGAAAAGGTCCTTTAAAAATTTTAATCCTTTATATCCTTGAAAACTTACATAGAATTTTCTTGAAAAGTAAGTATGTTAAAACCCCAAATCTCCCTGATCACGTGTCAAAATTTCATTACTCTAACTTTATTAGTTCGAATGTTATTAAAAAAAAGGCGGAAGCTGCAATTCTAATGAAGTTCAAAAATTCTAATTTATTTGAGTATCAGTATTTTAAATAATAAATAGATACAAAATCAATGAAGCGAAAATAATGAAATTTTGATACGTGATCAAGGAGATTTTGGGTTTTAACATACTTACTTTTCAAGAAAATTCAAATGTTCAAGGATTAAAATTTTCAAAGGACCTTTTTCATATCCTTTTTTTACAAATAAATAGAAAATTAATTTTATTTAAATTTTTGAGCCTTTCCTCTTTCATTTGATACATATATCGCCATATTCTAACGAGGTTAAGTATTTTGTATATTTTTTTTATTTTTTATCCACTTCAGAACTTTGAAGCCCTTTTAAAAGAACAGAGGATGTAGAAATAAAAAACTGAGTACACAGTATTACTATGTTTGGTCTCTAGTTTCACGCCCATATGGGTATTTTCCGGTGTAATAAATTTTTTTAATTTTTGTCGCACAAGACAAGACGCGTACGCTTGGTATAAGTTGACTTACCGAAATCTTCGACATAACTTTTTTTATTATTATTAAGTACTGTTGGAAGTGTCCTTGTACACAGGTACGTAGACATTGCAGTCTACTGTACCCCAGCTATTGCTACTTCCTTCTCTGGACGAGCAAGTTTCCAGAGCTAGCAAATACTTGAAGCAGATCTGGCTAGCTCCACCGTTGGGGGATTCTGCGACCTTCAATAGGTTTCAAGTTTCCCAGAGACTCTGAATCTCTTTTCGCAGCTCGAGTTCCCTATTAGTTATAGTCATCCTGCTCAAGGACATGTGCCTGAAACGTTCGAAAGCTACATCATCTTTTTGCTACCCATACAAACAACACTCACTGTTTCGATATGCCTCTTCACTCACCTTGCATTCATGTTTCTGGATATAAAATAACATAAAAAGTACCGCTTTGGATGCTCGCTGAGCCTACTTTTACTTTTGCCCCACAAGCAAAATACAAATTTCCAAATTATTGTTGAAATTTTTCTAATTATAAACACACCATACATAACCATTAAATACTTCAAAAACCAAAAACAAAAACATTTGTTGAAAAAAATCTGAAAATTTCCATCTACATGCAAATTTTATGCCATGGCGCAATTTAATTGAAATTCGCTTGTTGTATGCAAAATACATTAAAATTTACAAAATTATTTACCGCAGAGGTGGAAAACATTTCGGTGGCGGCTTTAATCACAAATTATGCCGCCGCTATGGCCAACATTGCCATGAGCGCAACTGATATCCGGCACGGCAAATGGCAAACGCTGGTGTGCTTCTGTTAGCCCTGGCAATGCTTGAATGCTTCAATGCTCGAGTTTGCGCGCCAATGAGTGCGTAGAGAGCCTATTTCCATGGCTGCCAAATGTTATGACGTGCCCGAGCGACCTTACCCCGTCCAGGTTTTTTTAATCTGAAATTTTGACGCCATTATTACGAGCCTAATCACTATTTACACTTCTGCTCAATTTAACGCCACAACAACAACAACAACAACAACAGCCAGATTTGTAATTATTATAATAACAATGGAAATAAGACAAACAACGAGCGCACTTCTGGCATGCGCATGGCACACACACACACAGACACACGCCCAGTCGCAAAACTTGATGCCGGACAATAATTAGAACGTTAAACAGGCGCCCCTCCTCCCTCAACAGTTCAACATAAATTCAAATGAAAATGCATTTTTGTTTAGTACAGCCGCTACACGCTTTCCATCAGCCAAACTTGTACAAACGCACAACGTTTCTCTCTTCGCACAGCATTCGCAGCGCGCGTTGCCTCAATTTGAGAATTTCCGCAACCCAATTATCAAGACTTGCTATTAATCTGACTTAATGCGAAGCGGAGAAAGTACAGAAAACGCCTGAAACGTCTGCCGCAAATACTTATTGCCAACTTGTGGCGCTCAATGTGAGATAAAGTTGAAATCAACTTTGCGCATTTTAAAGCCTGTAAAATTGATTATCGTGGCGTCCTAGCTGCACTTTTTTGCTCCCAGTTTCACTACTCCAATTATTTTTTTGTTGGTTTTTCCCAGTCTTGAAGACGTTCTGATGGCTGTTTTTAAATGCTATTTGCATTAAGATTATAATTCATGTTGAATATTGCCAGAAACTCAGTCATAATTCACACAAAACATCAGGTGAGACTCGGCTTGACAGGGATTAACGGTATTTCAAAAACACAACGTTACCCGCGATAACGGCATTTCATTCACAATGAGCTATTGTCCACTCCCGGAGGCTGATGAGTGCAATAAACAAGCAATAATTACTTAAGCTCTCACCGAAACATACAAATAAACGGCTTTGATTTGCGATTTAAATTTCAATCACTTTAATGACATCGAAGAAACATATAAACACATCAAGATTTGGATAGGTAGGTAGGTAGGTGAGTGATGGGTAGGTCGCAGCGACTGCGCATTCCTGAACTCGCCACATTCAAACCGCGACCGTCGGACTGTTCGTGCGTAAAAACGTAATAATTTTCATTAGTCATAATAGCCGCCAGCGTTGAACACCACTACACGGTTTTGAAAAGGTCTTTCTTTTTACTTAAAAATCTTAATTAAGATTATCACCAATAATTTTTCAGCGCAAATGGCAATTACAAAACACAAATTTCTGTATCGGAAGGTCCTTTGTGCAAATTTATAAATATTTTTTTTTAACTTCAAACTAATGTGACACGAACGTGCTTTTTGTGCTTAGTGTAAAATAGGTTTTCTACTATGTCACTTTTTAAATTAAAATTAAATTCAATTTGATAAAATCGAAATTTTATAAAAATATATCGCTCCTTCGCTGCAAGAACGTCATAACTCAAAACTACATCATTCCGATAAAATGCAATTTGAAAGTTTACCATTACAGGCATTTCAAGGTATCAAAAAATGTTTCTTGTCGTCTTATGAGCAAAGTTTTGAATATTTTACAAAGTGGTTTTGACAGATAAAGGATCATATGCAGATACACACAGGGTTTCCATAAACTGAAAAAAAAATTTTTTTGAGTTATGACGTCCTTGCAGCGAAGGAGCGATATGGTTTCGCAGCTAGGTTTAAATTTTTAAAATAATAACTTTTATATTCTACAAACATTAGACATGATTTACATGTTGTATGGAGATTCTTAATAATTACGATTGCAATTACACCGTGCGACAAAAATTTAAAAAATTTTCCACACCGGGAAAAATCTATATGGGCGTGAAACTAGAGACCAAACATAGTAATACTGCGTACTCAGTTTTTCACTTCTACATCCTTTGTCCTTTTAAAAGGACTTCAAAATTTTGAAGGAGATAAAAAATAAAAAAATATTATTTAGTTATTTATTTATTATTTTTAATTACAATTAAATTATAATTTAAAAAAAAGCACTAGCTGCCAGGGCTATCGGCTTAAAAAAAATATAATAAATACTTAACCTCGTAAGAATTTGGCGATATGTATATCAACTGAAAGAGAAAAGGCTCAAGAATTTAAATAAAACTGACTTTTTATCTATTTGTAAAAAAAGGATATGAAAAAGGTCCTTTGAAAATTTTAATCTTTTATATCCTTGAAAATGTATATAGAATTTTCTTGAAAAGTATGTTAAAACCCAAAATCTCCTTGATCACGTGTCAAAATTTCATTACTCTAACTTTATTGGATCGAAAGTTATTAAAAAAAAGGCGGAAGCTGCAAGTCTAATGAAGTACAAAAATTCTAATTTATTTGCGTATCACTATTTTAAATAATAAATAGATACAAAATCAATGAAGCAAGAAGAATGAAATTATGAAATTATGAATAATGCTGTCACACGGTGTTATATTCAAAATTAGAAGGTAAATGGGGTTTCGACAACAAATTTTAATTTTTGCTTCGTAGAAACCCAAAACTTGACAACCACACAACTCCATTTGTATGGGAGACGCCCTCTGGGGGTGAATTTCTGAACATTAAGGAATTTTGTATTTTTACTACTGAACAATGTTGACAATCGCTGAATAAATCATTCAAATCGGATCAGTAGTGTTCGATATACGATATTTTCTATGTTACTTTACTACATTTACAAGTGGGTAGCCAATTCCATAGAAAATAGTCAGTTTTGTATGGCAGCCCCCTTAAGACTTGGAGATAGCGAGTAGGTATGTTTGGAAGAAACATTTGAAAGGGAAAATGAATGAGGATTGGTCTTACATTTGATACGTCTGGGACCAACCTGGGCACAGTTGGAGCCTATTTTATAAAAACGGTCAATTTGTTTGAGAGCCTCATTAAGGGTTGGAGATAGGGCGTAAGTATGTTCGAAAGAAATGTTCAGAAGAAAAAGTTAGTGAGAGTCAGTCATAGATTTCATTCATCTAAGAGCAACTTTTGAGCAGCTGTGGTGCAATTTGTCAAATTTCCCAGCTTTTTTGTGAATTTTGACACCATTTAACCTCACTTTAGCTCCGACATTTTTTGGCTCATGTACTTTTTCATCAAATTACATAACATGAGAGGTTCTTCATCACCGAAATCGAAAAATCGTTCACTAAATCATATCTAATCACATAAATATCTAATTTAATCATCTAATAACATAAATGGACACAAAACGTTCATGAATGAAAGAAAGAAAATTTAATTTTTCAGTATTAAAAACAATTTTCTGCAAATCTCCTCAACTTTGTTCATTCCACTGTTAGAAAATTGTAATCAAGATTTACTAGAAAATCTATAATCTATATAAAGCCTTCCTTCCTCATTATAACTTTCAAAAGAGTTGAGGTATTGCAGCACAGTTTTCTGACACTCGTACTAGAATACTTTCAATAAGAATTCTTTACTTGAAAATTGAATTTAATCTTTCTAATTATAATTATAATCTAAGTCTAATTTAATGCAAATTTTTCATATATCTTTACTCAAAAAGAAGAATTCATGTTTGTTTTCATTCGATGGCATTCAGTTACACACTTCTATGCAATTTCTTGGAACATTAACAAATGCAACGCTCCTTTTGATAGTATTTCACACGCATTCGCACACATACACACACTTATTATGGCATCATTTGTCTAAATGCAGATATGCACATTGAGATCGCTCTGCTAACTTTAACTTAATAAACCCAATCAAACGTCAACGCCCACCAAATGTCTACCTCCCGCTCACCACGTCTTCTTGTTGCCCTCTTCTCGTATCGATTCTTACGAGGCAACGTGCAGGGCTGCCAGCTTGTTGACAAACCCACTTTGTCAACTACATTTAGTGCAATTAATTTGATATTTTAATGAGATCCACTGCGCCAACGCAGCACTCACAGCAACTATTTATGTAGCACAACAACAAATGCAGAACTGTTGCTGCTGCTCCAATACACTTATTGCAGCTTTACACAAATAAAGCGCCCTTTGTTGCGTATCTGCCATGTTGCACACGCACAGTCCAGTGTTGCCGCATCAGCCAACACAGCAGCTGGCGCCACCAATGCATTTTGCAAATCGTTTAAATGCACCAACGCGTCATCGCTTTGCGTCCGCAACGGTGAAACTGACTTTGAAAACGTTGTTTTGGTTGCAAGTGCAGCGCATTAAGTGACGCACATTGCGGCTTTCAATACCGACGCATTAATGTCGCATTACAGGCAAATAACATTAACTGCAACAACAACATTATGTGTGTGTGTGCTTCATTATTTTGCAATCTGCCATTCGGTGTGTGAAGTTGAGGTCATAATAACACCAGCAACGACTTTGACAATGGTGCCAAAAGCAGCCACAGCACGCAGTGTTGCCAACTTAATGCACATTTGTGCAATTTGCCGCTAATAGGCGTAATTATCGCCATACAAATCCACCAACTTCTAGCCTCGACTTTTGTCGCTACTAGCAACAACGGCAGCTGCAACAACAACACAAAGGTTGACGCTTACCTTGAAATGCTGCAACGGCGCCGGCTAAATTGTCGTTGACAGTGTTGCATTTGATGCGACTTAATTTATTTTAATTAAAAGCACATCACGCGTGATTATCCAGTGTGCACCTGTCGCATACATTATGAATGATGAATGAAGGACGCTAACAAACACACACACACACGTCCATACAAAGACACGAACACCTGGACACGTGCGCGGACGTGATGTTTGTGTACACATTCACATTGGGAATGGCATTCAGTATGGTTTCTAGAATGTCACAATGTTTAAATTCCTGCAATTCTTAGGTGGGTTTCATTTTATTTCTTTAAGTTATCTTCGCTTATGATTATTCAATTTGTCGTCAATATACTTGATCCCTGCCTCTAGTACCAGTATGTTTAATTAATTTTATTCATTTTCTCCTATTACACCGTGCGACAAAAATTAAAAAACATTTTCATACCGGAAAAAATCTATATGTGCGTGAAACTAGAGACCAAACATAGTAATACTGCGTACTCAGTTTTTCATTTGTACATCCTTTGTCCTTTTAACAGGACTTCAAAATTTTGAAGGGGATAAAAAAGAAAAAATATATAAAAAATACTTAACCTAGTTAGAATATGGCGATATGTATATCAAATGAAAGAGGAAAGGCTCAAGAATTGAAATAAAATTTCATTATTCTCGCTTCATTGATTTTGTATCTTTTTATTATTTAAAATACTGATACTCAAATGAATTAGAATTTTTGTACTTCATTAGAATTGCAGCTTCCGCCTTTTTTTAATAACTTTCGAACTAATAATGAAATGAAATTCTGACACGTGATCAGGGAGATTTGGGGTTTTAACATACTTACTTTTCAAGAAAATTCGATGTAAATTTTCAAGAATACAGAGGGTTAAAATTTTCAAAGGACCTTTTTCATATCCATTTTTTACAAATAGATAAAAAATTAATATTATTTAAATTGTTGAGCCTTTCCTCTTTCATTTGATATACATATCGCCATATTTTAACGAGTTTCAATATTTTTTATATTTTTTTTATTTTGTATCCCCTTCAAAATTTTGAAGTCCTTTTAAAAGGACAAAGGATGTAGAAATGTAAAACTGAGTACGCAGTATTACTATATTTGGTTTCTAGTTTCACGCACATATAGATTTTTCCCGGTGTGAAAAATGCTGTCGCACGGTGTTATTTGTTCAAATTTTTCCTATTAGTTGTCTGTTAATCTGCACTTCCTGATTTATTTCTATCTCCTAACTAGTATTTTTCTAGCCCACATTCCTGGCCCAGACCCTCAGTTAGGTAAGTAGGTAGATTCAATGGTCGTTTCATGAACTCAACTTAGGCCAAATGGCCGATTGTTTTACCACAGAGTTTACAGAGTTGTCCTAATGGCTTTCAAGAACGAGCGAGTGGTTCTTAAGAATAATAGATTCAATAGATCTTTCGGTGACGTTTCATCCAAATCCGCTAGACAGCTGGGGAAGTTTTGCGCTATAAAACCGAAGGATGTCCCTACTAGCGCTGAGCATTTGCAGAGTAAAGTTCCACGTTTTTCTCGTAATCCTTTCCTAAAAAAAATTAAACACATATTTTCTGTTTTTTAGTCTATTGAGTTAAAAAAATTGTAAAAATACATGGTTACCCAAAAGTTGCTACAACATTCAACATAGATTAAGAAATGACGTCACCATTTTCTCTTTTAATATTTTCTCAAGATTTGTAAAGCTGAGTCTTCTACTTCACTTTTAATTTAAAATATTTTTCTAAATTAAAACTCTGAAAAAATTAGAGGAAAAAAATTGGAGGAAAATATCTAAAAAGTATGTGAAAGCATGTTCCTGGATTTTTTTTATTTTAAGGATCATTCTTTCTTTGTCGGATAATGTAATTATATCCTCCGATATCTTCCGACCTCAGAAAATAATTCAATTTGAAAAGTGGTCTAAGCACCTATTTTTTGATAAAAATTGTTTTATTCATCCCTAAAAGTATGCAATCAGCATGAAAAATTTAAAAATCTGCACAAATGCAAAACATACATCTATTATTATCATTTTTATTGCAAAACTAAAGGGTCCTACGACCTGTTACTCTTTGCAATTATCAATGTTGAGGCTACCGATTAAATCTAAAATCTGAAAAATCTAGCAAACACACTTTGTGCTGTAGCTCAAAAATGCCGAAAATTGCAAATTTAAGTCTCAAGCATTGCCAAACTACAAAAGTTTAAGAAAAACAATAGAGATTTCAATTCAGCAGACCATGATTAACTAGTATATCAAATTTTATGAAGAACGGACCACTCCTTCTAATTTTGTCGCCCGGTTGTATGGAGTCGAATCACTGTGCAGCGTGTTGATATGTTGACCAATGAGGCAGTATCCAGTAATGATTGATTGATCGCAGTGCAAATCTTAGCTTAAGATTACAAGTAGAGGGATTTATTCCCAATTTTGTTATGTTCTTAATGCCAGCTCATTGTCTCTAGAGTTATCCTCTATGTTTCTGTGTACAAAAAGCAGATAACGTTGAGAGATGTACGGCAAGGTAAAGCAATTTGTGAGCAAGGATATGCACTTTATAGCGTCTGCAATGCATACAAGCCTAGATTTTATTCCTTAAATGGACTAAATTTATAAAGCATAGCACTATACCATATGCCCAGGTCGTCATATCTTAGGCCCATATCGTTAGACTATATCCCCGTATCATATTATTAGATCATTTCCCTAGACCATATCTTCCAAACCATATCCCTACATGGACTCCGTATCTACAGCTCATTTTTGTGACTCTAATTCGTATCTGTAGCTCATCTCCTTAAACCATATCCCTAGATCGAATCTATATCCATTAAGCATAACAGGTTGTATCTCCAGGCCAACCCATATCCCAAGTCCATATGAAAAGACCATATCCCTAGATCATATTCTTAGACCATATCTCTAGACAATATCCCCCGCAACATGTCCTTGGACCAACTCCATATCCCCATCTCATATTCAAAACCCTAAGTAGTTCATATCTCTAACTTATTTGCTTAGACCACATCGCTAGGATAGTTTGGGCTATACACATGCACTTCCACTTGGAGACCCTGTTGGGTTCATTGTAACTCCTTTCATTTTGAAAGGACTGCATTCTTATCTCCACAGCTTCAACATAAATCGTCGGTCGCCAGTCGTCATTTGCATAACATACCCCTAGAT
The DNA here is from genome assembly GCA_964056695.1 of Melieria picta. NCBI lineage: Eukaryota > Metazoa > Arthropoda > Insecta > Diptera > Ulidiidae > Melieria > Melieria picta. The sequence goes on along the minus strand of OZ057398.1, from coordinate 30,498,189 downwards.
TGAATCTATATCATGTCCCTAGGCCATGCCCTTATCTCATATCCCTGCACCATATCCTAAGCCCACATCCTTAGATCTTATTCCTAGCTAATAATTCCAAACGATACACATAACCCATATCCCTGACCCATAGTTCTAAAATATGCTTCCTATTCCATTATCCTAGACCGTATTACTAGCTCAGATCTCTGGTCCATATTTATAGACCATATTTCTTGACTTAACTTCGTTTTCCTTATACGTCTTTTTATACATAATTTGCAAATTTCTAATTTTTTACTATCTTCTTCTCTGCCGTCTTCAGTTGTTACATTTTGTCTCAATAGAAATAATATTCCATTAAAAAACTTTCATCAAAGACTTCATTATTTTCACTGCAATTTAGTCGCATAAATATGAATAAAAAAATAATAAATATTCTGCTTTTAAAATAGGGAAATAGATTAAATTAATTCTCGCATGCAAATTGAAAGCAACTTAACTTATCAAAAGAAAATTATTGCAATAATAACAAAAGAAGGAGAAATCAATGGAGCATTGTATCTTTTCAACTACTTAACACTGCATAACTACAACAACAATAAATATGTGTGTGTATGCGTGTCCTACATAGAGACTTATTATTTAATCCTTTCTACTTCACTTACATAAATTTAAAATATTTAATAATTTTATTAACAAAGTTAAATGCAATACATTTGAATGAATTGACTTAAGATTGCGTCAACTGATTGTTTGTTAAGTACGCACCACTACTTAAAGAACAATGTGTGTGTGTGTGTACTTTTATGAATTTTGTTATTCATTTACCATATTTCCAGACTTTCATTTGTGACTGTTAACAATAAGCAAGAGTTTATAAATAAATACTAATACGCAATCAAATCAGGTACAACCAACAAACACACGAAATATACTAACACTTCATTGATTTTGCTTTCTTATTTGATTTGTCCTTAACATTGAATTTTGTGTGCTTCCATTTTTGTTTTGTTGGTACAATCTAGACAGACCAACAGACAGAGATGTGTATTGTGTGTTTAATCTACCAGACATCCGTAGAAATTTCAATTTATTTGTACTCAATCAAATCAAATACAACCAACCGGCTCATGAAATATAACAACACTACATTATTTATATTTTTTTTATTTACCTGCCTCTGCATGTTTTTGTTTTGTTTTCTGGGAACAATTTAGCACAGCACTCAGGCAGAGATGACATGGCACTGCCAACTCGAGGTTCCCTTTTACTAAGCTTTCAATCAACCACACTTGCGTAGAAATCTAAGTTGATCCTGCAGTGCTGAAGAACCTAAGTGATTTTTATGCATCTTTCACAAAGCAAATTGTTGAACCAAAGTTTACGAAATAGTCCTAGAACAATCTAGAAAAATATCATTTAACACTAGAATGCCCTAGGTAGTCATTTTGACTACATTGAGGTCTTTTATTGTAAATAGCTTTTGTTGCATCGCTTTCAAAAAAAATATCTTACGTAACTTTTATACATTTTTATAGCTAAATGTAATAAATAAATTAAAAAAATTGTAAAAAAATTGTTTACCCCAATTTTGCAAAATTTACTTTAAATGCCCAAAAGTAGTCATTTTGACTACCTATATACAATTTTCAGCAAATCTTACTGATAAATAGACAAATATGCATCTTCAATTGCGAAATATGAAAATTTAAAATAATTGCAAACATTTAAAAAAAATAATATCATAGTAGGCTGTGACAATCCCCAAGTTTTTCAATTCAATTTCACTCATAAAATTCATTCAAAAATTCCAAATTTCATTCCATTTTATCCCATTTATGTGTAAAGTACGCTATTTTATTTAAATGAATTTACTTTGTAAACCATAAAAAAATAAAAACTAAATGCTTATTTTAGTTTAATCTCGTATTTATTCATATTTGCTACTTAAAAACTAATAAAATAAAAAAAAAGTCAGTAAACAATAATGTAGTCAAAATGACTACATATGGGCATTTTAGGTATGTCAAATTGTTGGGCATTCTAGTGTTAAATTTTCAATAAAAAAACTCATTTAAATTTTCAATAACTTAAGGCAGTCAACGGGCCTTGTGACCAACATACATTCACCTAATAGCTCAAGATTGTTGAAGTTCGAAAAGCATTTAAGCTGCTCATGCTGATAACACGTAATATGTACGAGTAAATTTAAATACTCTTGTGTGGACTTAAGTACGTCTGTGCTCTTGCAAATAAGCAGTTGTAGTTTTATGCAAATACCCGAGCAGCACTAACATCTCATAAATGCAAAACACACACATTTGTTGCCAGTAATTCGATGAGTGCCATCAGATCTGGCTTCGGCAAACAAACACACACAAGCCAACAATCAAATACACAAATAAAAGCAACACAAATACACACACAGATACACTGAAACTCACACTCAACCTTACTCACTCTACGACTTTGAGGAACTCAATTTCTTCACAGAGTATATTGAATCGATGCGATGGTTTTACGCTGCGCTTGTCTTCAAGTATGTATCACATACAATTTCGATACACCCACACATGCACACGTAAGTATATGGAAATATTTGCATACGTGTAGTATCTAACAAAAATTTGAATTCCGGTAAGTGGGTAAATATGATGAAACAACGTTGCAGCATTTTATTTGCATGTTTACATTTATCAATAAAGCACTCAGCACAGTTTTATATGCGCACAATTGGGCACTCGAACTGTTAGCGCCTAATAGGACACACTGCGACACACACACACACACACACACGCACACAAACCAATACAGATATGTATATGTGCGACATTTATAGATGTGTCTGAATGTGTATGAGTCTGCGTTCCTTCTTCGGCTGCCTCGACGCCAGCGGCCATTCAATGGCCTCCGTCATTCCCAGGACACCATTGCAAAAATTACGCTCTGTGTCTGCAATAAATTGTGCAATAATTTCTGGCGAAATTATATTGTAAATATTTACGGAATGCAAATAATGCACACACATTTAACTTGCCATATATTGAACAGTTACGTGTGTGTGTGTGTGTGTGTTTTATGGGTAAAATTTTTATGCCCATTCGATGCTCTTTTTAAAGCGCAAGTAATCGCACTTAATGGACCGAGGTATAATTAAATTAAATATTTGAACGCATATTAAATTGAATTGAAGAAAACATGCTTAAATGCCAAACCGATGTGTACAGGGGAATAAGTAAAAAAAAATCATTGCTCAATTTGTGGCGATGCAATGCACTTAAGTGGGGAAGTGGTGTTCCAGCTTCTTTCATGTTTAAGGCAATTAATGTGATATTAATTAAATTAAATAGAACAAAAGTATTAATATCGAGTAATCAGATTGCTGCTCGATACCAGACGCTTTTGTGTTGGGCTCTTCTTTGCTGTCTGATTGCACCAAACGATTAGAGTCCTTCGGGTAATTGATCCTTTTATACACTTTTGGGTCGCTGTTTGCTTTGTAAGTTAGAGTAAACTCTGCTATAGTGAATTCTACAGTAAGTGCATATAATAACAGTTCAGCAAAAATTTCCAAATAGTACAGATCCTTGAAAAAAATTATTATTTTCAATACTATTGATGCATAGATGGTCATAATAAATGATCAACATATCGCTCCTTCGCTGCAAGAACGTCATAACTCAAAACTACATCATTCCGAGAAAATTCAATTTTAAAGTTTACCATTATAGGCAATTCAAGGTATCAAAAAATGTTTCATGTCGTCTTGTGAGCAAAGTATTGAATATTTTACAAAGTGGTTTGGACAGATAAAAGATCATATGCAGACACACACAGGGTTGCCATAAACTGAAAATTTTTTTTTTTAGTTATGACGTTCTTGCAGCGAAGGAGCGATATCAAGAACAGCCATAACACAAAACTATCCACATGAAGTGCTCATCTGAATCAATTTTGACTTTCATGAAATGTAAATCAAAACTAAATCAATCATTTTTTTAAACATTGTACATTAGTTTTATTGTTTTTTTTGTAAGTATGTAGTAAAATTTGGCAATTTTGTTGATAGTGGAAAATCTAAAATAAATCAATCAATGCAACTAAATCACGAGATCCCCGAATTAAATTTCTCAGTTTCGAGAATTTATGGTTTGGAAAAAGCCAAAAATTTGCATCCCTATTTCATACCTAACAGTATAGATATCGCCATATAATACGCAGATCAATAAAAAAATATATAAGTCTTTTTCAACTGAAATAATCGGTCATTTTATTCATAAAAAAAAAAATTATTTTTGATAAACTTGTATGCTCATAAAGATTTAAAATGAAAACTTTAATAATAAACTACTTTTTTATTATATTTATTTAATAAATAAATTATTTTTTATTTATTATATATTATATTTACAATAATTATTTTTAATAAAAAAATTATTTTTTATTAAATTTAATTTAAAATTTATTTAATAAAAAAATTATTTTTTATTAAATTTAATTTAAATTTATTTAATAAAAAAATTATTTTTTATTTAATTTCGCTTTTCAAATTAGTAAAACTCAGTGATGATTTTTTTAAGAAAATAATGCAATAAAATAATTTATAATAACTAATTTTAGTGGAATAATATTTTCTCCGGCTATTTTAGTGTCTAATTTTACTCGGACGCCCCCATACTAAGAACCAGTCACTCCCATCTGTTCAGCCAGACATTAGAGCAAGTCACTGAAATCAATTAAGTTTTCAGTAATACTTGTTGTTGGCCATAGAATTGCAGTTCTTGTTATTCATTTCATTGTTGCTCATACAAAATATTCCTTACGCCTTCACGTGGGCATCTTTGACTTTGACTTTGTCTTTCAATTTCTCTCAACTGTTTTCTTTTCAAGATTTCTAAAGCATCTCCCAAAAATGATTTACAAAATTTCGTTAACTTATGAATAAATAATTTTAATGATTTCATGAAATTTATTTTTAGCCTTCTAAACATAAAAAAATCATAAATAATTTACATCACAAATCCTTTGACATACTTTTAACTTAATCATAATTTTTGGGGAATATGCGATACAAAATTCCCGGAATAAAACGAAATGTAAAGCAAATTATACTTAACAGAGAAATGAAAATCGATTATAAGGCACAGAAATGAAGCCAAAAAAAAAATTGCAACATCCTCACATGAATTTTATAGAATTCGACAAATACTGAGAACTTGAAGTCGCAGCTGGAATTTTTGGAGCTTCTTTAGACTTTCGTCACGCTCGGTTTTTCCTTTCAATAAGCATAAATTTGTATTTATGCCACGGCATACAAAAAACTGCGCCAACATACCACAAAAAAACAGCACATCATGCAGAGTTAATTTTTTTCCTCTGTTTTCGGTATTTATGTGTGATGTTTTTTTTTTATATTTCGGCTTTTCGATTTGCTGTTTGGCGCTTTTTTCTTATCAAATTTTCAGCTCATTTGACAACATAAACATTATCGCACATTACACATACTCACGCATGTCATACATACACACACACACACACACACACGTATACATGCGCCTTCATTAAAACGTCTTCTGCGAGCTGTGCGCCGCTGCTGCTGCTGCTTTGCCGCATTTTCGTAAGGCGCAGTTGTTGCTGTTCCTTTGAGCAGTCAACCTTAATGCGAACAACATTTTTTCTGCAACGTATGTAAAACGTGCAGGTTTCTGCAGCAATTGATATGCATTCATTAATACTGCCGACGAAATATTAATCGATGAGCCGAACTCGCATTACTGCCCGAATTCATGGGTACAGTTCAAAGTTGTACTTTTTCCTTTGATTTCATTTAATTTTTGTTTATTTTTGCATTTGTCAATTATGGCACAAAGTGAGCGCGGAAATTTTTCTGAATATTCTGAGTTGACTTTAAGTTGAAAGCGAAATGTGCAAACCGCAGCAAATGGGAAAAGAAGCTTGTCAACTTTTTCAATTAAATGTTACTCGGAAGTGTATGTTCTGTTGAAGCGAACACTATGATCAAATATAGCAGCAATATTTCTAAAAGCAAAAACAACAACTACTTATACAAATTTATTTCGATGGATTTTAGTGGCTTTCTGCTCGCTTACTGTTTGGATGGCTGAGTGGTTTGTCGTGTGGGAGCCACGGTGGCGAATGAGTGATAATGCAGACAAATTCGAAATGCTGCAAATGTTCGTTGCGTTTAACCCTTTGGGAACCAAAGTACCATTTATGTATATTATTTTTATACGTGCCAAATTGTTGCTGGAAATTGCAGAAATTAGGTGAAAAACTGTTCCGGCGACTCGGCAAAAAGAAATTTGGGTTGAATGAAGAAGTCATCTATGAAACATTTTGATAACCTCCGAAAAGCATTTTATTATATTTTAAGGGCATCAAAACTTGGAGTAACGTTGGCAGAAGTACAACGAGCTGAAAAGAGACTACAGGTATTTTTTATGATTTTAAGGGCATCAAAAACTTGGAGAAACATTGGCAGAAACGCATCGAGCTGAAAAGAGACTGAAAAATTTTTTTTTTCGTTTAGCCAATAGAATGTTTCTAATTTCAATTTCACATCGATAAGGGTTAATTCTTTGTATTTTAGGATATATATCATTCATATTATTGATTTAAAACCACTTCCCAGAATTGAAAATATGGTTTTCAAATTCAGAGAGCTATTTCAGAAATCGGGTGTGATGACGAATGCTTACGTAATAAAGTGAATAATTTCTCTCCAGAACCATGGAATTTTCTTGTAAATTTAAAATAATATTTTTTCCCAAAACAGTTGAAACAAAATCTACTAATGAGAAGGGAAAATTCAGGAAAGCCTGCTCTACAAAGAGTTAAATCATATTTGCAAAAGGATTCAGGTGAAAGGGTTTAAGTAAGACAAACACACAAGTTCACATAAACTCTACAACGCCAACACACACACACATTCACAGATGCGACAGCTTAGAGCCACATTTTAGTTGTAAAATCCCCATAAAAACTGCAATTCGCTATTCGGCGAAATTTGATGTGCCATAACTGCACAAAATTCACTTTATTTCAAACAAAATGTTCAAACAAAAACTAAAACAACACGTGACCAATGTTTATAGTAAGGGAGAGGGCTGGGTTGTGAACCGGGTTTTGTTTTTTGGCTCTAACTTTTCACAGAATAAAGATATCGAAAAATCGAAGATACCGTTGGAAAGGTGAACATAAAACGCAACTTTGTTATGAAGACAGATAACCGTTTTTATTAAAATTTAACTCTCTACGTCCAATTTTCTAAGGACGTGATTTTTAGCGTTTCCAAAAAAGTGGCTGGGTTGTGAACCATCTGGCAAATCCCACTTAAAGTCGGAAAATACGAAGAAATCACCCATAATTTTTAAATAAGTTGAGAATTTCTTTAATCAGGAGGCCTCAAAAATACTTTAATTTAATAAATCCGGCGATATTTGACCGTGCTAGTACAAATTTACTACGAAAAACAGGTGGTTCATAACCCAGCCCCCACAGTGGTTCACAGCCCAACCACGATGCCATTTTGGAAACTTTAAAAATAACGGCACTGCCAATCATATTTCAACATAAACAAATATTGGATCGTAAAATAGAATCAAAACCCTAAATAAATATGTATTACACTTACATTTTTGGGTACCACAACGGGCCGTATTATGGCCTAAGTGAGCTCTTCTAGCTGCCACCCTAACCTAACCTACATTTTTGGAATAAATTCAGTCACTTGGATAGCACTTTAAAAAAAAGCAAACAAGTTTTCGCAATCGATTTTCAAACACGATGTCTGTAGCTGCCACAAGCAATACGTGTTTACACTTCGGTGTAACCACAAAAGCAGAGTCATATCAAAAGACAAACTTGACAGTTGACAGATTGGCGATATGTCAATTAGGGAAAGAAAAAACAGTAATGGTTCACAACCCAGCCCTTTCCCTTATAAGTTGAAATTAATTTGAAATTGTTGGCGTAGAATCCTGAACTCTGAATTTCCTGCTGAATTTTGCACACAGCCGTCATTATGTCTGTATTATTGGTTCTGTGCCCTTGAATTTAGTTGCTGTGCACTTTGTCACCTCAACAGCGAACTGGTTTAGTTGTGTCGCCAACAAAATGAACCAAAGTCTGCTTGAACTTTAATTTTGCCATATTTTTTTTTGCGTTTGAAGCGTGGAAATATGTCATTTGGAGTTGTTACTTTTTTGTTTTTCATTTTTGTAGAACTAAAAATGTGTATTTTTTCAGGCAAACCCATTCAACTTTGCGGGGATTTTATGGTTCAGAAATCCATGCAATTCTGTGTAAGGTATCATGGCACGTTAGAAAGGGGAATTTTTAATGATTTACAAAATTATTTATTTTTCAGCTCCTTTATTATCAATCTTTTTGAAAAATCCGGAGATTGAGTGTCCGCAATGAAGGATGTGTTTTTTTTTTCTACGCGACTTCAGCTCCACCTATATAAGAGACCATATGCCAAACCAAAAAAAAATCCTTAAACCTTTAATATATTGTAAAAAAATTTTCAAAAAGATTGATAATAAAGGAGCTGAAGAATAAATAGTTTTGTAAATCATTAAAAATTCCCCTTTCTAACGTGCCATGATACCTTAAAGCTAATTTAACAGGAAATGTTATTCAGATGTACAGTTTAAGGTTTGTGTTAATAATGTTTCGTGTACTATGTCAAGAACTGTTAATTAGGACTTGGGTACCTTATTTTATTTTTTTATTTTTCTTTTCTTTTCTTTTTTTCTTTTCTTTTTTTTCTTTTCTTTCCTTTTCTTTTCTTTTCTTTTCTATTCTTTTCTTTTCTTTTCTTTTTTTTTCTTGTATTTTTCTTTCTTTTCTTGTATATTTTTATTTTGTTTTATTTTATTTTATTTTAATTTACTTTATTTTATTTTATTTTACTTTATTTTATTTTATTTTATTTTATTTTATTTTATTTTATTTTATTTTATTTTATTTTATTTTATTTTATTTTATTTTATGTTATTTTATTTTTTATTTTATTTTATTCTCTTTTCTTTTTTTCTCTTCTTTTTATTTTCTTTTTATTTTCTCTTCTTTCTCTTTCGCCTTCTTTTTCTTTTCTCTTCTTTCCCTTTTCTCTTCGTTCTCTTTTCTCTTCTTCTTCTTGTTTTGTTTTGTTTCAAAAAAACACGTAACCCATTGCTGCCTAATGGGTAAAAATTTACCCATGAAAATTGACTTTTAAAAAAAATCACAGAAAAGTTCGTGGTAGAGATATCTCAAAATCATTGATAGGGATGGTTGGGGTAAAGATGGAACTACCTTAGTCTAGTGGAGATCACCCTAAAATTTCGCCATCTAGCTAGAGTTACCAGACTCCAAAAATTGATAATTTTCCGGAGGTGGAAAATGTGGCGAAACGTAGTGGCCTTAGAACTTCACAAAAATCTGCCTCCTAACTCACCTGTAAACAAAAAAACTTTTGTTCACGTCTTTAGCTGATCACTTCAAAAAGTGAAAAAAGCTACCATTGCTGCCTAATGGGTAGAAAATACCCAATGAATATCTCCGATCATTTTGGGTCAATTTCAGGCCGTGTATGAAATTTTATCAAAATCGTATGGGCGGAACTGGTACCCGGCTTTAATGAGTTAACTCGACTGACTCAAACCGTTGTCAAACAAAAACTGGTCATCGAAAATTGCTCAAATTTTGGTGAGTACCTTTGAAAAGAAATACAAATCGATTTCCTACCTTTTGTTGTCGAGTGCTGCCATCTTTAGGTTGAGGTCAAAAACTTTTCGGACCATCCTCGTAACTCCATACTATAGATTGAAGTGAAAATACTCCCATTAATTCTGATGGACAAGAGCTCAGGACATTTGCTATCAAAGTGCCTAATATTAGCTTATTTTTTATGATTTTTTTATGATGAATAAAAAACGGTTTGAAAGAACATCGAATCTACTGATTTGGTATTTGTAAAAAAAACTCTCAGATCAACGAAAATCTATATGAATTTTAAAATAAATTAACGAAAAAAAAATTGTATAACTGGCATACAAATTCAATCCAGTAACTATTTTAACTCTAACTTTGATACTGTTTAAAAAAATTAAAACATATCTCAGGATACGCCAAATTATCAGGTGTACAACTTTGCTTCCGCCGTTTTATTCCAAAATTAAAAGCTTTATTGCGAAAAAGTGCTTACAGATGTATTATTCAAAGTATTGTCCGTCGCTAGCGACAACTTTCTCCCATCTTTCCGGCAATTTTCGGATCCCGGCTCGAAAAAAGGAGTCCTCTTTTGACGCTATCCATGAAGCAATCCATTTTTCCAATTCTTCGAAGGATTGAAAATGTTGATCTGCCAGGCCGTGTGCCATCGAACGGAATAGGTGGAAGTCAGAAGGGGCGACATCTGGGGAATACGGCGGGTGGGGCAAGACTTCCCATTTCAGCGTTTCCAGGTACTTTTTGACCACTTTTGCGACGTGAGGCCGAGCATTGTCATGTTGGAGGATGACTTTGTCATGTCGCTCTTGATATTGTGGCCGCTTTTCTTTTAGCGCGCGACTAAGGCGCATCAGTTGCGTTCGGTAGCGATCTCCTGTGATGGTTTCACCCGGTTTTAAGAGCTCGTAGTAAATCACACCGAGCTGATCCCACCAAATACAAATCATAACCTTGGCGCCGTGAATATTCGGTTTTGCCGTCGACGAAGAAGCATGCCCGGGCTTTCCCCATGATTTTCTGCGTTTAGGATTATCGTATCGAACCCACTTTTCATCACCGGTTACGATTCGATGTAAAAACCCCTTACGATTTTGTCTTTGAAGCAGTTGCTCACATACAAATAGACGGCGCTCGATGTCCCTCGGTTTCAACTCGTACGGCACCCAGTTTCCTTCTTTCTGAATCATGCCCAGGGCCTTGAGACGTTTTGAAATGGCTTGCTGACTCACTCCCAACGATTCGGCAAGCTCTTCTTGGGTTTGGCACGAATCTTCATCAAGCAATGCTTCTAGTTGTTCATCTTTGAAGGTTTTTTCTCTTCCACCACCATGTTTGTCTTCGACATCGAAATCACCATTTTTAAAACGTTGAAACCACTCCCGACACGTTCTTTCACTCAGAGCAGCATCACCGTAAGTTTCTGAGAGCATTCGATGCGCTTCAGCTGCATTTTTTTGCGAATTGTAACAGAAAAGTAAAACTTCCCGCAAATGGCGAGAATTGGGCACATAAACGGACATTTTCGAGCGTGAATAATACGAAAACAAGAACAACTGTCACTGAAACGGCGATGACAATTCGTTAGGCACTGTCCACACTCACTTTAAAGGCATTACCATCTATGTATTTCAACCAGCCTCAGCCGGTACAGCCACCTATCGGAAAACGGCGGAAGCAAAGTTGTACACCTGATAATAAAAAAAAGTCATACTAAAATTTGGCTCAGTGTTATTTTAATTGCAAACAAAATTTACTATGTATATTTTATTTATTTTAACATAAAATTGCACAAAATTTCTACAAAATTTCACAAAATTATATTTGCATGATTTTTAAAATTCATTGTAACAAAATTTCAGCTCAATTCGCGAAATGTTTAACACGAATGAAATGAACCGCAGCGTTGACTTCGGCTTGCAGTCAATTACAATTAATGATGTTTGTTAATAACTCTTCGCTTTGTAGCAATTCAAATGTTGCCTACCGCAGACAGGCGGCTGCACACGTGTCCTCATTCACGCGGCACGCGTTGTGTCTCTGTCGACATGCGTGTTGGGCTGTGCAATTTAAAAACCGCACGTTCTACGTTAAACGATTGAAATGTTTATTTTCGCTCTACTCTGAGCGGTGTCAATAGTTGCTGTAATTTTATATTTATTTGTTGGTTGTGTTTTTCGGTTTTCAAATGTGGTCAGCATAAATTACGTCAATTAATTAATACCAATTTAAATGCGATTGTTAATGTAGTCAATTTAACAGACGCAGTGCGAACGGGACTATTGCATTTTATTTTTTAATGAAAATACATATTTAGCAGCAAATTTGTGAGTGCATACAGTTTTCTATTTTGTTGCATGCTTTGTTATGACAATCACAAAAGTTTGGCGCACAAATTCAAATTGGCATGTCGAGTTGTGGCTTTTGTTGGTGTATTGAAATGCTCCATTGGCTGTCAGTCAGTTTTAGTTTATCAGTTTAGTTTATCAGTTGTATCATAAAACACATTGAGAATTTAATTAATAAAAATAAATGACTGGCTTCGTATCGCCAAACCTTAAATAAACTTTTTTCATATTAATGCATTAAAAGTTTTTAGAGTGCTTCGGCCGTTCACCTGAAGTACCACATAAACATATCAAAAGCTGAATCAACGTTGGCGCTGGCTAATCATTTTGCATTTAATAGTCAAGTGGCAATTCATAAAAAGGTGACGAGCGTGGCAGTCGTCACCGTTGGGCGCCTGAAAGCATGTCGCAGCGGCGAAAAATAAGCACTTAATGTGGCAACAGGTACTGACGCACACAATGAAAGAAATATAAGTTTTATCTAAATGACTGGCACACACACAGACACGAACACACCCTCACACTCACACATTCTCATACATATATACCAAGCGAATGGCCGCACTTTCGACTGCGATAAGAAAACAGGAAAATTACACCACAACAAAAAAGTGTTTGCCTTACCGCAAAATGTTGAAGAGCAGAGCAGGTGAAACGATGTGCGTCGTGCTTTCCAGCCGCCCAGCATCACTTTCTGTAGATTTGCATAAAAATGTCATTTGCACACTAACGCACACACACAAACAAACGACTGAGTGGTGTGACCCACGGACTTGTGGTGTATGAATTTGAAAACTTGTGGCAACACTCGCCACTTGTCAGTTAACACCAGCGACCATTCACAACTTGGCAACTTGGGGGCCATAACGGTGGCATTGCATTCGGTCTGACTTGCTGCGGATCCATAAAGACGTGAGCGACTTAATCGCTCTTTTGTGCGGCATATTTTTAGGCAGCAAAATTCGCGCCAAGTAATTTAGTAAACACTTAGCCGTCGAATGTATGGCCGACTGATGCGAAGCGTCGAAATTAATGCTGCATAAAATCAGCCCACAATTTATTTGCATATTTATTGGCGTCTATTACACACCTACACCTACACGCACACGCACACACCTACACGTAAATAATAGCTTTGCATCGATACGGCACCTTGGCTCGTATTGGCCACCAGCGATGGCACATTAATTTATATACAAATTTCATTTGCTATTTTTCATGCGCTGCTTACACACATACAACAACACTACGAAACAACAACAATAGCCACTAAAATTAGACAGAAGAGTAAATGACAAAAAACAATTCACACTTATCGATCACATACAAAAATAAACGCAAAGTTACCTCGACTCGGGCCATTTTGATGTGGTACACGCATCGAGGCGCCTAGAAATATGCTTTCGGGCAATAATTTCTTGCTGAACAAATAAAGCGACGCAATTGCTAAAATGCGCCACCGGGGACCGATTACCGGATTGGATACCTAACCATTAATGTTGTTATTGTTGTTGTTGTTGTTGCAAGTGAATAGATTATGCCATTTGTTATGCGGCTCGATTTGATTTTATGCGCCAAGTGGCTGCATACAGATTTCCATAGCATAGTTTTGAGCACTCGTGTGTGTGTCTGTGTGAATGTGTGAGTATGTGTGTGTGTTTGTGATAAATGCGAAATATTATCGTTTCAATAAAAACGAACAAATGTCTTCACAGAATACCTGCCGAACAACACCGCAGCGCAGACATCGTCGCAAGGCTCCAAAGGACAAATGGCAGGATGCATCGTTCGTTCGGTGTGCCGAAACCCAAAACTTCTAGCTACAAGTGGACAGTAGTGTGTGTCAAATCGAAGGTGTTAGAGTGTTGTTTGTGTCTGTGTGTGTGTGTGTGTGTTGATATAGTGCGGACAAACTTTCTTTCAGCATATTTGTGTTTTCTTGTAGGTTGCCGCTGGACAATTTCGTTTGTATTTTTCGGTTTTGTGTGTTAAGCGATTTTTTATTTTTGCAATCAACTGTGCACGATATTATTGAGTAAACATTCGAATGGAATATTTATTCAATCAAGATATTATGTAAATTGCACAAAGGAATCCCATCGAGTGTTGCTTTCACATTTGCTTGCCGCTTGTGATGGTTTGTGTGCTTTGCTGTCTGGCTTTGGTTGTTGTTGCGCTGGCGACCTTAAGGCTACGGCTGAGCATTGTTCCTTTTCGTCGCTGCTGCTGACAGACTGTCTGCATCTATCAGTCGGTGTGTTTTTGACACAGCTGGGCAACGACAACAACCTTTTGCATGGCATGAAAGCGTTGCGTATAAAATCGATTCATTTTTAGCAAATAAATATAAAGAGTTGCAAAACTCTATGGAACTACAAGGCGTACGAATGATTTATGCCTCAAAATCTTAAAACTTAAATGCCTATTTGAGGATATTCGCTTGAGAAATGCGCAAACAAGGCGATTATAGCTTGAAATGAATGAAAACTATGATTACGCATGTGAAACGGATTGCCAACTAAGCTGCACTGCAATCTACGATACAATGAAAGTAGTTGAATGCTCTTTTCACAAATGGAGATTTGGACTCACCAGCCAGAATCAAAGTATAAGCTTCTATCTTGAAAATCAACACTGTCATTACAAATGATTTATAAATAGTGTAAACTAATTAACAGATTAAGCATCAAAGCTTGCATATAAATTGGACTTAGTTTTTTTTAGGAAATAAATGTAAATAGTTTCAACACTTTAGCGCGTTGTTGTGGAAGCTAAATGTATAGAACTACTAGTCGTATGCGTGATGTATTTATTACAATTTTTTTACAATTCAAATACCTATCAATGATGTTCGCTTGAGTGCGTTTATGAACTGAAAACAAAACTATGATTACGATTATGAAATTAAATGCTGACTAAGCTGCACTGCAATCTACAAAACAATGAAAGAATTTGGATGCTCTTTTCACAAATGAAGCTTTGGTCTCACCAGCCAGAATCAAAGTATAAGCTTCTATCTTGAAAATCAAGGCTGTCATTACAAATTATTTATAGATAAAGTAAACTAATTTTCTAAAATTCGACTCATTTTCAGATAATAAATGTAAAGAGTTGCAACACGTTAGTGCGTTGTTCTGGCAGCTAAATGTATGGAACTACTAGACGTATGAGTGATTTATTTCTTCAATATTAATAATAATAATAATAAAATTAATAATATTCGCTTGGGGAGTGCTTGGGGAGTCAAAGAGTTGCAAAACTTTAGCGCGTTGTTGTGGCAGCTAAGTGTATGGAACTACTAGACGTATGAGTGATTTACTTATTTCCTAAACTTTTTTAAATTCAAATACCTAAATTTATTAATGACATTCACTTGGGTGCGGTTATGAGTTCAAAACAAAGCTATAATTACGGATATAAAATACAATAAACAGAACAATGTAAGAAGTTGAACACTCAAGAAGAAGATTTGAAAAACTTGGACTCATCAAGAAGATACAATGCAAAAATTTCTGTCTCGAAAATAAATACAAATAAATACTACAATCAAAAGTTATTAACAGATAAAGTAAAACTTACTAGCAGATATATTAAAATTATCTTTGTAACTGTGTGTAATATTAAAGCCTCTTGTGCGTGGTTACGTTTGACAGACCTACTAACCAATTTGAATGTAAGTTTTTGTATAGAAAATGCACCTAAGAATCTTGAGTAGTTGTATGTGTATTTTAATCCTACAATAAATTGGTCTTTGACCAAAATATTTATGCGCTCGGTTTTAATATGATTGGTTCAAATGATCCGTCCATTGTGAGACATCAGAAGCACTAAGCAGTCAAAGGATCCTCAGAACAAGACACAAACCGCCTTTGAGGTTGTCTGTGGCATCGGTGAACTACTACACTGGTGACTGGATTCACACTCAACAAAAGAACATATGGCATTCTGCCCCGCCCTGCACAAAACTTGCTAAAACAAAATATGGTTTCGAATGGTATTCGGCTCAAATGTTGTACGCGAAACCCCCTCCTTCACTTTCCAAATTGAAATCCTTCATTTCATCCATCTTTTGTTAGCACAAATCAGAAAGTGGCCACATGTGTTGGTTCTTACTTTCTTCTCTTCCACACATATTCGCAGAGAAGTTTTTTCTTATCAAACGTTCCTGTTTAGAAATGCACATCGAACTCTTCACAACTTCATATGTTAACCTTTGGAGAACACACCTATTTTTTAAGCATCGGAAACACTCTGAGTCAATTAGATCCTTCACTTTTGATTGCCCATAACTTCACCACTATTGAACCTACTGACTTGAAAAAATTATGTTGTGTACTCTGAATATTGTTTTAACAATTTATAAATATTATAGAAACCTCTCCAGTTTCTAATATACTCGCAAAATTCGCCGCAAAAACAGGTGTTACAACAGATATTGCCGCTTCAAATAGGAGTATGGGTCCACATCACCCAGTGTGTTCTTCAATGGTTAAGCAAACAAAACATTTTCTTAACTGATATCAAAAGCAGTCCCATTCTCCACATACCTCAGCATCTCGAGTGCCATTGCTTTCCTCTCACATCATTAATAAACTTTTTGCAAATTTATATAAAATCCAAATTGATTTGCTGCCCATTCAATGCACAACAAAAAAATTCACAAATTGCAATTTATGCACAAAAACAAAATGCCTAGAAAGCATGCATCAGCGATTTACATGTTCCAAACTAAATACCCGAAAACTTTTACAACTTGGGCGACAATATTTCTTTGTGTCTCTGCTAACTAAAATGAGCAATAAAAATGGGGGAAACTTATTAAATTTTCCGTTTAGTGTGGCATGAAAAATGTCAGTGCTTGTGTGTGTGGTTTTGTGTGTGTGTGTTTGTGGCCCACAAAGCAAACACAGAGTCGCAGAGAGATGCGCAGCCACTCATGCCATCGCAATCCGTTGCTACCTTTTCGCTCAGCAACAATTTCTTTTCGCTTTTCTTTTCCTTCTCAGCATTTTACTCTTCGTTGCTTTCTTTCTGTTAAAGTTTCCGGCAAGAATTTACAACTATTTGCATAGTTTGTCGGCTGAGACTGGGGCTGCGTTGCGCGCCGCTTTCAAACAATTCAATTGAAGGGAAATTTACTGATTGTGCGCGCTCCTAAAAGCAGACTACGGTTTTTTGTCAACGACATTGAAGGCAACCGAGCAGCTGTAAACGATGCATTGTGCTCGCTGGCGCTGTGAGGCTCGTGAATGCAGCGCTGTGAGGCTGGTTGCATTTCCAGCACGTTGAACAGTGGAAAAGTGCAAAGCCAAGAAATGGCAGCGAACGGAAAAAAGAACAGACAGACAAATTGCAATTAAATTTGTTTGGAAAACAATTTGTCATGAAGGCGCAGGCAAGCGAGGTATGCAAACAAGCTGAACGCCGCCGCCCGAGTGTGTGTCTGTGTGTGTGTGTGTGAGTGTGTTTTGCGTGTAATGCACAAAAGCAGCCCGCAGCGTAACGATGCCCCAGGCGTGCACTTGCAACAGCAACAACAATGTCGCAAGTTGAATTACAGCAAATGTCGCGAGTTGGCAGAAACTGTGGGCAACCACCGCATGACATCAACTCGGCGTGCGGCACACAAACCAATATGGAGTAGAGCGGAGGAAGGGCTGCAATGAAATGAGGAGGGTAAGAAGGATAAAGAATTGCGTGGGCGCAGGGAACTGAGACTATGCCGACTATGAATGACAAGCCGGGTGCGAGACGCGCTGGTGAGGAACGTGCGGCTTAAAACGCAGTTATTGCTGCACTTTTCAAGGACTGCAAGCGCATCAAAAGCAAAAATTACAACGGTTGCCAGGTGCAACACCAACAATAACAACAACTATAATGACGATTACAACAACACTGAAAAACGAAAGAGCGGCACAAATTCGCGAGGCATTTTAGTTTGGCTCATAACTTTCTATGGCTGCCACACTGATTGTTGTTATTGTTCGCATAATTGTTGTTGCCTTAAAACCGTTTATTGTTTGTTCCTCTAAGGCGTAAAGTTTCCAAATAAGCAGTTTAGATTTTGCAGCACACTTTTTCGGCACAATTCGAAATGCACGAATGAATGTCCTTGAAAGTTGAGCACCAAGCAATTTATTACCTGACATATTTGCTGTAACGTTATAATGCAAATTAAATTATGAAAAGATGGGCAACGTAATTGTGACACAGCCTTGAAATTGTCAAATTTTGCAGAGGCAAATTATGAGAAATAATTTAGTGGCGTGTTGTATTTGTTGCGTCAAACACTGAAATATGACTGTAAGTTATTACTTTTCAAAGGTGGCCAAAAAGTTTGCAAGGTATTGTGTTCAATCTTAAAGAAATGATTAGCTTTGAAGAAATTTAAGGTTTTGTGCATCATGAATGGAATGTGGAGGTTGTTGTTCAAGGTCAAAGTTTATTGACTACAAAAAAATAATTTAGAGAGTCACATTCAGAAACCTAAAATAATTATTATCCATATTTTTGGGAATAAAAAATTACCCTAATTTAAGAAATTTCTAAAAATATTGCTTTGTAAAAATTATTCCCAATAAGAAATTTTTTACGTCGCCTATAACTATTATCATGTAATAAATATTTTTGAGTTGCATAATAACTCTTATAAGTAACAAGTATATTTTTCGTTGTCGATAATTATTAATTTAGGATTTTTGTTTTTACATTGCTTCATAACTTTTATTTATGACTTTTTTAATTTACGTTACCGATAACTATTATTTCGAAAAAAAAATGTGTTTACGTTGAATTACCACATTTTGGATATCAATTGATTTTTAATTGTTGTAAATTGGCAAACGCAAATTAAACAACTAAACAATTAAAAATCAATTCATAATCAAAACGTGGTAAGGCAACGTAAAAAAAAATTTTCTTTCATAAAAGTTATGAAGCAACGTAAAAAAAAATTTCTCAAAATAATAATTAATTATTATATAATAATTATATATTATATACAAAATTCGAAGGTAACAATTTGCTTGCTAAGAGTCAGTAAAAAGTTCATAGGACAATTATAAGTCACATTGATCGTAAAATACCGTTACAATAGTTCAAACCATGTTTGAAACTTGTGCTTTCATTAGTAAAGTTGCATCAGTACGATTTGCATGAAGCTACAGCAAAGTCTACTTGCGACAAAGCCCCTGGAATGAGAGAAAGAGAGACAGATTGTGTGCTGCAAGACAAAATGATGAATTCGTTATTTTTTGCAGGTCATTTAACACTTAAAAAGCCAGCAGCGTATATCGAATTGCTTGAATTTCATCTAGAAGCTGTAATTTGCTATAGACTAACATTTTTTTTCGCAACAGTCTAGCAAACACAGCACTCAGGCATTGGATACGTCTATTTATTTTACTACGACTTCTCCGGAGAAAACTGAGTAGATCCTGTGATGCTAAGGAACCAAGGTGGTCTCAAACCTGATTCGGGCTCACGCATATAGATTAACATTGGCAACAGTAAAATCAATGAAATCCTGTGTGCGCCGGATTTCATTGAGGGATGCCGTATACGACTTTTAAACTCAATATCAGTTGCCACTGAAAATTTTTTTAACAAACAGATAGTTGTGAATTTTTGGGGATTCAAACCTTGCAAGCGAAACTGATGATTAATATTTCTAATGAAAAATATATAAAATTGGAAAAAAAAAATCTGAAAACGAAATTTTGAATACGAAAATTACGTTGAACCCGCATAGTGCTTTTGATATGGCAGCTTTAAGACCATAATAGTTTATTCTTGAAAAATATAATAAAAAAACCGAGTTTCGAAAACGAAACGAAAATATTCTGTCAGTATGAAAGTAAATCGATTACAATGATTCTGCGATTTTCGACCGCAGCTACCCATCTCATGAAAATTAATTGTTTTAAACAAGAAAAAAACCTGTAAAAGGCCTTCACCACATCGTAAGTACAGGTAAAGATAAGAATTATTGTTTGTAGTAATTTTCTTTATTTAGAAATAGCCAACGGAAAAGATTAAATCCTTTCGAGTAATCTCTGAACAAGCATTCAAAACAGGAAAACTATTTTTACCAAGTTACAACAAAGCAGATTACAACTCCCACCCAGCAGTTGCCTGCTAATGTTATTTATTATTCAAACCGTAATATGATGCAAGTAAAAATTTGTGAAGCAATACATTACATTACATAACAACAATATATACCCACTCACACATGTAAGCAGTGCACTGTACAGTTCATGAATCCATGAAAATTCCCCTAAGCACACACAAGCAGAAGTACTCACATGACTATGGTTTAAAATAGAAATAATAGAATTTTAGGCAACGTTTACGAAACTGGACTTTTTGCATAACTTGAAACATCCATCGAGGTTTTTTCTTATTTATTGCAAATGTGAAAATAATAACAACCAAAAGTGTTCAGTGTGTGTGTGGAGGCGAACCCAAAGAGGCCAATCGTAAATAATTCACCATTATGGCCACAATAGGCACAACATGCACTCATCTGGCCCTGAAATCAGTTACCCAAATGCAGGCAAGCAAATGATTTTAACCGCTGCAGCTATTATTTCTACACGAAGAAAAATTTTATGAAAGTTTTAACTCATTTAAGTAGGAACATCGAGCATTTAGTTTGAACAAGGAATGACTCAGACTCAACTCAACAAATCAAACACTCAATTGAGGTGAGTGTTGTCATTAAGATTGATTTAATATGTTAGAGGATAGCTTAGTATAAAATTCTCTCTCAATTCTCTAGTGTAATAATTTTCAATAAGTTAATACTTAAAGCAGGTGTTCGATAAAATTTAAAACTTACTTAAAATAAATAACAACAAAATTTAAATTAAAAAAATATACAAAGAGTTAACCTACGAGTATATGAGGCATCAGAGTAGCTCCAAAAACTTTAATAAATAGTTGTATGCAATGTTTTTTTAGAATGTATAGACTGCAAACTTAACCAAGAATCTTTCAGTCGGTCTTATTGAACTTGTATTTACTTTGCGCCCCTAGTTAAAAAATACTAAATTTAAAATTTAGCACCTAAAGGCTTACACCATAGTTAACGTCAATTTTTTGGCCTGCTTTGATTTTTTTGTAGCAGCAAAAATCATCAGGAAACCACAAATTGATAAAAATAAACCTCATACTGACTCAATGCTAATTTTTAGATTTCATAAAATTGTGTTTATGAAAACCCTGCCGCAGCCTTTTACAACCAATAGAATTGTTTTTGTTTCTTAAGGCATTATTTCTCTTTTATTCACTCTGATTGGGAGGATAGAGCCTCAACAATGCTAATGAGACCGCCAAAAGAGAAACACTAACGTATGTAAAAGTTTATTACTGGGTTGTGTAGAGTGTCCTCTGTGCTTCCGTTGCTGCTAGTAGGAGGTTGGTGTCTTTGATGAGCATGGATGACGTATGCGCTGCGATATATTTCCGAACTGAAACTGCTAGTGGTGTTGTTGTTACGCTACTACGGCCACTTGATATGAAAATCTGCTCTGAGCTGCTCAACACAACAGATTGGAGTAGCACGGATTGGAGTTTGTCCAACGATGAATGATTTCACTGGGTAATACTGAAGGAATGGTAAACAATAAGAAAGAATGGAGGATGAGAAAAAATTAAAAAGCAGGAAAGATGGGAAACTATTCGCCACAGATTAGACAAACATGGATGATTAGAGTTGGTCGAAAGATGATTGATTTCACTGGGTAATACTAAAGTAATGGGAAAAAAATTAGAAAGAATGGAAGATGAGAAACAATTAGAAAAATTGGGTAATTTTAAAAAGTGCGGAACCAAGCTGCGTAGAAATCGAACCATGACCTCTGGGAGTCTGGGAGTCGAGTCTAGTACTTTACACTGGGCTTCCGAGGCGGCCACTGGGCCGCTAAGTAATGAGACTGATTCCATAAAAATGGTATATTTAAATATTATTCTACAACTCTGCCATCCCCTTCAAAGTAGTCCCCTTGGGCAGCTTCGTAACATTTCTGGAACGCTTCGACTGGGATGTCCGCGAGTACCCTCGTCACGGCCGCCTGGATGTCCGTAATCGACTCAAAATGGGTTCCTCTGACCACCGATTTTGTTCTAGGGAACAAAAAAAGTCACAGGGTGACATATCGGGCGAATAAGGCGGCTGTTGCAACACGGCGATCCTTTTAGAGGCCAAATACTGGGACACGCTGAGGGCGGTGTGGCACGGCGCGTTGTCGTGATGAAGGATCCTCGTCTTCCACGCTTTCACGCCCCTCCTTAAACTCTTTGTGCCATCAAAACACCTGGGCACGACTAAGAGCACTATCACCATGCACTTTTACATTTTTAGCGTACGTTTCCGAAGCTGTTTCGCCCAATCTGGCGCAAAATTTTATCGCGACGCGTTGCTCTTGATTTCGTTTCTCCATTTTCGTGACGAGCACCACCAACACACGTCTACTCAACACGACACAGCAGGCGAACTAAACACGCTAGAGCGATGGTAAATATATCAATGGAGAGGGGAAGGATGCCGGGGAAGGGGAAGGGAATTTCAAGGTCGCAGGTTTACCACCATCGCGGCAATAAAATCATTACTTAATTGTCACACCTTGTACAGCATTCACGTTTTTCAAGCCCAACGACAACAACGACTAAGATCTGTCAGAACTAAGATCTATCAGAAATTAAAACTAAATCTATCAACGACAAATATTCAATGGATTAACGTTGCCTTTGTCTTGATTGTCTAAATAAAAAATTCATCCGGCGATTTTGTTCGGTTTATAACATAATTCCCATTTTGGCTATAACATTGTTTTACTCTTGTAAAAAGTAATAAAAATCATATAATTTTCATTAGTGAAAGGGTCAAAAGTGAATGGAACACTCACATTTTAAAAGCTATTTTCTATTAGAACCACAATTGAATGCATATTTAGTTCCATTTTAGTGTCACAACTCACTCGAAAATAAATAAGTCTACCGTCTTATCTTCTGAAACACAGACAAATGACCGAATAGACAGACAGACGTGACCAAATCAACCGATTCTTATAGAAATATTCCTCTCCAAATCATACTTATCTCATAACGTATATCCATGTGAGACTATGCCGCACCAATGCAGTGTAAGGCACAATAATCAAAAACAACAACATTTACAAATCGTAATTTCACTACAATGCTGCACAATTTGCGTCAATAGACACACCCTCATTTATACTCACTCGTATGTAGTTCCACATTGTACGTGTATAGGTGCGAGTAACGGCGCCACTGGTGTCATGTTCCGCTCGAAATCATTTCTCATTGCCTACAGCTAGGCGCTGGGGCCATTTTTCTGCAGCAACGCGCCGCAATACTCTATGCATGCTGGTGTTCATATATGTGTATGTGTGTGTGTGTGATTTCCTTGCACTTATTTGTGTGTGTGTGTGTGTTTGGTCATTTGCAAGGTGCTAGTTGAACGCTGTGTGGGCGGCACACCCACCAATTTTAAATTGGTTTCATAAATACCAAAGCTTATTGAAATCCCAGCGGTATTTTGAAGAAATATTTGCTTGCCTATTTGGCTGCTATGCCCTCGAGTGCTTAGCTGCCAGCTTAACCGCGGCAATACACTTCCACGAAAAGCTGCAACTGCAATTGCAGCGACTGCAGCGCTCCAAGACCCAACGTGCTCCATTACCTGAGCTTAGTGCAGCTATGAAAAGAAAATGTGCCGGTGCCGCCGCCGTTGTGCTGTGCCCGATTTCTTATGGCGATTGCATATGAGAAATGAAGTGAAATTATTATTACGGGTATGCCATGGCCCGCCCACGTGCGCCGCTCACTGTAAGCTCGGCACTTGGCTGGGGCGCAGCAGAGAGCCAAACAAATGATTGCAGCAAGCATGCAGCAAATGTGGGCCAAGCTGTGCGGCATGGAAGAGAATGCATGCGGCAAAAGTGCATTTTTTGTTCGTTTTAAATTACTGCACGGTTTGGCTTAGTGTGCTTTTAGGCGATATCTACACGGGGCCTTTGTGTCATTTGCAAAGAATATTTGCGCTCCGTCTTTCGACCCATCAAAGTGCCGTCAATCAGCTGTCATCGCATCATGACTGAAGGTCAACAGCGCGCCACAAGCATTTCGATTATAATTTTATACGATTTTATATATTTTTTTGCAGCAGCTGTTTACAAGTGTGTTTTCAACATGTGCAAATTTATGCAACAGTTTCTGGGTCAAACAGCAGCAATGGCTGCTGCCCTGCAATCATTTTTATTTATTACACAAACGACCCGCACACAGCGAGCAACTCGCTCATCTCTCGCTCAACGCTGCAAGTGGCTTCACGCTGCTGCTTTGTCGTATTCACAGTGGTAAGATAACTGATTTGTTATGTGCACGTCATGCTAAGGCTGCAGTTCTGATCAAATACAAAAAACATTAAAATCGTGGCATCAAAGTACACCAACGCTCCAGTTCTCCTTCTAGCGAATATGTAAATTTGTATGTGGCTTCAATGCTTAAAATTGTGAAAATTAGAATTCAAAATATAACCGTAGGTATCGTACAAAATCGTCTTTAATTTTCTCATTTTATTTTTAGTGCATTAGTAATTTGAACTAGCGTTGATAACCTTTATAGCTTATTTTTTGCATACTTCTAGGCGCATTAAGTGTTTGTATGCGCTTTTAGCAATAGTAAACAATTCAATTTTGTTATTTTATGTTATTTTATTTTATTTTAATTTAATTTTATTTAATTTAATTTTATTTTATTTTATTTTATTTTATATTATTTTATTTTATTTTATTTTATTTTATTTTATTGTATTTTATTTTATTTTATTTTATTTTGTTTATTTTTTTATATTATTTTATTTTATTTTATTTTGTTTTAGTTTAATTTATTTTATGTTTTTTATTTCATTTGATTTGATTTTATTTTATTTTCTTTTCTTTTTTTATTTTATTTTATTTTATTTTATTTTATTTTATTTATATTT